>CAUYUJ010011195.1:0-24298 GCA_963575745.1 Prorocentrum cordatum
TATATGTATATATGTATATACACACATATATTTGTATATATATACACATACATACATACATACATACATACATACATACATACATACACACCTATATATACACATATATATATATACATACATATATATACATATATATATTTATGTGTGTATGAAGTGTAGGCGTCCCCGAGGCCGCCCACCTTCGCAACTTACGCACGTGTTTCGCCCCCGAGGCAACAAACCCTTTCTGAAGTTACATAAGTTTTGCGTCCCCGAGGCGACACACCTGTTTCAAAATTAATCAAGACTTGCGTTCCCGAAGCCAGAACCCTTTGCAAATTGCGCAGTAGTTGCGTCCCCGTGCGTGGCGGTGCCGTTGGCGAACAAGTCTCAACGCGCAGACCCCCTTTGCGACGCATCGCGGGCATCTTGCAACTGGCCGCGCACAGTCAGCATGCCCTTCTTGCATTGCGCGTTTCCTGCGGAGGCGCCTGGACCGTCGTCCCCGCCCCGCCCGCGGGGCTACACCTGAGTTCGGTGACATCGCAGTGCCTTCGGGCAACAGCGCCCGCCCCGCCCCGCGCCCGCCCGCCACGCAGCAGCGGCAACATTGGACCACGCCCCCCAAGCGCGCACACACTCGCGCGCACACACGCGCGCACGCACGTGCGCGCGCGCACGCGCACACCCCGCACGCTCGTCCCTCCCCCCCCCCCCCCCCCAAACAGGCATGCGGTACCATGCAGGGCAACGTTGCGGCAACGTCTGTCGGATCCGCGCAGAACTCGACGTCCGCGGGGGGGTCGCTGCGCTGCGCGCGCCGCCTTCTTCGCGATGCCCGCCCGGATGTCGGCGCCCCGCTGCAACGTGGCCTTATCGGTAATGCCGCGCTGCAGCATCAGCCTCTGTCGCCCTGGGCCCGTCCGCAAGGCGATCGACAACCGCGAGGGTCCGCCCCCGGTGTCTGTCGAGGCCGCGGGACAAACCGCGCGCGCCGCGATCGGCGCGGCCGCCTTGGGGCCCTGCAGCGCGATGGCATCATTGGTCGTGCCGCCGACTTCCCGAACGACGGAGATTTCGGGTGGCCTCATCACGATGGCTCGATCACGACCTCCCGTCGCTCGGTCGCGCGCGCGGTGAATTCATCTGCTCCGCAGCCAGCGGGGCCTCAGATGCGCCGCGCCTGCCGCGACTGCGGGCCCCGCTGTTCCGCCCGTCGCGACGCCGAACTGGCTCTCCGCCCGCGCGCCAATATGCCCGCCCAGCTCTGCGAAGAACTCCTGCGCGGCAGATCGGGCCAGCTGCAGCCAGTGGAAAAACGGCGGGGCGCGCGACCGGCTGCGGCCGACCACCTCCTCTGAGACCCTTGGCGACGTCGCCCGCGCTCTGGAGGTCCTCCCCGCCGTGCTCGACGCGTCGCCCGTCGACCGGGAGTTAAATTGGCAGTCGGGCGCCCCGGGCGCCATTCGCGCGGCGCGACCCCGCGGATGGCGCGCGCGGCAACGCGCGCGCTCCAGCCCGCGGCCCGATGGCTTCAGCCAGCTGGGCCTCTGACCGGGGCAACAGCCCGGAAACGCTTGCCCTGTGGGCCCCTGCCCGAAGGTTCATGTCGCACGCGGCAGAATGGGCGGGCTCGCGCGCGTCGCCCACGAGGTTCTCGGCCAGCGCCGCGCCGTCCTTCCCGCGCACCTGGGCCGCCGAACTGTCGTTGCACGCGCGCGCGCGCCCCGCCGAGGGAGCGAACTACGCTTCGACCGCCTCTACGGACGTCGCCAACCATCTACAACAACCGCAACGACACGCTGTCATTCACGCGCGCCTTCCGCCCCGCGACGCGGGGCTCGCGGCGCGCGCCTCGAGCAGCACGCCGCGCGCGCGCGGGGCGATCGCGGGTTTGAGCCGCTCGGCCACAGCAGCGGTGCTTTGAGATCACTCCGAGCCGTCGGCCCTGGTCGCGCCAGCCAGCACGCGCCGCGGCTGCAACGTTGACGAGCACGGGTGCAAACGCGGACGGGGGCGCGCGCGCGAGCGCGGGCGCGCGCGCACGGGGGGGGGCTGGGGGGGGGGCAGAGGAGACCATGGGGGTCTGGGCGGGGGCAGCCGGGAAAAAAGCCACGGGCCCGCGTCGCCCGCGCCGCTGCCGCCAAACTCTGGGCAGATCGCCGTCTGCCGCGCCCCCTGACGCGCGCCGCCAAATGCGCCCGCGACGCCGAACGCGCTGGCTGCTCCGCAATGTTCGCGCTGATGATGTCGGCCCAGCATGGCTCCATGCCCGCCCCGGCGGCAACGTCGCTCGCTTTCTGTGTGATCTCCGCCATCCACCCATCCACCCCCGCGCCCCACCTCGGTGGCATTCTGGGCCCGCTGCGGCGCGGCTCCGCGAACTGGCTGGCCGCGGCCACGCCGCGCAGCCACGGGCGCGTTATCTACGCGTGCTCGCTGGTTCATCAGCGCAAACACACGCGCGCGCGCACGCACGACATATGTATATACTTGTCTACAAATGCGCACCGATGCAAGCGCGGCGCGCGCGGCGGCGAAGCTGCAGCTAGTTGCGCGGAGTCGGCGAGGCCAGCGATCGCCGGCTCAACCTCGTAGGAAAGGACGATCCACTAAAGGCCTTCCGTCGCGGCCAGGTGGAGCTGCTTGCCCGGCTTCCTGAGCTCGGGCCCGTCCTCTGCGAGCTCCCCCGACGACGTCGCGCGCGACGTTTTCGCCGCCTGCGGGAATGAACCAGCGCGCCCACCGCCATCGGTGACCCCCCGCTGGGGGGGGGCAGCCGCCCCCCCCCCCGAGCGCTTGGCCGAGTCGCCATTCCTTCGAGCCCGTCAGACGGACCGAGCAGCCAAGCGGCGGCGGCGCCATTGCCTTTCGCGAAGTAAAGCAAGCCTCCCATCCGCCGCCCGCCGCAACAAAAAAAAACAATCCGATGCCGCCCCGCCCCCCGAGCGCGCTGCAGCAACGCCCCCCCTCGCTGTCCTGGCCAGGGTCGGCCGCGGATTCGAGCATAGTTCGCAGCCGTGCTGGCGGACCTGGTCCGCCGCAGATCTCGGGGCAGATCGCCTCGGCACCGGCTCGCGCCGCTTCGTTGGGGCGTTCGGGTTGAATCGCATCTGCGTTTTTCTGCTTGTCGGGGGGGCGGGGGGGCGGGCGCGGGCTCGGCCTGAACCGCGCGCGACGCGCGCGCGCGGCGAGGCGCGCGGGGGCGCCGGCACCCGAATCTCGGGGGCGGCCAAGAGGGGGGCGCCCAAGAGGGGGGGGCGCAAATCGCGGCCGGTGGCGCGTGCGCGGCCCAGGGGGGGCGGGCAGGGGCGTCATGAAACAAGAAGAGGCGCCATGATATCTGGGCAATATCATGGCGCCACGACGCCCGCCCACCCTAGTCACCACCCCCCTCTTTGCTTGCCGCCCCCGAAATCCCGGAGATGAGAACTTCTCCCGCGCGAGACCCGCTGCGATCGAGCGCGCGCGGGCCTCTCCCCGCCCAGCCGCGAGCGCTCCCTGGGATATGCGGCGGAGCAACTCGCCCGGCGCCAGATGGTCGCAAGCCGCGCGCGCGGGCGTAAGGCGGCAGCGAACGGGCTGGCGCGGCCGCGACCGCAGCCGGCACAACTGCAGATCGCGCGCACAAGCTGCAAACCGCGACAGGGTCGCAGATTCAGCTCGGCCCGACGGCCCCACGCACCTCTCAGGGAAGTGGCGACGGGCCGAGCTTCAGCTTGTCCCAAGACACATGCTTTCTGCGATCGTCAATGCCATCGTCAGGGATCCCCCCCATGCTCCCCGCCCCCTTCTCCCCATATGGCCACTTCTTCCCCCGTGGTGATGATCCGCCCGACATAACAAAAGCCGCTGTGCACAATGACAACCACATTACGTATGCCACAATAGCACAAAACCGCGAATGTTAACATAGCTTCTGTTTCAGAAGAAGCATATGCTGCCTGCTGTGTGAACGCACCCTGTCAGATATGCAAAACAGTTGTCAATGACATCGGACCAACACTGACGACCCGTTGCGCGCCTGCATCATCATGCACGCGGGCTGGAATAATTCACTGTCGAAGCTGTGATATTGTTCAGCGGTTCGGAGCCACAAATATGCCAGACATCGAAATGCGATGCTGATCGACATTCTGGACACCAGCATGACACCATTTAACTCATTGCGCATGTACACAAGCTCGTTTAAGAGTGGCACTGCGTAGAAATAACATGTGGTCGAACCAGGGGTCGCACTTTGTTTCTTTGAAACAATACAAACCACATGGTCGTATCGATAACAAGTGTTAAAAATGTATGCGCGACGGCAGACAAACGAATCCGATACCGCAGCCCGAAGGAAACAGACGGAATGTGATAAAACATCATCGCTTCACATTACAAAGCTAGTGGTGATGCACCAGCATAAAGCAATGCACACTATCGTGAACGTATGTTCGAAAATGTTACATGCGTAAGGATAGCTACATCAAGTTATTATCGGATAGCTTGACCAGTGGTGGAATTGAACGCGTTAGGCGTCAGAGCGTGGAGTGTAGTAGTACCCTTAACATACTACCCTGGTGTGCACGAAACTCTTAGCTCGACATCGCTTGCCGTTAACAGCAAATGGGCAGCACGTGGCTGAATTACCTCACTGTGTATATCCTTTTTTACATGTTGCCCCAGCGTGGGTATAACCAGTCGATTGTGGTTTACATCGGCTTAGCAAACGAGCAAATCACGTTGAACCGCCTGTTCAAGTGACTGGAAGTCAAAGATCGGCAAGGGGGGAAGGACCGAGGATCGGGGACGCTGCTCCTGGAGTCCCCGGTGTGCCACCATCGGGGGGTGTGGCCACCACGGCCTCCAGGAGGTCGAGGACCGAAGAGCGGGGAGGGCCAAAGACCGAAGAGGTGTCCTCCCCCTGGCTCATCCCCGCTCTCTCTTCCCTGGTCCTTGAGCACGCGCGGTCTAGTTATTCGGTCCAATGTGGTCATTTCAGTGTCGGCCCGATCGGAAATTGAACTTTGCTGTGGGATGCTGGGGGCGTGCAAGACAGGGGCGACCTTGGGAGCCCTGCGGGGGTTCCGGCGAGCCCGTGTCCTGGAAGGGGTGGCTGTCCCCCTCCGTGGTGACCCCTCTCGGACACTGAATGCGCCCCCCCTCGGGCATGGCCCGCGGGACGCGCGGGCGACGGGGGGGGAACCAAGGGACTACCATTGAAAGCAGAGGAGGGGGTCGTGAGATCCGGGAAGGCCCCCCCCCCTGGGGCTCACCCGCCCCCACCTCTTCCTCCTCCTCCTCCTCCTCCTCCTCCTCCTCCTCCTCAGCAGCAGCAGCAACAGCAGCAGCAGCTTCATCATCATCCTCATCATCCTCTTCATCCTCTTCATCCTCCTCATCCTCCTCCTCCTCCTCATCATCATCCTCATCCTCATCCTCATCCTCATCCTCATCCTCATCCTCATCCTCCTCCTCCTCCTCCTCCTCCTCCTCCTCTTCCTCCTCCTTTCCTCCTCCTCTCCTCCTCCCCTCCTCCTCACATACAATCATCACATCATCATCATCATCATCATCCTAACATGATCATCAAGCATCAGCATCAGCATCATCAACACATCACATCATCATCATCATCATCATCATCATCATCATCATCATCATCATCATCATCGTCATCGTCATCGTCATCGTCATCATCATCATCAGCATCACCACCACCACCACCACCAGTTCCATCATCATCATCATCATCAGCATCAGCATCATCACCATCATCATCATCATCAGCAGCAGCACCACCACCACCACCATCATCATCATCATCATCATCGTCATCATCATCATGTTCATGATCATCCGCCCTCCTCCTCTCTACCTCCATCTCGTCCTCCACCTCTGCCTCATCCTCCACCCCCTCCTACTCCTCTTAGTCCTCCCCCTCCTCCTCCTCCCTCCCCTCCTCCTCCTTGTCCTCCACCTCCTCCCTACTCCTCCTCCTCCTCTCCTCATCCTCCTCCCCCCTTCTTCTCCTCTACTCCACGCTCCCTCCCTTCCTACCCTCCTCCTCCTCCTCCTCCTCCTCCTCCTCCTCCTCCTTTTCCTCCTTTTCCTCCTTTTTCCCTTATCCTCCTTTGCCTCCTTTTCCTCCTTTTCCCCTTTTCCTCCTTTTCCCTCCTCCACCTAACTCACCTCCTCCTCACCACTTCCTTCCCTCCTCCTCCTCCTCCACTCCTCCTTTCCCTCCATTTCCCCTCCTTTTCCACCATCCTCCTCCTCCTCCTCCTCCTCCTCCTCCTCCTCCTCCTCCTCCTCCTCCTCCTCCTCCTCCTCCTCCTCCTTGGGGCGGGACCCGCCGAGACCCCGCCCCCCTGAACCCCCTCTGCTCGGCCCGCGGCTGCCGCGGATATGCGTGCGCTGCGCCCACCGCCGTGCGGCGCGGAGGCACCCGGTCCAGAGGCCCCCGCGAAAGGGCCCCCCGAGGCCGAGCCCGAGAGGGGCCCCCCAGACCTCCTCCTCCTCCCCCCCTCCTCCCCCCCCTCCTCCCCCCCTCCTCCTCCCCCCTCCTCCCCCCTCCTCCCCCCCCCTCCCCCCCTCCTCCCCCCCCCTCCCTTGACCTTCCAGGAGGTCTAAAACATAGCACCAGGACGTCGACGTCCTAATTCCTGTCGAGGTTTGCGGCAGTCCAGATAGATCTAGGTCTGGAGTGTTACTTGTTAGCGCTCTGGAAGGTCAGGGGAAGAGCCCCCGAGGCCGAGTCCGAGAGGGGCCCCCGGGAAGCGCACCACCCGCAAAGAGGCCCCCTCTGGAGGCCCTCCGAGAGCCCCCGAGGCCGAGCCCGAGAGGGGCCCCCAGGCAGCACCACGGCACGAGGTCTCCTCGGAGGCCCTCCGAGAGCTGTCGATGCTGGGTCCGAAAGAGTAGAGGCCTCTTAGATGGGGTCCGAGTAGAAGGGGTCGGAGGATCTCGCCGCATCGCCGATGCGTCGGCGATGCGTCGCCGATGCATCGTCGATGCATCGCCCGATGCACTGGCGACGTCGGCGATGCATCGGCGACGTCGGCGTGGAGAAGATCGGGCCCCACCTCGAGCCGCATCGCCGATGCGTCGCCGATGCCTCGTCGACGCGGCACGATCCTCCGACTCCGTCTGCTCCGACCCCATCTGGGAGGCCCAGAGGGAGTGGGGCGGCAGTCGGCCCGCCCCCCTCTCGGAGCCCCCCATCGGGAAGCCTCCTGCGGCCCCCGGAGTGGCGCCACCGAGGGGCCCGAGAGGCCCCCGATCCCCCGCCCGGGCACGGACGGCAGCAGGCCTGGCAAAGGGCAGCCAGAGCAACCACCAGAGCGATGACGAACGAACAACACACACACACACACCCATACCCATAGGGAGGTCATTGGGAGGAGGACTGGCTATGGGTATGGGTGCGGGTTGTCGGACCCTGGGGAACGCTCCCGTTCGAGCGGGGACCCCCACCCGACAACACGCACCCCTGGCCCTCTCCGATCCCCCTATGGGTATGGGTGTGTGTTGTTGGTTCGTCAAGTGAGTGGCAGAGCAGAAGCGGCCATCCCGCACGCCGCATGGCAGTGCGCGAGCAAACGTGTGCCAGCTACGGCGGGGGCGGGATGGGCCCGCGCTCGGCCTCCGCCCTGCCCGATCCGCGGGAGCGCCCAATGGCACCGGCCCACGAGATCGAGAGCACGGCGACGACGAGGACACGAGAACACTGAGGGGGCAACGCACAGGGGCGGGGCTCACATGCCCTCCCGTGCGGCACGGGCGTGCCCAATTAGGCAGGTCGGCAAGCGCGCCCGACGGCCGTGCAGGATGCCCCCCTGCCGCCTCGCCCCAGACACAAAAGGCAGAGCGGTCGCGCGAGTCCGTGCCGCGCCGGCACGCGTGGGGCAGCTGTCCCTCCCCCCCGCCGTTCTTCCCTTCCCCCCCTGTCTTCTCCCTCGTTCTCTCTCTCTCGCCCCCTTCCTCCCCCCCCTCTTCTCCCTTCCCTCCCGCACCCTGGAGAGAAGAAAAGGCAGCACGAGCAGAAACGTTCCGAGGTTCGCGCGGATCTCTCGGATCGGCGCTGGGCCCCCTCCACAAGCGGCGAGGCAAGCGCCGCCAGGGAGGGGCCCAGCGCCGATCCGAGAAATCCGCGCAGAGCTCCGAAAATCCATGCTTCTGCTGTTCCTCGTCGACTCCTGGAATCTCCTCCCCCCCCTCTCCCCACTCCTCCACCCACTCTCTCTCCCCCTCTCCCTCTCGCCCCCCCCTCCCTCCCCACTCTCGCCCTCGACCTCCCTCTCTCGCACATCCCTCCCTCTCCCCCCCCCTCTCCCCACTCTCTCTCTCTCTCTCTCTCTCTCTCTCCCTTTCTCTTCTCTCTTGCTCTCGCCCTTCCCTCACTGCTCTCCTCCTCTCCCTCTCTCTCTCCCTCTCCCTCCCCTCCCTCCCTCCTCCATCCCTCCCTCCCTCCCTCCACACTCTCCCTCTCCCTCCCCGCTCTCTCCCTCCCTCCCTCCCCGCTCCCCCGCCGCCCGACGGCCGCTCGGCCGCTCGGCGTGACGGCACCCGGGGCGCAGGGCGCCGGCCTCGCCCCGTCAGCAAGGGGCGGGCCGCCGTCGGCGCTCCGTGGCTCAGTGCGAGCCGACCTGGGGCGGGTGCCCGTCCTTCTGCGCGCCTCCCTCCTCGCTCCGCCCGCTCCTCCGACTCCTCCTCCTGCCCCTGCCCCGCCTGCTCCTCCTGCTTCCTGCTCCTGCTCCTGCTCCTGCTCCTGCTCCTGCTCCTCCTCCTCCTCCTCCTCCTCCTCCTCCTCCTCCGCCTCCTCCTCCGCTTCCTCCTCCTCCTCTCTCCTAGCCGTTCTGGCTCGGGCGTCCTGCCGGTGCTTTGTGAGTGCGAGCGAGCATCAGAGCGGCGCGCTGCAGTTGCGGGCCATTCGCTGAGATCTCGCTCACCACGTCTCCGCCGTGGGATATCCGTGGGCGGACAAGTTGCCTCCAATCACAATGACAGTGCCTGGTGGCGCACACAGTGTATGGCACTGTGGTCGCAGGATTCTGGCTCTCATGGCTCTTGGGCTGTCGTGAAGCGTCTCAGCTTCTGCCTTCCCCTGGCCCTCTCTGAGGTGGTGGAGATAGAGGCGGCAGTGGCACAGCTTGGCAGGACTGGTCAAGCTCATAACTGACGGCCTCTCGTCAGAGGAGCTCGACTGTCTGATCGCCATGGCCACCAAGCAGGGCCAGCACGACCTCGTCAAGGAATACAAGAAGGAGAAGTCTGCGGTGGAGGCCATGACTCGCCCCAAGTCGGACGTCAGCCTCCACGCGCGAGCCTCCTAAGCCCAGTCCAAGATCAAGCAGGTGGAGAAACGGATCTCATGCGAACCAGACAAGCTCGACAAATGAAAACAAACCACTCGGCCATCGGAAACACACATCACGGCTCTTGGTGACGAGCACGACATTCACAGGGCCACCTACCGCGAGCTGGTCAGGCAGATGAGCGACGAAGTGCAGGACATCGACAAGCATGACGAGGTGCCCAAGTCCTTCAGCCTTCAAGCCCTGGTCGAGGGTGGCGACGACATCGAATTCGCTCTTGATAATGATCTGTTCACGGACCTGAACCAGTACAACCTATCCCCTCAGGACACGGAGCAGTTAAAAGCGAAGAAATCCTCCAGTCTGGTGTGCGAGACCTCGCCGAGCAGTTGTTCAGTGAGACCTCCTCGTCCCTCGAGGCCGCGCGAAAGGATCACTGGAACCACTTGGCTTGTCTGCCAGGAAGACAGACCAGGGCGCCGCGCGTGAAAGTGCCCCTGATGCGTCACAGACATCTGAGGGTGCTTCGCCTGTTGAGGCTCGGCAGCGAGCGAGGGGGGGCAATGAAGGTTCGGAAGTCCCCCGGCCTTCCGAGAAGGTTTCTAAGCCGTCCCCGAGGACACACACAAGCTTATCAGAAGGAGCGAGGGCTTCTGAGAAGTCCCGCTGCCTTCTTGAGAAGACCTTCTCCTTCTCATTGCCCCCCCCTCGCTCGCCGCCGATTTTCGGTGCCCCCCCCCGCCTGCAGCGTGCGGGGGACGCGCATTCTTTCAGCCGCGGCGTGCCCCCAGTTCTTGACTACTTGCCAGACCAGCCCGAATTGCGGGTTGGGGGGGGGGGTGCGGGATCCATGCGTGTTTTTCTCACTGTTCCCCGACTCGGGCGTTGGCAGAAGTGGGTTTAGTGTGACCTGGTTTAATGATGCGTACTGAGGGACGCCCCCCGCCCCGTTCCACTAACCGGAACTGCCGTCACCCGAAAGAACACCAGCTACGGCAGACCTGGTTTCGTGATCCTGGCCAATTTAAGGGCTCCAAGGCCCTACCACTAACCGGGTCCCCTTACCTGGGGTCTTGGCTGTACCCGACCGACCCCCCCACACTGGAAATGGAGGGCAAAATTGAGGCCTTCGGGTTGGGCTGGGGTGGTTTGGTGGGTGGTGAGTCTTCAATCCGCAGGAGGCCAGCCCGTGCAGCACCTCCCTGTAGCGCCGCGCCCAGGCAGATTCCACGGTCAACAATCCGTTTCGCTTTTTGGCCGACCTGCCCCAGGAGGAGGAGGAGGAGGAGGAGGAGGAGGAGGAGGAGGAGGAGTGACTGGAGATGGGGGTCTTTCCCCGTGAGCAGCTGGCACTCGCTGTCACAGCGGTCCGCTGTAACAGCTGGGGTGCCTTCAGGCATCGGGCCGGTCAAGGCGAGACGTCCCACGTCACCCTGCTTCAAAAGCATCACCTGTGTCGGGGCGATGCCGTCCAGAAGGCGATCAAAGACTGTCTCATGTCTGGTTGCTCATGACTGATTGTAAATCGAACTGACAGCCCGCCATTCAGAAGCCAGAGGGGGCCACGTCTGTTTCTGTGGCCGTTTTGGCCACAAATTTTCCCAGACTTCATGCATCAGCTGGTGGTACGGAAACAACTATCTTCACTTACCTGGTGGTGTTCCCACCACCGCTGTTTGTACGACACGGAGGGCATGACTGCCCGCCAGATCGCCATCCTGAAAGATGCAGGTGCCAACATGTCTCTGTCGGCAGGCTCTTTCATCTTAGGGGGGCAACTTCAATCTCGATCAAGAAGTTATCCATGACTCAGGCCTTGTGGAGCACCGAAGGGGGATCCGGCGTCGTCTGGTGCGGCTACGTGTTTCGGAAGGATAACAAGGGATCGCCTTGTGATTTCTGGAGCTCCAGCTCAAGGGAATAGGCCCATCTACCAGTGCCCCAACGGCTTCTTCAGTCCTCACGCAGCTATCTCGATGGATTCCCAAGTTCAGGTTGCCAGGTTACAGGCGTTGGGGCTCGGAGGGCCCTCTCTAGAAGAAGAAAAAGCTGCATAAAGAGAAACTTGTGGCGCTCCGCGCAAATCTTCCTTGAATCTGCGCTCCACGCGCCAGGGGTGGCGCTCCGAGGCGCCGCCGGGGGGCCCGGCGCGTCTCCCTGTGGCTCCCCTTCCTGGACCTCCTCCACGGCCCGAGGACGTCTGCGAGGGTGATGAGCTGATGTTCGGGGATGAACAGAACCCCCTTTGGTAAAACGCGGTTCAGTGAAAACGGCCTCGGGCCCAAACCTGGCGGGCGCAAGCCTGGAAAACGACGGCCGCGGCGCCCTCTCGAGAACCGAAAGCGGACAATTCACTAAAAGACGTGTCAGGATGCGGGTTCTGCCCACCCGCGAGATGTCCCTTGGCCCTCTGCGAGCACGCCCTTTGCCGCAAGCAACGCCGGCCGCCCCCGCCGCCCTTGTTGGCACCAGGCACTCGCAAGCAGTGGGCCAACGGGCCTTCGGCTGTGAAGCTCAGGAGGATGAGGACGAGGAGGGAAAAGGACGAGGACGATGAGGTCGCGGAAGATAGGGGAACGAACAATGACATCAACATAAAAACTCGGAGGTCAGCGCGGACTCCTCGGATCCGCGCTGACCCCCCTGGCGTCGCCTCCGGCGCCGCCCCTGGCGCGCTCTGCCAGACAGGGAGGGGGGTCCAGCGCCGATCCGAGACATCCGCACGGACCTCCGAGTTGTTATGCTTATGCCACTGTTTGCTCCCCTAGAAGAGGAGGAAGAGGAATACGAGAAGAAGCTGCTGCGGAGCGACCTGAGGTCGGATGAGGAGGAGGAGGAGGAGGAAAGAGCGGAGGAGGAGGGGGAGGAGGAGGAAGGGCAGGGGCAGGGGCAGGGGCAGGGGGAGGAGGAGGAGAGGGAGGATGAGGAGGAGGAGGAGCAGGAGGAGAGGAGGAGGTGAGGGAGGGAGGAGGAGGAGGAGGAGGAGGGGCAGGAGGGGCGCTCGAGGCAACTAGAAGATGCCCTCGGAGCCGGAGAGACCCTCGTCCTCCGCATCCTCGGGGGGCCTCCTCGCGGCCACGAGGAGGAACAGGAAGAGTAGGAGGAGGACGAGGAGGAGGAGGAGGAGGAGGAGGACGAGGAGGACGAGGAGGAGGAGGAGGAGGAGGACGAGGAGGACAAGGAGGAGGAAGAGGAGGAACTTCAGGCTGTCTTTGGCAGCGGAGCTTCCGCGCCTGTTGCGCGAAGGGCCAAAACCCGGAAATCGCGCGGCGCTCCGTTCCCACGAAAGGCGCCAAAGACATCCGCTACCCCCAGCTGCACGCATTTACGGTCGGTTCGTGCGGCATCGGCGCGCGCCAAGGCTTTTTGACCCCACGTCGATCGTTCAATCTTGAATCGATCGCGGCCCCGATCGTTCAAAATTGAATTCCGTCGGGTCCAATGGCACCACCGTGTCCCTCGGCGCTTCCGCGTCGAAGAGCTGAACCTTGAACGCCTTCGCCCGCGTCGCCAGCGCGCGAACGCCGCATGAACCTACCGTAAGGTGACATCCCTCTTCGAGGCGGTGATCGTCCTCGCCGGGTCTCTGGATTCTGTGTCGGGCATCAGTGACGGGGCTGTGGATTTGGCCAGGTCTCTCGTGTCTGCTCAAGGCCTCCGATTGCGTCTGCACTCGTCTGGGGGAGCTCAACGGGCACCTCGTCTGCATTCAGGTTGCTCTCAGAGACTGGTCCGAGGAGGCCGTGCTTCCTGAGCGTGGAGGAGTTGGAAGCCCTCTACGAGGCCCAGAAGGCCCTTCCCTCGGAATCTATTCAATACCATGAAAAGCTCGCTCGCTAGACAGGAGTGGCATTCTTGCTTGACGAAGAAGCTCAACCAGGGTGCCAAGAACGCACCCACTGCCAGCACATATCCCTTCACCTGGACCCCTTTTCTACCACCCTCTCCTCGGAAGGGGGCGGTGGCTTCGGGCCCCAGGGTTTGCTTGAACAGGATGCCCAGAAAGGTTCTGCAGGCTTTTGAGAGTGAGGGCCTCGGCACCAGAGATCGCGATTCACTCTGACCCCCCGCTCCCAGCCATTTCAATTCAGGGCCTGCGGTCTCCCAATAGGACCCATCCCGAGAGGAGCGCGGCCCCCATCCATGGGTTCCATATCACCCGCTACCAGTATTTGAGCGATGAGAGTTTTGGCGTGCTGGCCACAATCTTCGACACCATGGAACGTCCTGGAGCTCTCCCGTCTCAAATCCGCGCTGTGCTCATGTCTCATCACCGAGAAGAGTAAAGGCTGCCGACCGATAGGCGCTTTCCCATCACTCTGCCGCATTCGGGACAAGGCCAGGAGGCCGCTGCGTGGGCAGTGGGAAGCAGACGACGCCAGGGGATGCTTTTCAGCGGGGAAACGTTTCGGAAGCCTGGACACCGTCTGCAGACAAAGGTTTGGATTCGAGTCGGGAGATCGTCAAGGCATGTACTTGGGTTCGGTTCTTTTGGGATATGTACAAGCACTATGAGGAGGTATGTTTGCAACCACTGAGGCAAAGAAACCTCGCGCATCAAATTCCGGTGGCCCCCATGACTGCGTGCATCGCGGCGTACCTATCAATTCGGTAGATGCCTCTTGCGAACATCATTGCAGGACCGGCGTTGACTTCGCATGGCGTCGTTGCCGGCTGCAGTGCTGCGACAGCCACGGTCCGCATCCACTCCCTCGACTCTTTTGACACTATCTCTCGCACGCTCGACGGGGTCGACAATTCGGCGATCTATTAGCGATGCATGCTGGCTCGACACAAGTTTCGGAGTTTCGACGCGTACATCGACGATACCAGTCTCTCCACTATAGGCTAGTGGAGGTATGCTATCGGCTATATCCTGCCCATGTCCCCCTCCTCACTTTTCCATGCCATTCCGATGATGATGGGCAACCGCGTCGCTCTCGAGAACTGCGCGCTCATTTGCTCTTGTCCAGCCCTGGGGAGAGATGTCAAACCTCGCCCAGGTAATTCAAGATGTGGATGGAGGCCCTCTGCCGCGAATCCGGGAGCCGATGACGCCGCAGGCATCAGCTCTCGCTCGGGAGGCGGGACGAAGCCTGCAAGGAGGGCCCCCAGGATGGCGCACCCTAGACTCTAGAGTCTATAGAGAGAGAGACGGGAAGGGGCGAGGCCCTTCGGGGCCACTCCGGGGGGCAACGCTCTCGGAGTGCCTGCTGCGGGCCCGCGCCCTGCCTGCAGCTGGGGGCCGGAAGCCCCTATGGGGGCATCTCTTCCCGCGGAGGTGCTCCCGGCTCCGCCGCCGGGCCGATCGCGTCGTTGTCAGACCTGTGGCGGGAGGCGGGTCCTGGGCGAGGCTCGGTTTCCTGGAAAGGGGGCCCCGTGTGGCACGTTCTCGCTTTTTTCCCATGCTCGAGTGCTGCAGAGGGGCCTGGCTCCTGCGTCCCCGTCTGTTTCTGGGATGTTCGGGCTGGCCCACCGCTCGCACCGAGGCCACGCCCAGGTGGCCTGAAAAGCCAGAATCCCTGAACGACGGTTGCGGTCCCGATGTCGGGCGTAGACATGTCTCTCCTGCAGATCGGGCAGGCCATGTAGAGCCCAACGTGATGTAGAGACGATCAGGGCAGCATCGCGTCGTGCACCCCCCCTTCAGAGGCCCTCCCTCGGCAAGACGCTGCTGCACGCGGGCCGCCCCTCGCAGCCTGGAGAGGACGGCGTGCTCGGAGGTCGTGCAAGGGGAGGCCTCCTCGACGGCATCGCCTGCGCTCGCAGGGACGAGCCTGTCCGCGGCGAGCGCAGCCCCCGAGGGTGGCGCCGATGAGAGGCCGCCCCCCGCTCGCGCGCGGATCTGCGCGTGGCCGCTCTCCAGTCCTACAGGGCAGTTTTCAATACAAGGGATTTTTTTTTACATAGGATTGTTAATACATGCTTAATGTATGAATGAATTCGTGCATCAACTCATCCTTGTACTTACGAATCAACCCTTTGTTTTTAATACATGGTCCGCACGCGGAGCATGTATTAAAAACGGCACTGTAGCGTTTTTACACCCCCGGAGGAAGGGGTGCATCGGGTCACCCCGTCTGCCGCAGGGCTGAACACCTAAATGATGTGTGTTTTCGTTCTCGTTTTGCTTTCGGTCAAATCCTTCGCTTTCGTTTTGCCCTTCGGTGCCGAAAAACGAAGTCGGAACGAAACCGGCCCAGGAAATTACCGAAAACACCGCTTAGGTCCAGCCCGGGTCTGCAACGCCCTCTGGACTCGGGCACGCGCCCCCTCGACGTGTGCCGCGCGCGGTGCAGAGCGAAGGACTCTGTGCTCCACCGCGCCTGGGCATGCTCCAGGTGTGGCGGTACACGACGGTCGGATTTAGTAGTAGGCAAGAGCATGAAGTGGGAAGGCGGTTAGAGTAGATTGGGTTCAGGCACTCCTAGAGCACAACATATCAGACCATCCCGACTCTTGAAGTCGGGAAACACCAAAAATACATTGGGATCTGGGAATCCAGAGATATCAATGTTCATCGACCGGAGTGTACTAGGAGAGAGATCACCGACGATGCCTTGATCCAGAAAGCTTTCGAAGCCGTCCAGTCGGGCTCGCAGGACCTCATATTGTTCCTCACTGAGGCCGTTCCTCCCCCTGGAGACTTTGCTACTGGACCTTTTCAAGCAACCAAATGAGGACCACTTGGTTGCGAAATCCTTCGGGGAAGGCTTCAGAGAAGCTGGTTTACCCTGGTTCAGAAGATCTCAGATGCTGCAGGCACGTGTTCCTGGACGGCAGCCGCTACAAGTCGGACATCAAAGAGACATTTCGTGCTGACTGGGCCCTGCCTCAAGTTTCAGCCAGTGCGTTCCTGTTAGGCAGGTGTTATGGACCAGTATGGTCTCACGTTCCTGAGTCACCTCGGGCGGGAGAACTCTGCTCCCCGACGGCGGCTGGCATCAAATAAAAGGGTGGTTGGCGCCCATTTTGTCTTGGTCTGTTCCAGCGTCCCCGTGAACCGTGCCTTTTGCAAGCGGGCCTGCGCTGGCCAGGTTCTGGAGTGTTTCTCGGGCGCCTCTGGGAAGATTTCGGCTGTTGTGAAACTCGCGGTCAACAAAGAACTGGGCGAAGTCGGCATCAATGATTAGAAGCGCTTCCGTAGACGAAGCAACTACGCTGCGGATGTTTCGGCTAATTACGCTGGGGGCCGTGATCCACCCCACATCCGAGGCCAGTGTCTGGGATGATCTCACTTTTTTATCAATGCCTAAATCAGCACCGGCAGAGTGGTGCTGAAACTTGCTGCCAAGCTCTTCAAGGACTGGCCCAACTGTAACGCATCGGAGGTCGAGTGCTGCAAGCCCCCTCCCCAGGCGAAGTCATCGGCTGCAGCAGCCCACGACCAGAGCTGGGCAAGATCCTGGGGGGAAATGTTTGTCTCCGCGACAGGCGGGGTGAAAAACGTCCTCCCACAGGCCGCTGCTCTAAGCCTCCTCGGCTCAACATCGACATGATTGCCCGCATGAAGCACCGCTGCGGTGTGGTGAACATATTGGACGGGTCCTTCTTGTGTCTGTCTCAGCCAGGCTGCTGCTACTTACGCAGGACGAAAAATTCTTCTCGAGGTGCAAAGGGCGACGATGAGTTGGAAGTTAATGACCGAGCCCCCTTCCCCCGTAGAATCTTAACACGGGCGGGGTCCGGGGTCCGCGGATCCAGTTCCTTCCGGTTCCCCGCTTTTTATCTAATCATATAAATTTCACACGGGGTAACAATTAATCCGCCGTAACAAAAAAAACGAACACGGACCCAGCAAATCCGAAAGTGGATCCGCGCGGACGGAAATCTGTTCCACCGAAGCAGGCGCCAAAACCACAATTGGATCCGCGCGAACTTCGCGGGATCCGACGGCGGTTACCTCACGCGCCTGCTCAAGACCTCAAGCCGTCGCTCCGTGCGCAAGAGGAACAAATTTTCGTCCTGGGGATGAGCGTTTTGGCCTTCGGACTTGTTGGTGGCCACATAGCCGACACACCACATCTCACAGGCAGTCTGTTGGGCCAAGAGACGCAGGGCCGAAACGCATAAGCGTTTTGGCCTACCGGTTGACTACCACATAACCGACACACCACATCTCACAGGCAGTCTGTCGGGTCAAGAAACGCAGGGCCGAAACGCATGGGTGTTTTGGCATTCGGATTTGTTGGTTAGCACATAGCCGACACACCACATCTCACAGGCAGTCTGTTGGGCCAAGAGACGCAAGGCCGAAACGCTCTGGGCGTTTTGGCCTTCGGACTTGTTGGTGGTCACATAGCCGACACACCACATCTCACAGGCAGTCTGTTGGGCCAAGAGACGCAGGGCGGAAACGCATGAACGGTTTTGACTTCGGACCTGTTGGTGACCACATAACCGACACACCACATCTCACAGGCTGTCTGTCGGGTCAAGAAACGCACGGCCGAAACGCATAGGCGTTTTGGCCTTCGGACTTGTTGGTTGCCACATAGCCGACACACCACATCTCACAGGCTGTCTATTGGGCCAGGAAACGCAGGGCCAAAGCGCACTTACGCAGGTCGAACGATTTTCCTCTTGAGGTGCAAAGGGCGACGATGAGTTGGAAGTTAATGACCGAGCCCCCTTCCCCCGTAGAATCTTAACACGGGCTGGGTCCGGGGTCCGCGGATCCGATTCCTTCCGGTTCCCCGCTTTTATCTAATCCTATAAACTTGAAACGGTGTAAACATTATATCCACCATAAGAAACCATCAAGGATCCATCCGACTTCGGATCGGCGCAGACGAACATCGGATCCACCGAAGCAGGCGCCAAAACCACAATTGGATCCGCGCGAACTTCGCGGGATCCGACGGCGGTTACCTAACGTGCCTGCTCAAGACCTCAAGCCGTCGTTCCGTGCGCAAGAGGAACAAACTTTCGTCCTGGGGGTGGGCGTTTTGGCCTTCGGACTTGTTGGTGGCCACATAGCCGACACACCACATCTCACAGGCAGTCTGTTGGGCCAAGAGACGCAGGGCCGAAACGCATGGGCGTGTTGGCCTTCGGATTTGTTGGTTACCACATAACCGACACACCACATCTCACAGGCGGTCTGTCGGGTCAAGAACCGCAGGGCCGAAACGCATGGGCGTTTTGACCTTCGGACTTGTCGGTTGCCACATAGCCGACACACCACATCTCACAGGCAGTCTGTTTGGCCAAGAGACGCAGGGCCGAAACGCACTTACGCAAGTCGAACGATTTTCCTCTTGAGGTGCAAAAGGCGACGATGAGTTGGAAGTTAATGACCGAGCCCCCTTCCCCCGTAGAATCTTAACACGGGCGGGATCCGGGGTCCGTGGATCCGATTTCTTCCGGCTCCTCGCATCCAATCATAGAAAAACTCATCACAAGGTAACTATTAGATCCGCCTTCAAAAATAAGACCCAACACGGATTCAGCAAATTCGGAATCGGATCCGCGTGGACGGAAACACAATTAGATCCGCGCGAACTTCGCGGGATCCGACGGCGGTTACCTCACGCGCATCTGCTCGAGACCTCACGCCGTCGTTCCGGGCACACGAGGAAACAAAACTTTCGTCCTGGGGATGTAGGGCGGGCGCCCCGCAAAGCGGGGGCGCCAGGCGGCGGCCGCGAGCTGCGCCGCTTGCACTGCCTGCTCTTGCTGCTGCCGCTCCTCCCTCCCCCCTTTCCCCCCCTTCTGCTCCCCTTTTTCCTTAGCCACGGGGCGACTTCTCTTGCGCTCGTAGACAAGTGTGTCTGTCTCGGCTGTCACTTCCACAGTACGGGTGGCAGAGTCGTGAAGCTGGGGGGAACAATGCCAAGGCAGAGAGTTGCGAGGTGCAGGACGCACAGCTAGGTCCTGGTTTCAACAGACAAGGCAAGCACCCTCCGCAGAACACGAGGGAGACAAACGTCTGGCTTCTTCCCTCGCCCTGGTCAGCCTGACTGAGCTGCAAGAGAGCTCCCCGGCGACATACAAATCTCCTCCTCCTCCTCCTCCTCCTCCTCCTCCTCCTCCTCCTCCTAATGGTCCACCTCCTCCTCCTGCTCGCGTGCGGTAGTGTAGAGCGTGTTCTGGGGCATGGTCCCCGGGTGCGGCCAGGGCGGGGTGCCGCGGTCGGGGGAGGTGCACCCGACGGCTCGTGCCCTCGAGGCACCCCCCGTGCTTGGACGCCACGTCATGAATGGCCAGGCTCAGCATCATGCAGAGTCCTCCTCTCCTGCTCCTCTTCCGCCTCTCTCGCCTACTCCTCCTCCTCTCTCCTCCTCCTCCTTCCTCCTCCTCCTCCTCCTCCTCCTCCTCCCTCCTCCTCCTCTGCCTCGTCTCCTCCTCCTCCTCCTCCTCCTCCTCCTCCTCCTCCTCCTCCTCCTCCGCCTCCTCCTCCATCTGGTCACTCCTCCCCCGTCCTCCTCCGCTCTCAGCACGGAGGATGGCGGACGCCGCAGATGGCGGAGGAGGCCGCCGTCGGCGCTCGGTGCGAGCGGACCTGGCTGGCCGCTGCAGATGAGCACTGGAGGCAGAGAACACGCCAGTGCGTCTCACTGGTCGCGGGCATATCCGGACTGCGAACGAGCACCAATCGTCGCCGCCGATCGCCTCCGCCGCCTCGTCGTCGTCGTCGGCGGCGGCGTCGTGGGCGTCGGCGGCGGCGTCGTGGGCGTCGGCGTCGGCGTCGGCGTCGGCGTCGGCGTCGGCGTCGTCGTCGGCGTCGTCGTCGTCGTCGTCGTCGCAGTCGTCGGTCGTCGGCCGATCCTCGTCGGCCTTTCGTGCGGCGCCGGGCGACCACGACCGCGGCGGCGCCCGCGAGCAGCAGGGCCGCCACGGGGGCGGCCCCGGCCGCCCGCCGCGCGAGGCCGGCCGCGGCGGGCAGGGCCCCCTCGAGGACCAAAAAAAACGGTGTGCTCGGGATCCACCAAAAGGGGGGGTGACCCTGGGGGAGGGCATGAGCTCGATCCAAGGATTGCAAAGAAACCTGGGCTTGCAAAAAAAACTGGGTTTCAAAAAAACCATGTTTTTTGCAATCCTGTTTTTTTTTGCAATCCTTGATGCACCGAACTGCCGCGAACAGATGCCCCCCGCATGCCTGACCCATCCGCAACCATCGGGAGCTTTGCCAGTCGGCTGGAGGGCATCTGTTTTGGGCGGTTCGGCGCAAAATCCGATCGAACTCACACTCACACACACACGCACGCACACACACACACACACGGGGCACACTCCCCCTTGGCGGGATCCCGATATACGTACGGCAGGTTCGTGTCGAGGCCGACTTCGGCGTTGGTTTCTGACACCGCGGGGAACGTCCCACCTTACATGATCGGCCGTTTCCGAGACGACTGATCGTTCAGCTCGGTGGTTCAAAGATGGGGTCCTGAGGGACGGGGTCCAAAGGACGAGGTGCCTCAGACAATGCAAATCCATATTTGAACCACCGTTCAACATCGACCGGCTCTGGATCGCAGGCGGCGTTCGACGTCGAACGCCAGCGGCGGAATCCTTGCTGCGCAGTCTCTTCGCGCCCGGCGTGCTCGTGTGGTTTCCTGACTACCTACCAAACCACCCCAACCCAACCCGAAGACCCGAATTTCGGGTTGGGGGGAGGTAAGGGCTTCATGTGCGTTTTCTCGACGTTCCCCGACCCCCCCCAACTGGAAATGGAGGGCAAATTGGGGCCTTCGGGTTGGGTTGGGGTGGTTTGGTGGGTGGTGGTTTCCTGGGCCCCTGGGGCCATCTCTGGTCGAAATTGTTCACAGCGCTTCCATTTTGCTCGCAACGCTGGATCTCAAGAGGAACCTAAGACTTCGGATGTGCGCGCGGACCTCTCGGATCGGCGCTGGGGTCCCCCTGGGGATTTTGAAAGTGTATGTTCATGTACTCCAGATTTCGTAATCAAGGGAGGGGGGTCTCATTTCGGGGGGGGGACTCTTCCATGCTATCTTGGAGGGCCTGGGGGGTCTGGGGACGATGTTTTGGAGGGTTCTCCCACGGGGGAGGTCTGAAATGGCTTGTCTTGGAGGGTCCAGACCCCCTCCCTTTTATTACGAAATCTGGGGTCGTTTTTTCTGCTTCGAGCGCCAGCGTCGGAGGGGACGTGGGGGGGCCCGTCAGGAGGGAACCGAGGACCGGCACAGGGGGAGGAAACATCGACCTGGAGTCGGCGGTGCACCGCGGAATCGGCGGTAGGTCCCCGACAGCGCGACCAGACGTTCCTGGGCGGGGCAGGCTATCGGGCCTCTATCGGCGATTGGTGCGCGATTGGGGGTCGATGCATCGCGTCCCCTCGTGAGCCTATCCCCCTTTTAACACGTTCCCTGCCGGTGGTGGCGCTGGCGTCGGTGGCGGCGCTGGAGTCGGGTCGGCTTGCGTCGCACCGCCGCACTGAGGGACCCACTGGCCGTTCAACACGTAGTCAATGAAACGTTGGTCACAATTGCAGATCGGGTTGGTGATGTCCCAAAGAGGTAGATTCCACATGTTGGGTGACGTGGTGAGAACTGGATACCCAAGCGGCTCGTAGCAAGGGTCGATGGACGTACCCGACTCACCCCTGAAGGCGCACGCGTCACACACGTTGTTCCCTCCGTCGCCACAGCCGTTGGTTCCTTCGCCGCCGTTGACCCCTGACGCGTAAAGGATCTCCACCTTCAGGGGGTCGTTCGACCAGTCGCCGAAAGCCCGATTGCCATCTTGGCAGACCTTGAAGTAAGGACAGCAGTAACCCCCGCTGCACTGGTCGTCGAAGAGGCACGTGCCGTCGTGGGGCACCTTGTTGGCATCGTCGAGCTCGCACCCGCTGGGTATGTCGGCGCGTGAAGCGTACCCGTCGGCCCCCGCCGCGGCGGCAATCTGCCCGCGACCGAGCGCGTAGGCAATGGCTCCAGCTGCGGCTAAAGCAAGCATGGCGGCAAAATGCCTCGCCCCGTCCCCGGAAAAGGGTCGCGCCACGGACTCGGACGGCTTCCCGGAGCTGGCCGCCTCAGGAGACGAACGACGGGGGAAACCCTGGGCCTCCACCTTCCGTGCTATACATGTGGAAGGTGTGGTTGCGAAATGTTGCCCCTTCTTGTCCTTGTTTGTCCCTTCTTGTCCGCGTGTCAACTTATGTCCGCAGATGTCCGTCGTGTCCCTGTTTGTCCGCGTTTGCTGTGCTTGGTGTTGTTGGTGTCGGTGGTGTTGTTGGTGTCGGTGGTGTTGTGGTGTTGTTGGTGCTGTTGCTGTTGTTGTTGTTGCTGCTGGTGTTGGTATTGCGTTCGTCGTTGTTGTCCGTTGTCATTGATTTGTGTTAGTTGGTTGGTAGTTGGTTGCGGTGGTGGCTGGTTGTTCCTTCTTGTGATGATGCATGGCTGCTGGTTGTTAAGGATTGTTGTCGTATGTGTTTGATGGTTGGTTATTGGTTGTTGGCGTGTAGCTGTGCGTTGGGTGTCAATGATTGTTTGATGATTGGTGAATCATACTTGAATGTCCCGCTCGCCCTACCCCACCCGCCCGTTGGGGTACACGCATGCCAACTTCGATGGCGTATCATACTTTAATGTCCCGCTCGCCCGACCCGACCTGCCCGTTAGGATCCGCCCGCCCGACCGGACACACGCCAGAACCGACCTTCCCGTTAGGGTCCGCCCGACCCCCAGGGTCCTGGGACCCCAAAAGGCCTTAGGAGAGAAAATGAAAACGGCATTTGGCGTAGGCCCCAGAGCGTGGTCTTGTAGACGCAGGTAGACTTGGCCCCTGCAAGACGGGCGACCCTTCTCCTCGCCGCGCGCGCCGCCCCGTATCCATGGAAGAGAAACAACGATGACCATGACCAAGACTGAGCGTTGAGACGTCGGAGCGGATCCTGGTCATCGTGAATCTGTCATCATCGGGTCTTCGATCACCCTCGCGAATCGGCGACGGCCAGCAGGGACCAAGCCCAAGATCGGCGTCGACAACACTTGGCCTTAGACAGCGTGCTCCTTCTCGGAGGCGGGAGACTTGGTCACGAAGGGGGCATGAAGCCGAAGTCGCTCGAAATCCATCCCCAGGCCCCTTCAAGGGCAGCCTTTTGTGCAGCGCCCAGCCGTGGCGACTGGCGACGAGGGGCCCCCTTTCTGCCCCTTCCTGCTGGCCAGAAAGGGTGCTGGGCCACCTCAGCCCCCCAGTCTGCTCTCACATTGAGCCCATTGTTTTGCGATGGCGCCCGCGACTGTCCCCGCCCCCTTTCAAAAGAGGCTAGGTCCAGACGAAGCAAGTCCAGACGAAGCAGCAAGTCGTCCAGACGAAGACCGAGCACGGACTTACTCCGTATGGACCTAGCCTCCCATCAGGAGAGGCTAAATCCAGACGGGGTAAGTCCATACGGAGACTGGGCGCTTCGCATGGACTTGCTCAGTATGGACTTAGCTTCACTCTCCCGGGGCACGTTCTGACCAGAATTTCGAGGCAAATCTAGCGGTGGCGACGAGGGCATTCCAGGAGGCCCAAAGAGGGGTAAACGAGGGAAGAGGGTAGTGGTATGGGTATTCCAAGTTTCTTAATAAGCGTCGGGGGGGCGTCATTCCCGCCGACGGCCCCATACCGACCCCACCGACAGCCACATGACGAGGCGAGGTTGACCCCCGTCGAAGGGGTACCCCACCACGCTTATTAAGAAACCCAGAGTACCGCTTCCTCCTCGAACCCCCCCCGTTCCTCCCCCCAATCACGCCCGCTACCGCCGGGGGGTAAAACAAACTGTCCCCTCATTTAGAGGCCTCGTAGATGGGGTCCGTGTAGATGGGGTCGACCGATCGCGCCGCATCGCCAAGATGAATCGGCGATGCATCGGCGCTGCATCGCCGACGTCGGCGGTGCATCGGCGACGTCGGCGTGGAGAAAATCGGGCTCCGCATCTAGATTTATTTCCTCGAGCACACTGGCGCGCCCCCCGCGGGGGAAGGGCGAGCGAGAGCGCGTCGGCGGGCGTGTGCACCCGGGGGGCGCGGGGGGAACGCGCGCTGTGCCAAACCTTGAGCCCA
>CAUYUJ010011196.1:5000-24293 GCA_963575745.1 Prorocentrum cordatum
GCCCCGCTCCCAGGGCGCCACAGCTCCCCGGGCGAGGGTGCCGCGTGCCGGTGGCACGTGCCACGTGCCGCCCCGCGCGGCAGGGAGAGAAGGCGGGCGCGGAGCGGAGGCGGCGCAGTGAGGGCCACGGCAGGCAGGAGGCCCACTGGTTTCCCGCTTGTTGTGGGGATTCCACAGAAATGAATCGGGAGGAGGAGGAGGAGGAGGAGGACGAGGAGGAGGAGGAGGAGGAGGAGGAGGAGGAGGAGGAGGAGGAGGAGGAGGAGGAGGAGAGGAGGAGGAGGAGGAGGAGGAGGTGGAGGAGGAGGAGGAGGAGGAGGAGGAGGAGGAGGAGGAGGAGGAGGAGGAGGAGGAGGAGGAGGAGGAGGAGGAGAGATGGAAACCAGGAGGAGGAGGAGGAGGAGGGTAGGAGGAGGAGGAGGAGAGGAGGAGGCGGAGGAGGAGGAGGAGGAGGAGGAGGAGGAGGAAGGAGGAGGAGAGGGGGGAGGGGTGAGGGGAGAGGGGAGGGGGAGGGGGATGGGGAGGGGGAGGGGGAGGGGGAGGGGGGAGGGGGAGGGGGGAGGGGAGGGGGAGGGGGAGGGGCGAGGGGGAGGGGGAGGGGAGGGGGAAGGGGAAGAGGGAGGGGGAGGGGGAGGGGGGGAGGAGGAGGAGGAGGAGGAGGAGAGGAGGAGGAGGAGGAGGAGGGGAGGAGGAGGAGGAGGAAGAGGAAGGAGGAGGAGGAGGAGGAGGAGGAGGAGGAGTGGAGGAGGAGGAGGAGGAGAGGAGGAGGAGGAGGAGCGAGGAGGAGGAGGAGGAAGGAGCAGGAGGAGGAGGAGGAGAGGAAGGAGGACGAGTGAGAGGAGAGGATGAGGAGGAGGGGGGGGAGAGGGGGAGGGGGAGGGGGAGGAGAGAGGAGGAGGAGGAGGAGGAGGAGGAGGAGGAGGAGGAGGAGGAGGAGGAGGAGGAGGAGGAGGTAGGAGGATGGAGGAGGAGGAGGAGGAGGAGGAGGAGGAGGAGGAGGAGGAGGCGGAGGCGGCGGAGGGGGAGGGAGGGGAGGGGGAGGAGGAGGGGGAGGAGGAGGAGAAGGAGGAGGAGGAGGAGGAGGAGGAGGAGGAGGAGGAGGAGGAGGAGGAGGAGGAGGGGGTCGGCGAGGCGCTCTTGTCTCTCCAGGGCGACACGTCGCCGGCTCAAGCGGGGATTCTTGTTGCAAGTCTTCGGGAGGGTAGAAACACACAGAGACACAATTCATCGTCGGTTCCCGGGTAAATAGGGGACATATGGGATGTGGGGGGAAGACGAGAACCATAATACATATATACACATATGTATACATATATATAGGAAACTATGGGGGATCCGGGGATTTGCGTGTCTTCATTTGTGTGCCCCTGGGCCCTTCAAATTTCTGAACATATGACTGCATTCTCGTTGTTCTGCACCCCCCCAAGAAAGCATCCTCTCCTCGCAGACGGGCCCACCCACGGCCCGGTCGTGTGTCCAGTTCTGCGGCCGCGCAGATCCGCCTTGCGCTCTTGGGAGGGCCGTCTGGGGGAGGCGATCCGAGTCTGGCTCAGTGCCGCCACAGCCCGATTCGATGCTATTCCCGATCCGGTCTTATTTTGCGGTCCGATGCCAACTTTGACAGAAATGGTTAGCACCCCGCAGTTGCGGATAAGAGTGATGGGGGCGGGCGTGGTGTGGATCGCGAGTGGGTCGCGGGTGGGTCGCGGGTGAGTCGCGGGTGGGTCGCGGGGTGGGTCGCGAGTGGGTCGCGGGGTGGGCCGCGGGCGGATCGCGGGGGGTCCGCGGGCGACGACGACGACGACAATTACGCAACATCAATCAGCCACGCGCCCAGGGACAGTGACCAAGATGAACGGTGGCCAAGATCGACACCGCCGTTTCCGCGTTCAGTCTTGTTCGGTAGCAGTTCGTGGGAGGCTTGTATGTCCTCGGAATTCTGTCTTTAGAGTCTGGCAATCGATGGGAAAGCCCCGATTGAGTGTCGAATGGCATCGATCTAGCGTCGATGAGCGTTCATTTGCGTCGATTATCGCTACTCTGTGTCGATCAGCGTCGGCCAGCGTCGATCCGCGAGAGCCAGCAAGACGACATGGGAGACTCCCATGAGCTGCGACAGAAGCTCAGAGTCCCGAATCTTCTGTTCTTAGAGTGGTCAGGGGAGGAGGAGGTGGAGGAGGAGGAGGAGGAGGAAGAGGAGGAGGAGGACAGGAAGGGAGGAGGAGGATGAGGAGGGAGGAGGAGGAGGAGTGATGGAGGAGGAGGAAGGCGGATTGAGGAGGAGGAGGATGAGTGGAGGATTGAGGGGGAGTGAGGAGGAGGCGGAGGAGGGGAGGAGGGGGAGGAGTAGAGGAGAGAAGGAGGAGGAAGTAGAAGGAGGGAGGAGAAGGAGGAGGGGGCCCAAACCGCCGTTACCCCAGACCGGAGTTATCCCCAGATCACTCGGACGCGTCCAACAGTTCGTGGTCGTGGCCCTCGTTGTTCTTTTGCCCACCACGACCTGCGGCCTCGCCCCCTCCCCTTGCCCGAAAGTTACCTGGCCCTCGTGGAGGGCCGGCTGGGCGACCGCAAGAGCTGCGCTGGCGCGTTCGGGCGTGCCCGTGGACCTGCAGCGTACCCTACGACGACGACGATGACGACGCCGACTCCGACGACGAAACGACGACGACGCCCCCCCGCCGCGGCGGTGGGCCAGCCCGGGCACCGTCCGGCCCCCCCCCCCCCCTGGGTGGCCGTCGGACCCCAAGGTTTGAGCCCCTTCCCCAGGAGGAGGAGGAGGAGGCGGAGGAGGAGGTGATTGTGATGGTGATGATGGTCATGATGGAGGTGGTGATGGTGATGCAGCGGTCGATGAAGATGACGAGGACGATGATGATGATGATGACAACGATGATGATGCTGCTGATGATGATGCTGATGGTGGTGATGATGATTGATGGTGCTGACGATGATGGTGGTGATGACGATGATGGTGATGATGCTGCTGCTGCTGATGATGATGGTGATGTTGCTGCTGTTGATGTTGATACTGATGATAATTCGGATGGTGATGATTATTATTTTGATGCTGATGGTGATGATGATGCTGCTGCTGCCGATGATGACGATTGCGATGACAATGACGATGACGATGACGATGATGGTGGTGGTGATGATGATGACCATGATGGTGATGATGGTGATGATGACTATGATGGCTATGCTGACTATGATGCCGATGATGCTTATGACGATGATGACAAGGATGACGATGACGATGACGATGATGATGGTGATGCTGATGATGTTGGTGATGATGATGATGATGATGATGATGTCGGTGGTGATGATGATAATAATGATGCTGCCGACGACGATGAACATGAGGGTGGCGACGATGATGATGATGATGATGATGATGATGATGATGATGATGATGGTGGTGGTGGTGATGATGATGACGATGACGATGACGATGATGATGACGATGATACTGCTGATGCTGATGATGACGATGATGATGTTGATGACCATAATCATTACTATTATCATGGCGATGGTGACGATGATCATGGCGGTGATGATGATGGTGCTGCTGATGATGATGATTGATGATGATTGATGGTGATGATGGTGGTGATGATGCTGCTGATGATGCTGAAAACGATGATGATGATGTTTATGATGATGCTGTGGTGATGATGATAGTGGTGATGACGGTGGTGATGATGCTGATAGTGATGGTGATTATGCTGATAGTGATGGTGATCATGGTAGTTATGTTTATGATGATGATGGTGATGATGCTGATAGTGATGATAATTATGATGGCGATGCTGTTGCTGATGCTGATAGGAAATGGTGATGGTGATGGTGATGGTGAAGTCGATGGTGATAGTGATGGTGATGATGATGATGCTACTGATGATGCTGCTGCTGATGATGACGATGATGATGATGGTCATGACGATGATGATGGTGATGCTGGTGCTGCTGGTGGTGATGATGACGGGTGATGGTGATGGTGATGGGGATGTCGATGGTGATGGTGATGGTGATGATGATGATGATGGTGATGATGATGATGATGATGATGCGGATGATGCTGCTGATGATGATGACTATGATGATGATGATGCTGCTGATGATGATGATGATGATGTTGATGATGATGATGACGATGATGGCGACGATGATGATGGTGGTGTTGGTGGTGCTGCCGGTGACGAGTATGATGACGATGATGATGATGATGATGATGATGATGATGATGATGGCGGTGGTGATGACGATGATGATGATTATGATGATGGTGATGCTGATGGTGATGATGATGGTGTTGGTGGTGGTGCTGGTGGTGGTGATGACGATGCTGCTGCTGATGATGATGGTGATGATGATAATGATGATGATGATGATGATGATGATGATGATGATGATGATGGTGTTGGTGGTGGTGGTGATGATCATGATGACGATGGCGATGATTATGATGATGGTGATGATGATGGTGATGATGATGATGATGATGGTGCTGGTGGTGGTGGTGATGATCATGATGGCGATGATGATGATGATGATGATGATGATGATGATGATGATGGTGGTGGTGGTGATGATGATGGTGATGATAATGACGATGATGATGATGATGATGATGATGATGATGGTGATGGTGATGGTGATGGTGATGGTGGTGGTGATGGTGATGGTGATGGTGATGGTGATGGTGATGGTGATGGTGATGGTGATGATGATGATGATGATGATGATGATGATGATGGTGATGATGATGATGATGATGATGATGATGATGATGATGATGATGATGATGATGATGACGATGACTTTGACCACTGTTCCGGGGAGCAGCGGAGCGTTGCTCATCGGCACGGCGTGGGTTTATTCGGCAGGCTAGGCCACTAAGCAAGACAGTCGATGCAGGTTGCATGCGCGGCGGGTTTGTGTCGTGTCGACGCGGTGGCGACCCCGCTGCGGGTGTTCAAGGTTGTACGCCAGCAGTGGTCCAGAATCGTCCAATCTAGCACGAATTGGCGATCAAAGCGGCGCCGATCGTCCACGGTCAAACGACCCACGCGTTGCCGGAAACCAGCGCGCAGGGGGGTCACGACGCGAACCTGGCGGTGCAAACCTGAAACGCATACTATGAATTTAGATTTTGTAGAGCTGATCGGGGCAGCGTGGACGTTAGCTCTTGGAGGAGTAATGGCCTCTTGTTTGGCATCTTTGCTCATGATGCGTGCTGGTGCAAGCAGGATGAGCCGGTGGTCGATCAAGCATGGCCTGTGCTGGTTGGACTACATGCGTGTCAATCTGATTTGCTTGGTGGAGCTGATTGTTTGGTGCAGGCGAACACCGAAGCATGTGAAAATGTTTGGGACACCGCGGAGGGGTTCTGGAGGGGTCTCTCAGGGATCCGTGGCCCGCATCCTCCCCCGAGATATATTTCACGCTTCCCCACCAAGTGCATTCCCGAAACTCGGGGAACGAATAATGACATAAACATAACAACTCGGAGGTCCGCGCGGATTTCTCGGATCGGCGCTGCTAAAACTTCACGCTTCCCCACTAAGTGCTTTCCCGAGGAATCGGAGTCGAGGCTCCGAGGAATACGTTCTGTTCCAGGTGCATGATTGCTTCAATCTGGGGCTGGGAGGCTCATAGGCAAGCCACCATTCTTTGTATAGGTTGGATCAGCTGGGCAGCAGAAGTCAGGACCACGAGGAGTGATCTGTGTCCGCGATTGCCGAGCAGGGTGAGCGGGTGGAAGGCATCATTGAAAGCACTGGCGGGAACTTGCGTCGCACGCGCATGCCATGCGCGCCAGTCCGTGACACACCGACTCCGTGGTATCGTCGCGCACGCTGAAGCGTCCCGTGGCATGAACACCGTGGCGGGCGCGCGGTAGGCCTGTATGAGTGCCTGGACGGTCGGTCCTTGCCCAGAGGTACCCAGACTACCTGGATGTCATCGGCGGCAGCGAGCCCATGGACCTGGGCGAAGTGCAGAGGAGGCTGAAGAATGGCGAGCTGGACGGACACACGGAGTGCCTGTCGTGCCTGAGCACCATCTGGGAGAACGCTCGCGCGTACATCGGGCGCCCCACCCAGCGCTTTTCTTTGTGTGTAATTGAGAGAGATGCCAGCGTGTGGACCTGAAACGACTAATTCGAGCAGTGATCGTTTTCTGATTCGTCGATTTGCCGATCGTCGCGGGCCCTCGCGCCCTCCCTGCCCCCCCCCATGGAGCAGATCTTGGTCGTTTTTGGCGCCTGCTTCGAGCAGGTGGAGCCTCCCCCACAGGACGCACTGCTGCAAACATTCGCGTTAAGGAGAGGTCCGGGTCAGACCCCCTCCATCCCGCCCAATGTCGAGACGCCAAATAAGACAATGTTCACGTACTTCCTATCGGGTAGGGCACTATATAACGAGTTGGACACTACAGATTACCCTATCAGGTGGTACCACCCCATCGGGTGGGACCCTATCAACCCTAATGGGTGAGACTCTGCCGTGCGACAGTGTGGGGCCCTATGGGGCGGGACCCTGTCGGGTTGCACCGTCTCGGTTGGGACCTTATCGGGTCGGACTCCATCAGGCAAGACCCTTTTGGGTGAGATCCTATCGGATGGGACCCTATCTGGATGGACCAAATGAGGTGGGACCCCATCGGATGGGAACCGATCGCCTGGGACCGTATCGGGTGTGACCCCATCGGGTGCGACCCTTTTATGTGGACCTGCTCGGATATGTTTTTATCAGGTGGGAAGCCAGGGTCAGTCCGTTAGAAGACAAGTTAGCACCCTTAGTGCAGGCACGATTTGAGAACGTGTATGGCACGCCCGAAGTTCAAACAGGGCCACTTCGGGGCTATGTCAGGGCTCTCTGGGAGCCTTTTGCGGGGCACCTTTGGGGCTACCTTGGAAACTCCTGGGGGCATGTCGTGGCCGGCTTGGGGCCTTTGGGCCATCTTCGGCGACGTTGGTGGCGTCTTGGAGCCTCTGAGCACCACCATAGGATCATCTTGGACCATCCTGCATCTATTTTGCGGCCTCTGGGGCAGTCTTCAAGCCATACTGTTACATCTTGGGAGGAACCCAGACGAAGAGCAGAAGCACTGACAGGCGGTCCCCCCCAAAGACTGGGCACAGATGGCTCAGCCAGGCCTCAAAGGGCTCGAAGATGGCCCCAGAGGGCAGCCCCCAGGCTGCCCCAGAAGTCCCCAGGACGGGGCAGGATGGGGCCCACAAAGGTTCCAAGAGGGGCCCCAGGGAAGGAAGTTGACGGGGCTCCTGGAACAGTCCCTCCCAAGATGGCCCCGACTACCTCCAGGATGTCCCCAGGAGGCCTCCACCAAAGTCCCCGAGTCGCCTCAAGAGGGCCCCAAGATGACCTCCAAGATGGCCTCCAGAGGTGAAGATGCATTGTTTGGATTAGTTGCAGATTTTCGTGCTCTCGCCGTTGCGAGCTTCTGAACGCCCACGCCAGCCCAAGAGCACCCCCTCGAGGATCTAGAGTCTTTGCCCCTTCGAGCTTCCGAAGGCTCCAGTCCAGAAGCCCCGCGCAGACCTCGCCCAGGATGGCGCTGCTGCAACCGGGCGCATTCAGCAGAGGTCCAGAGCCAGACCCCCTCCCCTCCCTCTGGTCGGGGCTGGACAGAACCCCCAACAGTGACACGTCGATTGGTGAATGGTCCGTTTTCGGTTCGAGAGGGCGCCGTGGCCGTCCTTTTCCAGGCCTGCGCCCGCCAGGCTTGGGCCTCGGGTCGTTCTCACCAAACCACGCTTTACGAAAGGGAGCTCTGTCCCTCCCCGACCAGTGCCGAAGTGCTGACTATATAAGAGACGCTCGCTCTCTGCCGTCTCGGCGGCGCGCGCAGGGCAGCGAGGCCTTCTCCACCCGTAGATGGGCGCTCCGGGCGAGGCCTCGCGCACTCGTCCCGGGCGGAGGGCCGGCGGAGGAGGCCGGCGGAAGAGGCGGCGGAGGCAGGACGGGGGGCGGCTCCGCCGGCGGAGAGGCGCGGCACCAGCAGGATGCTTCACTCCGATGCTCGTCTCGGGGACCTTCCTGGGGCCCACCCCCAATGGATCTGGTCGACTCCAGTTCGACTCGAGTTCGACTCAGGTTCGACTCGGGTTCGACTCGGGTTCGACTCCGGTTCGACTCGAGTTTGACTCGGGTTCGACGGATGTGTGACGCAGCTTCGACGCACGAATGGAGCGAGGGACTCCAAGAAGGTCCCCAGAACGAGCATCCAGTGCTTCTGCGCCACGGGAGAATGCTCAAAGGCATCTCTCGCCACGTGCCTCCGACGGCAGGGAAAAGCACCGACCGCTGACCCTGACCTCTCGGGGCCCCTCTGCCCCGGGAGGGTGCGCCTCCAGCCTGCCCCCCGTCGGCGCCCTCCTGCCTCGAGAGGCCGAGCCTCTGGGCGGACCTCCCGGGGGCGCTGCCGGGGTTGCCCCGAGTTCCGCCGACCAGCCAAAGCTGAGTACATTTAGGTTCCGTCGTCGGCCGCGCGGCCAGGGCAGAGTTCCTCGTTTTCCCTCGCTCCTCGGCGCTAGCGAATGTCAGAATACGGTGCAAGTCGCTGCTTGTCGGCGTTGTTGGATTGTTGCCCACACCCCAGAGGGGGCCATGGGCGTCTCTCCTGCAGTGCCGCCTCCGCAGAAGCAGGGGCGCGCAGTGGCGGGAGTGGGGGTCCGCAAGGCAATCGCTTTCGCGACCAAGCTCTGACATCCTCATTGCGTGGCCTCCGAGTGCTGCCATTCTCGATGTGAGTAGCCGTGTCCTGCGCCGCAGCGTCGGTAGATTTTTGCCCTAGGCCCCTCACGAAGCTCCCGCCCTGAAAGGTGAAGAATCGGGCGCAGTGCTGCGAGAAGAGAAACAAGGACGGCCGGCGGAAGCTAGCGCAGGCAAAAAAGCCGTCCTCGAGACATGGCAGAAAGTATTCTTAAGTCGGGCCTGTCCCTCTACAGGAGGGATAGTCAAAAATTGTGAGAAAGTGGTCTGGGGGCCATTTGTGGAGCATTTTTTAAACAAAAACAATTTTGGGGTATTCTTTGTGACTATTCTCTATTTTTCGTCCAAGATCGGCCTGTAGGGGGACAGGCCCGACTCAAGAGCATTTGGGTTCAGGGTTGCCGGGATCGGGCGCGCAGCCTCCGCCAGCCGCGGGTCAGCGGAAGCCGCGGGCCAGCGGGCTGCGAGAAGAAATAGAAAGGACGGCCGGCGGAAGCCAGCGCACGCAGAAAAGCCGTCCTCGAGGCATGGCAGAAAGCATTTGGCTTCAGGGCTGTCGGCATCGGGCACGCAGCCTCCGCCAGCCGCGGGCTCGTTTCGATTCCTCCGATTCGATTCGATTCGATTTCGATGGTTTCCGATTCCGATTCGATTCGACTTCGGATTCCGATTTGGGCTCCGATTTCTTATTGGAGGCACACTAGCCTGCCGGTTTCCGCCGATTCGACTTCTCCCGCTTCGGCTGCCGATTTCCGCCGATCCGACTCATTTCGATCGCCGATCCGACTTGTCGATTCGACTTTGGGGGCGGTCGGGCCCGGCGCGGTGTGTGTGCTTCCCTGGGCAAGGCCGGAGGGGGCGTGTGCGCCGTTCCCGCACGAGGACGGGCCCGGCGGGCGTCCAGGCGGGCCTGCCCCTGTACAGGAGGAGTGTTCACAAATAGTCAAACAATGCTCTGGGGACGATTTTTTGTTGTTTCATATATTCATCTACTTAGCTATATATTCATCTATTTATCGATTGTTGCTATTGCTATTCTTATTTTATTATTGCTATTGCCATTATTGTACTTATTGAGCATTTTGTGTGTGTGTGTGTGTGTGAGATAGTATTTTTCATGTTTCGTCCAACATCCGCCTGTAGGAGGACACGCCCGACCGAAGGCCAGCGGCGGTGGACCTGTGTAGATCTCGGCGCCCCTGCGCGCGGAGTTCCCGGGGGAGGCCCCACACATTGAAAGGGACCTCTCAAGCTTTCTTCAGGCCTGCACGGTGTCCATAAGAGCCAGAACGCAGCTGAGCACAGGAGCACGTGCAGGCAGCGACGGAGCTCGGACATGCAGAAGCAAGGTGCGGACGGCGCTGCAAAGCCCTACACCCTAGGCGATGCTTAAGAAAACGTAAGGTTTCGGTCAGGGTCTCGATGATTCTTATTGCTTCAATGGGAAACCTAGTTTTTTAGTGGAATTTGTGGGTTTTTATTCAAATTCTGAGACTCTGAATTTCTGAACCCATGATTTCTTAAGCATTTCGCAGGGTGTAGGGGAGCAGAGCACTGACAGCGCGAGCACCAGATCTGCACGTGGCCGGGGAGCCCCCGCGCCATGCCCGCGGGCGTTGCTCCACCCCGGCGGGTGCGGGCAGGGGACGCGCTGAGTGCACACGGGGCAGCACCGCTCGTCGCCGCAGAGGCGCTGCAGGGCCGAAAGGATGCCTCCGGGCGCCGCCGCCGCCGCCGCTCCTGCTCCAGCCCCCCCGCCCGGCTGGCGTGGCGTGCGCTCTTCCACCCCCCCCTCCGCGCGCGCAGTTCTCCAGGCCTGAGTCGGGCCTGTCCCTCGACAGGAGGAGTCTTCCAGCACGGCCAAGACATAGCCTGGGGACGATGAGTTTTCGACTGTGGTTGGGCCTTTTCGGCTTCGTCTTTTTCGGCCATGTTTTCCGATGTCTCCTCCGACATCCGCCCGTATAGGGGGATATGCCCGACCCAACCCTGGGCCCGCCCGATGGGGTCGTAGCAGGTGGGGTCGGAGCGCCGCGATGCGGCTCGACGTGGAGACCCCGGCGTGCTCCACGGCGACGTCGCCGACGCATCGCCGACGTCGGCGATGCCTCGCCGGTGCACGCATCCACGCTGCAGCGCCGATGCACCGCCGAGGCGTCGCAGCTGCTCCGGCGATGCGGCGCGGTCCTCCGACCCCACCCGCTCCGGCCCCACCCGGGAGGCCCCCGGCAGCGGCCGAGGAGAAGCCGCCGCGCGCCTCGCCGCCTCCGCGGCCGCCTCCGCGGCGAGGCCGCGCCGCGGCCCCGCCGGTCGCGGCGGGGCTCGGGCGCGGGCCTGCCGCGCGATGGTCCGGAGCGAGCTCCGCAGCGCCACGTCCCCGAGCGCGTCGAGGGCTGCTGCCGCGGCCCGCCAGGACCGGCTGCGGTGTGCTCCCACGTCGGCGGCGTGCTTCCGGGGCAGCGGCAGGGGGGGGGGGTTGGGCATGGGAGGGGGCATGCCTCGACCCCCCTATCGCCCATCGATCGCTGACAGGGGCCCGATGGCCCCGCCCCGCCCAGGAAGGTGCGGCTTCCCCAGGGGGGGCCTGTCGCCGATCTGTCGGCGATGTATCGCCGATTCCAGGTCGATGCATCCCCCCTCTATGCCAGTCCCCCCTATCGTTGCCCCTCAGTGCCGCCTTGCTGCCCGATTGAAGAGTCGCTGCTCGAGGTTCGGCAGTTCGCGGGGTCTCCAGTAACGTTCCTGGGCAGCTGGGGCCTTACCTTTATGATGTTCCAACCTACTTTAGCCTTGACCACCAGAAAGAATTTCGAGCACCAAGAGAGTAACGAAACTGGAGGATTTTCACGTGTCGGGCCCTGGGAGGCGACACTCTTTCGACACTGTTTCGACACTTCTGTGGGTGATCGAAATTATCTTTGGGATGTGGTCCTTGAGTACGATGGGAACAACATAACCTTACCTCTGTCCGCCATCTTGGCCCTCGGGCCGGTGGCATTGTTTGGAAAGGGGGGGAGGGGTGGCGGCGGCGACGTTTCTCTGCGCGCCTGTGGTTTTTGAAGGGCCCCAGAACTTCTGGCGGCTTTTGGGCGTTTCGTGCCGGTTCCGCCGGATTTTTCAAGGGACGTATCAGAGACGGGGGTCAGTGCAAACGGGGGTCAGCCAGAGCGCCAGACTCTTGCAGGATCCTGCAGGATCTTGCAGGATCCTGCCAAGTCTGGCTGGCCCCGGTCTGGAGTGACCCGGGTCAGCAGATCCCCGACCCTGGGCCCATCGCTCGGACGTGTGCATTTTTCCTTCGGCGAGGGCCATCGAGGAGCATCCCTGATCACTTCGCGACGAAAGCCACGCACGGAGCCGGAAAAAAAAAACACAGGAGATGGACGTCCGAGCGAGGGCCAGACCCTGGGCCTCCAGGATCCCGGAGGCCGAGGAGGAGGAGGACGAGGTTGAGGAGGAGGAGGAGGAGGAGGAGGAGGAAGGAGGAGGAGGAGGAGGAGCAGGAGGGGGAGGATGGAGGGTGAGGAGGAGGAGGAGGAGGAGGAGGAGGAGGAGGAGGAGGAGGGGGGCACGAGGTTGAGGAGGAGGAGGAGGAGGAGTAGGAGGAGGAGGAGGAGGAGGAGGAGGAGGAGGGGGGCACGAGGGACCAGGGCCCAGGGTCCGTAGATCCCCGACCCCGGGCCCAGGATCTCGGAGGCGGGCCAGCCGAGGCAGCGGTGGTGTTGGCCTTCGGGGTGCCCCTTGGCCGCCACGGCCGGGCGCGGCTGGGCCACTCTGGGGCGCTCGGCCTGGAAGTCGGGCATATGCCCCTTTGCGTGAAGAGTCGCCAAGAATAACTTCAACACAAATTGTCTGGCGACGCTTCTGCGTGCTCCTTTGACTACTTCTGATAAGTTCTTGACTGTCGCCCAACATCCTTAGGAGGGAAACAACAACACACAGACACAATGAATCGTCGACTCCCCAGAAAATATGGGAAAACATGGGAAAATATAGGGGGAAGACAGAAACCCAGGAAAAATGTGAAAATATGGAGAATCTGGTTATTTGTGTCAATTTTTTGTGTGTCCTAGGGTCCCTTCACATCCGCCTGCAGGAGGACATGCCCGACCTAACGCTCGGACCCGGGGAGGTGCCGCGGGACGGATCTCGCGCTGCCTCTCCTTGGAGCTCGCCCTGCTCCCAGGGGTCGGCCCTGGCCAGGGCCGGTGCAGGCGTGCGCGGCGTGAGGTCGGGCACGTCCCTCCACAGGAGGAGTATCCCCAGATAGTCCGGGGACGATTTTTCGACCCTCTGTGGCCTTTTTTGAGCTCTTCTTCGACCACTTTTTCGCTTCCCTCCGAAATCCGCCCCTGTATGGGGGACGGGCCCGACGCGAGCGCAGCGGGCGCGCTCCGACAGTCGGGGGTGAGCAGAGAGCCCCCCGCCCTGACACGTCGATTGGTGAATGGCCCGTCTTCGGCCCTCGAGAGGGCGCCGCGCCGCGGCCGTCGTTCTCAGGCTTGCGCCCGCCAGGCTCCGAGCTGGTTCTTCGGGTGGAGGGCGAAGGGCGAAGTCTGCAATGCCGTTTCGATGCATTTTCGAGGCTTGAAGCTGCAAGAGGAACATCACAGGACGCGCAGAAGCCCATCTGGATCTCACCCGGAGCCCTCCGCCCTGAGGAAAACGCTCAGAGGTTTGGGCCCGAGGTCGTTTCCACGAAGCCACGCCTTGCCAGAGAGGGCTCCGTCCACCCCCGAGCCAGGAGGACCGGGGCGAGCCCGAGCACCAGCTCCTCTTCAGCGCCCTGCAGCTCGAGGAGGGGCCTCGGGTGCCGAGGGCGCCCGAGGAGCGGGAGGGCTTCCGCGCGCTCCTCGAGCGGCTCTCGGGCGCCCACGACGCGGAGGTGCGCGGCGCGGTGGGCCAGCTGGAGTCCGAGAAGGCCGTCGTTTTCTTGCTCCCTGTCTTGCCGATCGGCGACGTCGTCGCCGTGATTTTTTCATAACGTCGACCCTCAGAGGTCTCGACCCATTCCCCAGGACTGGCTTCTGAACCTGAGTAGTTTGTTGACGGTCGCGGGGCCAGGCGAGGGCTCCCCGCCCCGAAAATAACGCGGCCTCACCCGACATGATTCTTGTTGCGGCGCGCGGGCCCTCGCCCCCCCTTCGCCTCCACAGGGCACAGTGCCGTTTTTTTTAAGGCTCCGCGTGCGGATCATGCGTTAAACATGCAGGGATTTAGTATCAAACACAGCGACGAGTTCATGCATAAAGTTGTTCATGAAGTAATCATGTATTACACATCCTATATGTTTAAGCATCCTATTACACATCCTGCCCTGTCGATCCGAGGCACTTGCGCTGCTCTGGCCCCCACGATATTCGGGCCCGAGGCAGGACCTGCCACGAGGGGGAACGGGCCCTGGTGGCCACGGCTCCGCGACCCCCAGGGCGTTCCCCAGTCCAGCTTTTCCTCCTCCTCCTCCTCCCTCCTCCTCCCTCCTCCTCCCTCCCTCCTCCCTCCTCCCTCCTCCTCCTCCTCCTCCCCCCCCCTCCATCCCCCCTCCCTTCCCTCCTCCCCCCTCTCCTCCTCTCCTCTCTCCTTCCTCCTTCCTCCTCCTCCCTCCTCCTCCCCTCCTCCCTCCTCCTCCTCCCTCCTCCTCGTCCTCCTCCTCTCCTCCTCCTCCTCCTCCTCCTCCTCCTCCTCCTCCTCCTCCTCGGTGCCTGACGGACCCCGGGCACAGGGAGGGTACAGAGAGGGCCCCGGGAGCCCGAAAGCGGAAAGCAAGCACCAGGACCCCCCCCTTTTCATGGAGCGGATCTTGGCTGTTTTTGGCTCCGGTTTCGAGCCCGCGGGGTCTCCCCCCCAGAGGACGCACGGCTCCAGGCAGTCGCACTGATCAGAGGTCCGGAGCCAGAGCCCCACCCTCGCCCCCCCCCCCCTCCGCCCAGTGTCGACACGCCGAGTAAGAAAAAGCGCTCACACAAGGCCGAGCTGGAGAAGCAGAACGGCGTGCTGCGCAGCCAGCTGCTCGAGGTGCGCTGGAAGCTGAAGCAGGGCCAGCCGGCGAGGGACGGGAGGCGGGTGACGACCAGCGCCTGCGCACTCGCTCCACGGGGGCAGCCAGACGAGCCCGCCGCGCCGGCGGGCCTGCCCGGCATAGTCGACCTCTCGGACTGCGACGGGGTGACCCCCGGGACGCCGTCTCGCCGCCGAGCTCCCCTCGCAAGCCTCGACGAGCGCGAGGCGGAGGGAGAGCGCGGGGAGGAGGAGAGGTCCGGGAGTGGGGAAGAGCTTTTCCCGCCGCGGACTGAGTACACGAAGGAGCTGGGGGACGACACGGTGGAAAGAAGGAACAGCCGATCAATGATGGACTGCCATCAGTCTTGGACCCTGTCACGCGTGGAGTCGGACTTATCCCTCAACAGAGGTAAAGGACGAATCAGCCGACGGTCCTACAGCGGCTTCATGTCATTCTACATTGCGTCGCCCCGCAGTAACGCGCGGACTCTGTGGGAGCTTGTGGGTTGCGTTCTTATCGGATGGGATCTTTTACTTGTTCCTTTAGCAGTCTTCTGCTACCCAGTGGACGGCCTGACAATCTCGATGGAGTGGATCACGCTGATCTACTGGACCCTGAACATACCGCAGACCCTCACCGTAGGCTACGAGGTGGGGCTCGGGATCGTGATGTCCCCGAGGTCTATCCTGCTGAGGTACCTGAAGAGCTGGTTCCTCATCTAGGGGAACGAAGGATGACATTGACACAGCAACTCGGAGGTTCGGGCGGATTTCTCGGATCCGCGCTGGACCGCCCTCACTGGCGCGCGGAGCGCGCCAGGGGCGGCCTCGGAGGCGCCGCCTCGGAGGTCCAGCGCGGGTCCGAGAAATCCGCGCGGGTCCCCGTGTCTTTATGTGTATGTCATTCTTCGTTCCCCTATCATCGACATGGTCACGCTGGTGCCAGACTGGATCATGGCCGTGATCGGCTTCGGGAGCAGTCAGGAGTCAGGGGGGGAACATGCACACAGACACAATTCATCGACGATTCCCAGGCAACTGTGGGAAGAGGTGGGAAGTGTGGGGGGAAGACGAACACCCCGAAAATATGGGGAAACGCGGGGGATCTTGGGATTTGTGTGTGTACTTGATTCGTGTGTGTCCCCTTGGATCTGAAGATAAGGGGAACTCATGGGGAAGTATGGGGAACATATGGGGAAATATGGGAGATGGAGATACGTGGGACTTGTGTGGGAAGTATGTGGAACACATGGGAAATGTGGGACATGTGGCGAACATCCTGGGACTTGTGTGTGTGTGTGTTTGTGTACTTCTGTCTGTGTGTGTGTGTACTTCTGTGTGTGTGTGTGTGTGTGTGTGTGTGTGTGCGTGTCCCCCTGGGCCCCCTTGGTGAGGAGCGCATCACGTCGTGCGACACCGCCGTGCAGGGCGCCGCGGCGGTGCAGCTCCTGAAGAACCTGCGCATCCTGCGCCTTGTGCGGCTCACCAGGATTGCGCGGCTGAAGAAGATGTGGCAGATGGTGATCGGAGAATAGAACACGCCATAAACTCGGATTCACAAGGGTGAAGCAAAGTTAGACTCCCCGCGTCCCCCTCCTCGCATCTTAGCCGCGCGCGCGCCGCTTGCCTGCTGCCGTCTTGGGCTCAAGGGTGGGACCGCTCTTGCCTGCGGCCTCGGAACCTTGGTGCTTGAGCCAATGAAAAAATGAGGGAAGGGAGCGGGAGCTAACACATCATCATCATCATCATCATCATCATCATCATCACCATCATCATCATCATCACCATCATCATCATCGTCAGCATCATCGTCATCATCATCATCAACACCATTATCAGGATCATTATCATTATCATTGTCGTTCTCAGTATTATTATCGTTGTCAGTATCATTGCCATTCTCATTTTTCATTCTCATTATCATCATCATAATCGTTACACTTATCAGTGTCATTACTATTATCATTTTCATTATCATTCTCATCATCATTCTTATCATCAGCAACATCATCATTATACTCGTGTTCATCATCATCATCCTCATCCTCATCCTCATCCTCGTCCTCATCCTCATCATCCTCATCTTCATCCTCATCCTCATCCTCATCATTATCATCATGCAAAAACGCCATAAAAATAAACATAAGCTTTTGGCACTCCGCGCGGATTTCTTGGATCCGCTCTGGGCCCCCCCCCCGCGGCGCCTCCGGCGCCGCCCCTGGCGCGCCTGGGAGGCGGGTCCAGCGCAGATCCAAGAAATCCGCGCGGAGCGCCACAAGTTTATGCTTACAGCGTTTTTTCTTCTTGTAGGTGAAGGACAGGATCTACTCGCTGACAGTCAACATCGTGGTGAACATCCTCACCATGCTCCTGCTCTTGCTGGTCCTCAGTCACTTCATCAGCTGTCTCTGGTACGCGGTCGGCTTCATGGAGGAGGGCGACAACCGGTGGCTTGTTCACTACAACATGGAGGGGATGAGCTGGAGCTATTTGTATGCGACTTGTTTACACTGGTCGTTGACGCAATCCAGACTCCTGCGGCACGTCCCGCCTCCGTGCCAGCTCAGCACCGAAAGCAGTCATATATGATACCTCTGGTGTCCACTTCTTGAAGAGCTCTCATGGAGCTTTGGGCTGTAGTGTGGTCGCGTGGGGCAGTTTTTGGGCTCCCTTGGGACTCTCTCGGGCCATCTTGGGGCACTCTTGAACTGTTTTGGGGCCCCCTTGGGCCGTCCGGGAGCCCCCCTGGCCGTCTCGGGGCTTTCTTGGCGATCTGGGAGGTCTCTTGGGGCCGTCGAAGGGCCGTCTTGTGCCGTCTTGCGGCCGTCTTAGGCCGTCTTGGGTCATTCCGGAGGCTCTCGCGTCAGTTTGAGGCTCTTTTGTGACTGTCCTTGGCAGTCTAGGGGCCTTCTGGGGGATCTGAGCGCTCCCTTCCCTCGAAGACTACAATCGGACTGATCTTCGGCTAACAAGCGTGGAAAGCTAACAACGTTGAAAACCAATGCGTACGAAGATCCATGTTTTTAATTTTTAGAGGGCCTCCTGGATAGTGTTTTGGACATGTATTGGGGCTTGTGGGTGCCTCTTGGGCATTTATTCGGTGCTTCTTGACCGCTGCTGCGTGCCTCTTGGGCAATGTTGGGCCATCTTGGTAACCAAAGTTGTCTTCCTCGACTGTCTTGGAAGCCCTAGCGAGATTTCGAGAGTCCCAGTGAGGTGTCAGCGCGGCCCGGGAAGCATAGAAAAAGGTGGGCGTCGAGAGGGGAAGGGGGGGACCTTATAATGATCATCGAACACCTACCAGAGCGCTTGGCATTCTACCACGCGTGCCAGGGGGCACGGGGGCGGATTCACTCCCGCGCCCATGGATATTCAGCCGCAGAATTTTCCAGAGCGCACCTACACGATCTCCGTGGTGGTCTGCGCTCTGGTCGGCTTCTCCTACGTGGTCGGCAGCATCACGGCAAGCCTCGCGCAGCTCCGCAGCGTCACGGAGGAGGAGTCGAAGTTGTTCTGGGATTTGCGGGTATATTTGAAACGCAACGTTGTGGAGCACACCCTTGCGATTCGCATCCAACGCTACCTCGCGGACGCATGGCGTTTCCAGGCTCGCAACAAGTCTTTCTCGCAAATCAAGATTCTATCGATGCTGTCGGAGCAGCTCCAGAACGAGCTGCTCTTTCATCTGCACGCGGACCATCTGAACGTCTACCCGCTTATCCGCACCCTTCTGGATGTGTCGTCTGTGACCGCTTTTAGACTGGCGAAAACGGCCATCTCAACCAAGCAGTTCGCAAACCTCGACCCTCTGTTCATACACGGCGAGAAGCCGAGCCACATGTCCATTGTCATACAGGGCCGGTTCGAGTATAAGCGCGTGACCTCCGAGGGGAGGGTGCTCTGTGAGATGGTCGATAAGGGCGAGGACTGGATTGCGGAGCCCGTGCTGTGGTCCACGGAGTGGTACCATTTGGGCGATTGCATCGCAGCGGACACGAGCAGGCTGATGCTGGTCAGCCCCCACCACTTCTGTGAGGAAGCCATGCGCAACCCACTAGCATGGGCTCTTGTTACGCGTTACTGCAGGAATTTCTTGAAATGGTTGAATTCCACCAACCCAGACGAGCTCTCTGACATCACCCAGGGCGATCACTTGGACAAGCAGGCGCAGCTCAAGGGCTTCATGGTCGAGGAGTCTGGCACCTTTGCCAATCTTGCCACCGCCACGTGAGACCGCCCTCTGTCGCGCTTGGGGCACCTGGCATTGCTGCGACTGTCGGCTGGCAGTGCGCGAAGTTGTTCTCTTTCCGCAGAGTTGTTGTCTACGTAGATGCCCAAGTCCGACTGTCCCGCTTGCCCGACCAAGCGGATCCTTATGCCTCATGCGATCCGCCAACTATCTCTAAACGGTTTGCCGGTGTCACTTGCGCGTAGGTGCTTTAGGACTCGACCACGATGCTGAAGGCATGTTGGCTGTAAGTTCTCTCTGCGTACGCAACGTCAGGTGCAAGACTTGCTCCCTCCCTTGTTTAGCTGTGGGCTCATATGTTCA
>CAUYUJ010011197.1:2500-10000 GCA_963575745.1 Prorocentrum cordatum
TTGCCTCCCCGAGCCAGGTCCCCGAATCCCGAATCGGTCCCCATCAGTGTCTTCACAACCACTGCGCATTCGCCACCAACTCTGGCGTGCAGCGCGCGCGGCCCGCCCGCGATGCCATGAGGCTTCCTGCGAGCGTGAGCACACCCCACTACTACCTTCAGGAGGAACAAAATGGAAAACATGGGAAGTGGGGGGGAAGACGAAAATTCAGAAAATTTGGAAAAATTTGGGGAATCCTGGGATTTGTGTCTATTTACTTGTGTGTCCCTGGGCCCCTTTATACCTTGACGTGTGCACATGGGACGCGCGGAGCGCCCGTGCGCACGACTGCCCCTTTCCAGCCTCCCTCTGCACGCCAACGTTCTGTCCGCCCGCCTCGTGGGCCAGCGGGCACGACTGCCGTGTGCGCGGTGGCCTGCTCAACCTCTCCCCTCTTTCATCCCCCACAACGACTAATAAAAAACAATTTTTCCAAGCGAAGGACCCAACCATATGCAGTTGTGGGTGCCCGAAGCGCTGCACTGGGAGGGGGGAACGCATGCGGCGGTAGCACTTGGGCCGTCGGTGGAGCTCCCTATGGGGCCGCGAAGCGCTGTACTGGGTGGGTGAAAATGCCAAAGTGGGTGTGTGGGACGCATGCGGGCGGTCCCACTAGTGGCTTCGGTGGAGCTCTCTATGGGGCCCCGAAACGGTGGAGCTCCCTAAGGGGTCACGAAGCGCTGTGCGGGGTTGGTGAAAATGCCAAATTGGGTTTCCGTTGCGCATGCGGACGGTCCCACCGGGGGCTTCGGTGGAGCTCCCTATGGGGCCACGAAGCGCTGTACTGGGTGGGTGAAAATGCCAAATTGAGCTTCCGGGGCGCATGCGGGCGGTCCCACTGGGGGTTTCGGTGGAGCTCCCTATGGGGCCACGCAGCGCTGTACTGGGTGGGTGAAAATGCCAAATTGGGTTTCCGGGACACATGCGGACGGTCCCACTGAGGCTTCGGTGGAGCTCCGTATGGGCTACGAAACGTTGTAAACGGTGGGTGATATGTCAAATTGGGTTCTGGGGCGCATGCGGACGGTCGCACTGAGGGTTTCGGTGGAGCTCCATATGGGGCCACGAAACGTTGTACTGGGTGGGTGAAACGCAGGGAGGAGGGGTAGGAGGGGGAGGAAGGAAGGAGGGAGGAGGAACGCGGGGACCGTGTCTTCAAAACGAGGACCCAACACCACAGGATGGTTGGGAATTAAATCAGACTGGCGAATGACCCAACCATATGCAGTTGTGAGTCTCGCAGTTGTGGGTATCGTTTTGGGTGGAGCTCCGTGTGGACCTCGAAACGCTGTACCGGGTGAGGGGGACGCATGCGTGCGGCAGCGCTGAGACCTTCGGTGGAGCTCCGTTTGGGGCCACGAGACGCTGTACTAGGCGGGGTGGACGCATGCGAGCGGTAGCACTAGGGCCTTTGGTGGAGCTCCCCATGGGGCCACGAAGCGCTGTACTGAGTGGGGGGGACGCATGTGGGCGGAAACACTGGGACCGTCGGTGGAGCTCCCTATTCGGCCACGGAGCGCTGTACTGGGTGGGTGCAAACTTTGCCACTGGGGCCTTCGGTGGAGCGTCCTATGGGGCCACTAAGGGCTGAACTGGGTGGGGGGGACGCATGTTGAGGAGACGCATGCAGGCGGCAGCGCTGTGACTTTCGGTGGGGCTCCCTACGGGGCCACGAAACGCTGTATTGGATGGGGGGGACGCATGCGGGCGCATTGGGGCCGTCGGTGGAGCTCCGCATGAGGCCACGAAGCGCTGTAGTGGGTAGGGGGGACGCATGCGGGCGGTAGATCTGGGACCCTTCGGTGGAGCGCTGTATTGGGCCACGAAGCGCTGTACTGGGTGGGGGGGACGCATGCGGGCGGTAGATCCGGGACCCTTCGGTGGAGCTCCCTACGGGGCCACGAGACGCTGTACTGGGTGGAGGGGACGCGTGCGGGCGGTAGCATTGGGGCCGTCGGTGGAGCGTCCTATGGGGCCACGAAGCGCTGAACTTGGTGGTGGGGGGGGACGCATGCGGGCGGTAGCAGTGGGACCTTCGGTGGAGCTCCCTATAGGGCCACGAAACGCTGTACTGGGTAGGGGCGACGCATGCGGGCTGTAACACAGGGACCTTCGGATGAGCTCCCCCTTGGGCCACGAAATGTGTGAGTGGTGTGCTTGGAACGGGTGATGACGATGATGATGGAGGAGGGAGGAGGAGGGGGAGGAGGACGGAAGGAAGGAAGGAAGGAAGGAAGGAGGATCGCGGGGACCGTCTCTTCAAAACGAGGACCCCAAACCATAGGATGGTTTTTCGGAATAGCACGAAACATCTTCCTGCATCCTCCCCCCCTGCCTCCTCCCACCTTCTTTCTCTGTGACCAGGTCTGCCCCGACCTGGTCAGCGTCAGCGGCCCCTTCGCCGCAGGGCTCCTGCCGTGCGGCGGGCGCAGGGAGGCCCTCTGCGTACCCCCGGGTCTTCTGATCCTTCTCTCGCCTCCCGTCGCGTTCCGCCTCCCTCGCGCTGCCTCGCAGGTGGCCAGGGCACATCCCCGTCCTCCGCGTCGGAGTCGTGCCCTTGGGCCTCGGGGAGCGGTGGATGCGGATGTCAGCCCCCCCCCCCTCTCCCCGAGGGCGGGGCAGCACCCGCATGCACCGCTCCTCGGGGACGGGGGGGGCCCGGGGTCCTGGAGACCTGGACGCCGCGGATGCCTCTTGGCGATGTCCTCGTGTCGCTCTCGCGCTGCCTCGCAGGTCGCCGTTGCATGCTGCCCCGTCCTGGGCTTTCTTATTCGGTGCCCAGTCCGGATGCGCACCCGGGCCGCAGCCTCGGCTCGCTCTCTGCGCTGCCTATGAGCGGGACACTCTGAAGAGGAGGAGGAGGAGGAGGAGGAGGAGGAGGAGGAGGAGGAGGAGGAGGAGGAGGAGGAGGAGGAGGCGGCATGCAGCGAGATTTTTCTCTCCAGTGGGGCGGCGTCCGCCGAGGTCGCCCCGCCCCGGGGCCCACAAAAAACCATCTGGTTCCTGGAGCTCCTGGAGCACGCTGCGAAGCAATTCCTCGACGTCGGAGGTCTGGAAATTTGCGCTGACGCGCTTATCTGCAACCGCGCCGTGGGCCGTTCTGCTTGGGGTTGGCTGCATGCGGTGAATTAGGGGGCGGGTCGCTAAGAAACGCCCGACCTGTGAAACTCGCTTTAGGGCTCAATTCTAGTCGCTTCGCGTAAGCCCACCAGCCCTTTCAGAAACGATGCCCAGGCGAGTTGCCCTGACGAGGGATGTGGAGGAGCATGCAGTGGAACAAAGGGCTGGGGAACCGTAATACCCCCAAATGGGGAGGACGGACGAGGGATCGGAGGATGAGGATGATGATGATGAGGATGATGATGATGCTGATGATGATTATGATGATGAGGAGGAAGGAGGAGGTTGATGCTGCTGCTGATGATGATGCTGCTGCTGCTGATGATGATGATGATGGTGGTGGTGATGATAATGCTGCTGCTGATGATGATGACGATGATGACGAGGAGGAGGAGGAGGAGGAGGAGGAGGAGGAGGAGGAGGAGGAGGAGGAGGAGGAGGGCGAGCAGAAATATCAGAGGCCACTTGGATGCCTCTCGGAGTCTCTTACGATGTCTCTTGATAGCTTCTTGCGGCACTCTTGTGGCGTTTTGGGGTCCTCGTAGCGGTCTCGCGGGCCTCTTGGAGCGTCTTGGGTGCCTCGGGGGAGCCTATTGGGGCTTCTTGGGGGTCTCTTGGGGGCCTCTTAGGGGCCTCTTGGGGGCCTCTTGGGGCCATCTTGGGGCACTCTTGGGAGTCTTGGGGGCCACGTTCGGACTATCTTGGAGGAGTTCGATCAACGAAGGGGGGGCTCAATTGGCCTCGCCCGCCCGGGAGCCCAAATGGGGCCAACACCTACGGAATACCAGTGATTTTTGCCCTCTCGCCGAGAATGGGTCGCGTGGCGCCCTGTCTAGGTCCAGGGGAGGGGGGAGGGAGAGGGGTGAAACCGCTCCCTGAATGGAAGGGGGGGGGTTGGACGAGGCCTCGCTTGAGGAAGGCCAAAGTCTGGGGACCTAGGGCAAGAAGTGGACGCATGTGGGCTTTGATGGGTGCGGGGCCGAGAAGGGGGCGCGCCGGCGCGAATTGCGTACGTGCGTCTGACGCGAGCGCTCGAGCAAGGGCGGTGTCTTCCCGGGTTGGGCGAAGGTCAGTGCGAGCTAGCAGAGTCGAGACAAGCGAGTCCTGCAGCGGACCTGGCAGGCGTCAAGAGCGACTCAGGAGAGCAGCTGCAGCAATTCAACGATTGGTACGAATCAAGCTGAAACCCCAGCGCACAGGAGGAAGGCTGGTCGACGTCGCACGCCCACACGCACACTCACGCATTCAGAGCGCCCTTGACGTGGCAGAAACACGCTGCTGGATCATGTTTTCATTGGCGTGTTGGAGCAAATTGCTCTGAGCGTCCCTTCTTCCTCTCGGCCGTCCCCCCCTCTCTTTGGCCCGCCTGCCAATTCGCTAGTTCGTGCCCCTTTCTAGCTTCTCCCTGGAGCGGAGTTCGCCGCCTCGTCGCCGACGAAAAAAGTTGGAGCAAATTGTCAGTTGTGCCATTCTGGCTGAAGACAGGGCACCCCGGCGAGCGTGCCCTTGGTTCCTGAATGGTTGCCGCCTGCCCCTCCTGCTTTTTGGAGGCTTTCGTTGCACTGTGCCGCATGCGCCTGCCTCGGCTTCTCTGTCGTTAGCATTAAGTCGTGCCTGTCCCTCTACAGGAGGAATGTTAACAATTAGTAAAATGGTAGTATGAGGACGATCTTTATAGCATTTTCTGTTATATCTGAATTTTTTGGGGGTATTTTTGGATTTCGTCCAACATCCCCATGGAGGGGGACATACCCGACCTAAAGCTGGGTGAAAGGATGAGGCGACTCTTCTTCAGCCTCAAGTCGAAGGTGAGTGATGCAGAGGGGCGGGGTCGTCTGCGCCGACACTGGCGCGGAAGCTGCCCGCGTAAGGTCGTGCGTGGGCGCCCTGGTCTCCAGTGTAGCGCGCCGCGCTGGCGGCCCGCGTGAGCCGCCGCGCCAGGTCGCTATGTCTTCTTGCGTAAGGCCAGGTCTTTCCGTCGCCCCGGTGGAGCGGGAAATGTACGGAGCAGGGCGCGGCAGGGGGGTATACGGTGGGGGCATTCGTGAAGGACTGTGCGCCGGAGGCTTTCGGCCCTGCAGGGTTCCTTAGCTGATGAGGGCGGCGATGATATACATGGCCGATCCACGATTCGAGTTCCACCAGCTTCCAGGCCCTGGATTCCTTATCTAAGGGTTCCTTGTCCAATGCCCCCACCGTGTGGGTGCGGGTGGTCGGACCCCGGGGGCGCCCCCGTTCGATAAGGGACCCACGTCCGGCAACACGCACCCGTGGCCCCGTCCCACCCCCCCTGGGGGTACGGGTGTACGGGTGTGTGCTGCTCGTTCGTCGTGTAGGGGGCAGGACGGGGCAGGAGGGAGAATGAGAAGGAGGGGCTGCTTTGGCACGGGGTCCTCGCGTCCTCTGCGGCCACCGCGCGCCTCTCTTCGAGGCCCCGCTGCCTCCCTTGCCCCTGCCCTGCGGTGTCTCGCCGAGCCATTTTGGCCCAGACCGCAGTCGATCAGACTGCACTTCGCCGCCCAGGAAGCCAGGCCTCTCCATAGAGAGCCAACAGAAGGGCATGAGCATAGACTTTGGGAGGCTCGCGAGGATTTCGTGGGTCGGCGCCAGGTCACCTTCCCCGCGCCCCTGGCAGGCGCCACACGCGTTGCACCCCCGTCGCGTTCCGCGTGCCAGGGAAGGGAGGGTGGCGGAGGGGGCGTCCAGCGCGGACCAAAGAAATCCGCGAGACCTTCGAAGGTCTACTTTCATGTCTTTTGTTGGTCTTCTACAAGCCCCTCCGCCACAGGCACTTCATCCGACGAAGGCAACCGTACACTTCTACAATTCTGGACCCCAAGAAGGTGTACAGGCCCTCCTGGCCTTGGTTAAGAGGGCGCGTACACTGGCCAGGTATGGTGGTGGTGGTGGTGGTGGTGGTGGTGGTGTACAGATGCCTTCGCGTATCCCAGACTCCCGACGTCGTGATTTGTTCATTACATGGGCCCTGGGATGAGGTCTGGACCCCTTCCCAGGGGAACCCGCTATTTTGTATCCTGAGTAGTTCTTTGACGGACCCGTGGCCCAGTAAGGGCCCCCCCAAAGACCGAAGTGGGCAGAAGCCCCCCCTCGTTGTGATTTGTCCACGACGCGAGGGGATCAGGGAATCGTTACGTGATGTCCGAACCAGAGCCAACTTTTCGGGCCAGTTTTGGAGCGATCGCGGTGGCCGCAAGTCGTGGCAAGGTTTCTGTCGAGGCGTGCCATGCCTCTCTTCCTGGACCTCCCCGCTCTGTGATGTAGACGTTGCTCATTATCAGCCATCTGGCCGCAGAGAGTTGCCAGTTTACGTCGAACATGGGCAGTCCAGTTTTTTGGGGTCAGGGGCCGATTTGTTTCCCTGGTTGTGATTCGTCCACGACGCAAGGAGATCTGGGAAGCCTCTCCGCCACCAGCACTTCGCACGCCATGGCCGGCTGCCCCCGCACCCTGCCGGCCCTCAGGGGAAACGATAGGGGGGGACAGGGGGATGCATCGATCCCCAATCGCTCATCGGTCGTCATAGGGGTCTGGTAGCCCCTTCCGCCCAGGAACCTGCGGATTGGCTGTCGGGGGCCTAACGCCGATCTATCGGCGATGTATCGCCAGTTCCAGGTCGATGTTCCCATACCTGGACAATAAGTTCGAACTTAGCGGCGCAAGATGACCCCCGACCCCCCCAAGTTGATATTGAGGGTGCGGCAATCGAAGGGGCTTACCAAGATAAGATCATCATTGACATCGGGGGCGGGGGGGGTGATGGGCATCTCCCTCAAGTGTGTGAGCGTTCGAATATTTTGTCCATGTACTGTCTCCCCCCCATATAGGGGGAACGATGAATGACATAAACATGAAACTCGGAGGTCCGTGCGGATTTCCCGGATCCGCGCTGGACCCCCCTCCCCGGCGCGCGGAGCGCGCGCGGAGCGCGCCAGGGGCGGCGTCGGAGGCGCCGCCAGGGGGGGTCCAGCGCGGATCCGGGAAATCCGCGCGGACCTCCGAGTTTCATGTTTATGTCATTCATCGTTCCCCCTATATGGGGGGGAGACAGCACATGGACAAAATATCCGAACGCTCGCACACTTGAGGGAGATGCCCATCACCCCCCCCGCCCCTGCCCTAAGCCAGCCGCCCCCCCTACCGTTGCCCCTCCAGGCCCCCGTGCCCGCGGGCAGCGCGGTACTCACCCGCAGGGAGGTGCTGGCCGTGGCGCGCCCGAGCCGGGGCGCCCCGGCCGCCGGCCGCTTTGCCGCGCTGGCCCCGCCGAGGCCCCGCGAGGACGCCGAGGCCGCGGGCGAGTACGCCGTGGACGCGGGGGGCGAC
>CAUYUJ010011197.1:12500-20000 GCA_963575745.1 Prorocentrum cordatum
AATGCTAGTTCGTTGCGGAGTTGGGAGCGATCTCAGCTTGCGATTGACGGAACGTGCGCATACTGCAATGTGGACGCGCGCACATTCGGTTCCCCCTTCGCTTCCGCATTGGTACCACCCTCCAATCCTCGAGCAGCTTGTGCTTATGGCTATCCTGCAAGTCTTCAGACAATGCGCCCCAGACGCTCACAGACAGGCAGCATCGTTTGAGAAGCTGCGAGGGCATTAGCAGCTGCAGGTTGCTACGCGATGTGGAGCACACGGCCACGGGAGCGCCACGACGTCTCCCACGACCCATCTCGCCCCACAGGTAATGGTTGCGAATATCGCGTCGGGCATGACGGCGAGGCCCCCCCTGGGCTAGTACCGTGCTCCGTGAAACGTGCGACAGTGCTGGCCGTCCCTGCGAGCACGTCGCACCACTCGAGTGGAGCATTCAATGCGAACGCACCAGTCTCACCACCGTTGGCTTCGACCAAGGTTGTCCGCATTTTTACGGCTGCTCCCCACTTCGACATGGCGTTCGTCCTTGCGCAGGCCGGAGTCACAAGGCGGTTCCGCAACCCTCATCGTGCTGGAGTCTTCTCGACGAGGATCTCCATCCTGACGGCTTGGGGCAGCATCCTCATGTTCTTCGTGGTCGCCCTTTTCTGGCTCACCAGCATGATGCCTGGTGGAGCAGGCCTGCTGGGCGGAGGAGGCGGTCTTGGTGAAACCACTTTCGACAAGGTAGCCCTGGACGCCGAGACCGTTGAAACACTGGATGGGCTGCAGCACTCGACGCAGGGCGAGCCGCCAGAGATCGAGCTGCGCGAGTGCGCCGTCCTCAACGTGGCGGCGGCACACATGGTGGGCAACAAGCAGGCCCCGCCAGGGGGCTGGCCGTCCGCGATCGAGGCCCAGGAGGAGGGCTTCAAGTTCCGGAAGGAGATGCTGGCAGCGGCCTGGTCAGCGGAGGGTGCTCTAGGCGACGTCCCGGGGCTGCTCGCGCAGGCAGAGGCGGACCTCCGTATCTTCTGCCAGTCACCCGAGCGCGAGTCAGCGCGTCCATTCCGCCACTGGTGGGTGCAAGACTTGCTCGCTTGGAGCGTACTCGCCGCCGACGTGGACTGCGCCCAACAGCGCGCTGCCGTCATCCTCGACCTCGGTCGGGCCGCTCACGAGTTCGCGCGCTCCATGAGCTTCGCAGATATGACAGAGGGAGGCGTAGTCAACGGCCAGCACGAGGCCGCCGTGACCTACGTTATCGCGAACCTGGCCACGCAGCTCGGTCCGCGAGGAACCGCGCCTCCAGGCTACCCGCGAGCTTTTCGAACAACGGTGGAGCGGCGATGTCTGGGAAGGCTGCAGCTGGCTGCTCTTTCTAGCGGCTGGCGTCACAGCTAGCCAGCGGCTGGCGTCACAGCTAGCCAAATCATGGCGCTGCTCCAGTCTTGCGGCAACGGATATCCATCCACGGAGCCTGAGTTCAACAGTCTCACGACTATGCTCTGGCGCATATGGGCCGCATCGTAGAGCATTCGCGTAACAACGTCGCCAGCGCTCTTCGGTCGCCGCCGTCGTTCGGCGGCTTCTTGGGCATGGCCAACGATGGCATTCAAGGCGCGCCCTCTATGAACCCCTGGCGCACTCGGGGCTTCGACCCCTGGGCAGCCGGCGCCGCCGAGCTTCCCAGCGCGGGAGGTGCTATAATGTGGGCCGCCGGCCCGTCGCAGAGCGCCGTGCCGCCGCAGGCAGCGTGTCCTGCGGCCGCATGGGCGCCCGCGGATGGCGCCGACCACGTCGGTGGGGCCTTGTCAGGACACCAGCTCGGACCCCGGCGGAGAGGTCCACGTGCAAGCTCCAGAGTTCCAAAGTCTCTTCCCTGCCCAGACAGATGCCCAATCATTCTGGCATATGAAATCGGCGAAACGTCAGTCGCGCAGGCGCAGTCGACGTCCTGCACTTAAGGTGCGTAGATCCATCGAGAGAGCAGTCGCGCCTTTTCCAGAAAGGGCAGGCCCGCGCGCCAACCGGCTTTGGCGCGCGGGGCCCCGCCGCGTGGCTCGCGCGCCGGCGGGCCCGCGCGCGGGCGCCCGACGCGCGCTGCTGCGCGCTGGCGGCCGCTTGTCGCCGCGCGCGACGGCCGCGCTCCGTGGGGCGAGCCCCCTCGGCCTCCGCTGCCGTCGCCGCGGTAGTTGGGGGCGCCCCCGTGAGCGCCCCCGAAGACAATCCTGGGGCACGGCCAGAGGATCGCTGCAGGACAGTCGGCGCGGCGGGGGCATCTACAGGCTCGAGCCGCCGCTCGGTCTGGCAGCTGCCCCCGTCGCTCCGTCGTCAGCGCTCGGCCGCGACGACTGGTCCTGCGCGCAAGAACCCGACCAGCAAGGCTGCGCCGGCGGCGCCTCCGCGCGCGCCTTCTCCGCCTGAGGTGCCGCTCACGGCGCTGGGTGAGGAGGTGGCGCAGCAGCCGCCGCGCGGCGAGTCTGATGGAGAAGTGCGCGTGCCGTCCTCAGGGGCTGGCGCATCGGCGAGACCGCCCCAGACGCTGTGGCGCGGAAGTGCCTGTTCAGTGGCGCGGTCATGGAGCCGATGATGCGCGCTGCCTGCGCTGGCTGGGCCCGTCGCGCAGTTGGTTGAGTGAACGACGTGCGGCCGACCGACGACGGCGAGGCCATCTCGGTGAGGTGCTGTTCAACGCGGAGTTGTTTCAGACGTGGTCGGCATGGTCGCCTCAGGAATGGCCCGAGTGCCGCGGGTTTCGGCAATTGGTCAACCTTGGCACCTGGCCGGGCTGCGGCCAGGATCCGCCTTGTCTCGCGGGCGAGGCAGCCCTGGGGCTGCCCTCCAGCGAGAGCTGCCCTCGCAAGCTTGCCCCGAGGTCGCCGCGCTCCACGTCGTCGCGGATCGAGCGCGTGCCGGCCGCGCCTCCGCGCTGCTCCCCGCCGAGGTCCCCGCCGTGTCCGCCCGAGCAGCAGTGGGGCCAGGAGATGGGGTGCAGCGGCGACGCAGCCCGCGGCTCAGGGTGGCGACTATCTCTGCCGCCTACGTTCCGGCGTCGCGCCAGCAGCAAAGGCGCCGATCGGCTCGCGCGGACATGCAGCAGTTGCGACGGGCAGGGGCCAGCGCAAACACAATGACAAGGACCGAAGCAAAGCCGACGGCGACAAGCCCGAGAAGAAGGCGCGTCGCGGGGGCGAGAAGGCCAAGCGTCGGCGCGCGGCCGCCGCCGCGGCGCTCGCAGCAGCCGGCGACGACGACCGCCAGTCCTCGCCGGACAGTGCCACCCCAGGCGCGCCCGGCAAGGAGGTGGGGGCGCAGCGAGGCCGCAGCGGCTCCCAGCCTCAGCGCGACAGAGGTAGTGAGCCCGAGGCGATAGCGCAAAAAGGATTGCGCATCCCTCGCGGTCATCCTCCATCCCCCACCTCCTCCATCCAACCTGGTCAAGGCGTCGTCGCGCCTCGATCTCGCCCCCCCCCCCCCCCCGCGTGGCCCCGAGGCCGCCCGCCGTGCGTGATTCTCGCGACAGGCTTTCAGACCTTGTTGTCTGCGGCCCAGGGGCCACCAAACAGACGCAGAAGCGGCCGGACCGATCTCGCGCCACTTCTACTCGTGTGAGCTCTTCCAGTGCTAGCCTTACGAGCGCAAGCGAGCCCCGACAGGGGTGGGCCCGCCTCCCGCCGTGCCGCGCGCAGTCAGGCCAGACAGCAGAAGGGCATTCCTGCCAAGCTTAGTGTGCAATGTGCCTGGGGTTTGACAGTTCTGGTTTCATTTCTTCCTTTTCTGCGTCTCCGCCAGAGATGTTCGATCGCCCGCGCAATTTCGACTTAGCGGGGGTGCTTTGCCGCCATTTGGCTTTGGCGCCAGCGCGTGCTTAACATCTATCGATACGTTGAAAAGCCCGCTATGTACACCGCATTGCCGCAATGCTTTCTCTCGTGAAAATTCCCCCCCCGCAGTTCTACTTCCTCCTTCTCCTCCTCCTCGTCGCCTCCTCCTGCTCCTCCTCCTCCTCCTCCTCCTTCTCCTCCTCCTCCTCCTCCCGTTGCGGGCCTTTTCCGATCAGGACCCACCTGAGGACGGACGCTCCTCCTCCTCCTCCTCCTCCTCCTCCTCTTTCTCCTCCTCTTCTTCTTCCTTCTCCTCCCCTCGCCAGACGCTCCAACCTCCTCCTCCTCCTCCTCCTCCCCCCCGCTCTCTGCCACCATGCCCTGCTCATGCCAGGGCGCAAGGTAAACGTGCCAGAGAATTCGGACCGCCTCAGGCGCAGGAGGCGCGGGCGCGGCGCGGCGCAGGGCGATCGGCCCAGCCGCGCGGCCCAGAACGCTTGCCGCACGGCTGCGCCGCCTACGTGCGAGGGGGCGCTGCGGGCGGCGTCGGGGAGGCCGAGGCCCTTTCGGGTCTCAGCCCTTTCGGAGGCTCGTAATTGCACTCCGCCACGGGCCAACGGCCAGGTTTTTTTCGCCATGAGGGAACGAGGCTCCTGAGGGAAACGGGTCCTGAGTTTTTTCGCCGTTCTCGGGTTCTCGAGGCCTTCACGGGATTCGGGAGGACGAGAAAGAGGAGCAGGAGGAGGAGGAGGAGGAGGAGGAGGAGGAGGAGGAACAGGAGGAGGAGGAGGAGGAGGAGGAGGAGGAGGAGGAGGAGGAGGGAGGAGGAGGAGGAGGAGGAGGAGGAGGAGGAGGAGGAGGAGGAGCCCAGGACCCGTTTCCTTTCGGACCCGCGTCCCCCGTGCTAATCCTGCTGGGGCCGCGGACCGGCTCCGGTGTCGTGCGCCCTGCCTCGCTTGGGCCATGGCTCCGGGAGGGCCTGCACGGCAGCCCGGGGGCCCATGGGATGGGCCTGGCCTGAGCTGGTCAGGGGCATAGGGGGGGGAAGCACCCTCCAATCGCCCATTGATCGCCGATAGGGGCCCGATAGCCCCAACCTGCCCCAGAACGTGCGGATTCACAATCAGGGGCCTCTCGCCGATCTATCGGCGATGTACCGCCGATTCCAGGTCGATGTTTCCCCCCTATGCCAGTGGTGTTAATTAAGTTGGGCATGTCCCTCTACAGGAGGAATATTCAGAATAGTCAATAACTTGTCAGTGGACGATTTTCCCATTACCTTTTGACTATTTTTGAGGATTTGTTGACCATTTTTTATTTTCCGTCCAGAATCCGCCTCTAGGGGGACACGCCCGACCTAAGGCTGGTGGTGGCGTGCAGTTGCCGGCTTCCGATTCAGGGACCCTGTGCCGTGCATGGGTTTTTTCGTTCGGCTGGGCCGCTTGGCGCCTCGGTCGCTCGCGCACCAGATGCGGGCTGCTGCCAGCACCTGGCTCTCAATTATCGAGGACACCTGCGGCGAACCACCGCCGCCGCCTGCCTTTTGGAAACGCCCGTGGTGTGGCGAATCGTGTGGGCAGAGCTTGGCGGAGTTGTCGGACTGTGTGTTCCCCGAGCCGTTGTGGAAACCTTTGCGGAAACACTTGGGGGATCAAGAGTGGGAGGAGCAAGAGAGGGAGGAAGATGATGATGCTGCTGCTGATGATGATGATGATCATGATGCTGATGATGATCATCATCATGATGAAGGTGGTTAATATGATGTTGATGATGATGCTGGTGATGATGATGATGATGGTGATACTGACGCAGATGCTGAATATTATGATGCTGCTGCTGGTTGGTGACGTTGTTGTTGTCGGTGATGGTGATGCAGCTGCCGCTGATGATGCTGACACTGCTGACGAAAGGATTCTGCGGACGATGATGAAAACGATTCCTATTGATGAGGATTTCGCTGCCGCTGCTGCTACCGATGCTGATGATCATGCTGCTGCTGATGATGGTGACGACGATGAAGATCGATGACGATGACGATGATGATGATGACGACGAAGATGAGAATGATGATGCTGATTCTGATGATGATGATGATGATGATGATGATGATGATGCGGAATCTGATGATGACAATGATGATAATGCTGATGCTGATACCGCTGCTGACGATGATGATGATGCTGATGCTGCTGCTGCTGCTGCTGATGATGATGATGATGATGATGATTGTGATGGTGAGGTTGATGATGCTGCTGCTAATGATGATTCTGCTGCTGCTGCTTTTGATGGTGATGCTGGTGATGGTGATGAGAAGGGGATGATGATGCTGATGATGATGCTTATGATGTTGATGATTATGATGATGATGATGATGATGATGATGATGATGATGATGATGATGATGATGATGATCATCATCATGGTGATGCTGATGCTGGTGCTGATGCTGCTGATGATGATGAGTAGGAGGGGGAGGAGGAGGAGGAAGAGGAGGGAAAGGAGGAGGAGGAAGAGGAGAAAGAGGAGGAGGAGGAGGAGGAGGAGGAGGGAGGAGGAGGAGGAGGAGGAGGAGGAGGAGGAGGAGGAGGAGGAGGAGGAGGAGGAGGAGGAGAGGAGAAGGAGGATGAGGAGAAGGGGGAGGAGGAGGATGAGGATGAGGAGGATGAGGATGAGGACGAAGATGACGACGAGGAGGAGGAGGAGGAGGAGGCGGAGGAGGAGGCGGTGGAGGAGGAGGACCAGTGTAGACCCAAGAGTCATCAACGGTGTTGGAATACACCCTCCCTCCAGGCTCCCCTTTCACAGGCCCCTACAAGGGTTCATTTCCACTGATGGAACTTCTGCGTTGGAAGACAACCGTTCGAAGACCCTGAAGCATGCCAAAACATGGTTCTCGGGAGTCCAACGCCACGGATCAACTTGATTGTTGCGTCTTGGCGATCCAGAATCGCGCCAGAACGCCGTTCCGATTTCAACACCGCGAATCAACGTAACTGTCGCGCGCTCAAAACCTTGAATCCTTCTAAAGCGCGATTTCTGTTACGTTGATCGTGGGCATCCATGAATCTCTTACAGAACATATCAAGGAATGTGCGCGGCGCTAAGGCTAGAGCCACATTTTGAAAAGGAACCGCTTTCAATCCGTGAAACTCTTGTAATTTTTTGCAACGAATGTTCGCGGCTTTGAAGCGAGAGCCACATTTTGAAAAGGAAGCGCCTTCAATCCAAGAAGCTCTTGTAATCATTGAAAACGAATGTGCGCGGCGTTAAAGCGAGAGCCACATTTTGAAAACGGGTGGCCCTCAAGACGTGAAGCTCTTGCAATTTTTTTCAACGAATGTGCGCGGCGCGCAGGCGAGAACCACATTTTGAAAAGGAACCGCCCTCCATCCGTGAAGCTCTCGCAATATTTAACAACGAATATGCCCGGCGCTAAGGCGAGAGTCACATGGTGAAGACCATTGTGAAAACAACCCGCCCTCAAGCTGTGAAGCCGTAGCCAGTTTTTAAGCTTCAAGGTCATCAGTGGTGAGGAAGTCTCAGGCGAAGCGCCCGCCCGCCTTAGAAACTGGCCTCGGGGTGCGACAGGGAGAAGTCATCTATAAGCAGAGGGACTGGAGGCGGCCTCTCTTGGGGGTTTGTTGGGGCCTCCTGGGAGCCCTGTGGGGGCCTCTTCGTTGCCTCTTTGGGT
>CAUYUJ010011198.1:0-2500 GCA_963575745.1 Prorocentrum cordatum
CGCAGCCCCCCAAGGATGGCGAGGTCTAATTTGGGTCCGCCCGTGGCGTCACTGTGCTGGGCCCCCCAGCAGGCCTCGAAAGTGGCGACAATTTCACAGATCGCAGCCCCCCGCAAGCAAGGCAGGAGGCCTCGAAAGTGGCGACATTTTCACAGATCGCAGCCCCCCGCAAGCAAGGCAGGAGGAGGCAAGAGGGAGACGGGACAGGAAGATAGTGGAGACCACACTGCTCTATTCAAAACGAATACCCAACCAAGGAGAGTTGGGAAAAATACTACCCCCCCCGAAAGTTGCACGAAGTGTAATTCGGAAAACGCCAGCCCGTCGGCTTTGGCAGTGTTCGTGTAAGACGGCGGCCAGCTGGGGGAGGAGGAGGCGGAGGATGGAGGAGGCCAATGGGGGAGGAGGAGGAGGAGGAGGAGGAGGAGCAGGAGGAGGAGGAAGAGGAGGAGGAGGAGGTGGAGGAGGAGGAGGAGGAGAAGGAAGAGGAGGAGGATGGGGAAACGGAGGAGGAGGATCACGAGGAGGAGGAGGAGGAAGAGGATGATGATGATGGTGATGATGATGATGATGAGGAGGAGGAGGAGGAGGAGGAGGAAGAGGGAAAAATGGAGGAGGAGGAGAAAACCGAGGAGGATGAGGAGGAGGAACGGAACGGAAGGACCCGCGGGGGAGTACGATGATGATGATGCTGATGATGATGATGACGACGATGATGATGACGATGATGACGATGATGACTATGAGGAGGATGAGCAGGACGAGGAAAAGGAGGAGGCAAAAGGAAGAAGAGGAGGGAGATGGGCAGGAATAAATGGAGGCGAAAGGGAGAGCGATGGCTCCGGGAGCTGGGCGGCCAAAGGGAGGAAGGGGGGGGGCTTCAAGCCCCCCCCCCCTTTTGCACCAAGGGAGGGAGGGGGGGAGGGGACTTCCAAAGCCCCCCCATCCTTTCAAAGGGAGGGGGTGGCTCACCCCAGCTCCATTAAAAGGAGGGAGGGGGGGGGGTAGCTTGGAAGCCCCCCCCCTTTCCGGCCACGAAAAGGGAGGGGGGGGGTAGATTCCGAAGCCCCCCCCCCTTTCAAAGGGGGGGGGGGCTCACCCCGGGTTAAATTAAACGGAGGGGGGGGGGGGGTGTAGCTTGGAAGCCCCCCCCTCCCCTTTCCGGAACCACGAGAGAGGGGGGGGGGGGCTTCCGAAGCCCCCCCCCCCTTTAGCAAGGAAGGAGGGAGGGGGGTAGCTTCAAGCTGGGGCCCCCCTTTTAATCGATCGGGCCCCACGCGCGCGCTCTATCAAATCTTTTGACAATTACTTCTTTTTGGCATTCCGACGGCTCAAGACGGCCCAAGAGGCCCCCAAGATCGCCCACGAGGCCTCCAGGATGGCTCTATGACAGCCCAAAAGGCCCCCAAGACGGCCCCAAGAGGGCCCCAAGAGACCTCCAAGACGGCCAAGATGGCCTCCAAGACGGCTGCGATAGCCCAAAGATGCCTCCAAGACGGCCCAAGATGCACCCAAGACGGCCCGGGATGGCTTCAAGATGGCCCAAGACGGCCCTAGAAATGAGCCAGCCCTGGGCAAATTGTGTATGCTGGGGGCGAGCATACCAGGGTTCCTCCTAGAAACACGCCAACCCTTCGCAAAACTCCGTGCAAGGGGTGAGCATGTCCAGGGCCAGCCCCATGTGGGAGAACGCAAGCTTCTGGGGAAAGCCGCGCTGACACGAACCAGGGGGCATCCAGCAAAACATGAGGGAACGACGGTTCCTCCTAGAAACAAGCGACCCCTGCGCGAAAGAGCATGAAGAAACGTAAAGAAAAACAGACAAGCAAAAGGCTGGGTAGCCGGGGTGGGCCAACATGGAAGGAGGAGGAGGAGGAAAAGGAGGAGGAGGAGGAGGAGGAGGAAGAGGAGGAGGAGGAGGAGGAGTGGGGAGGGGGAACTCAAGTTGTGCCTAGAAACGAGCCAACCCTCGGTAACTTGTGTATGCAGGAGACGAGCACACCAGGGTTCCTCCTAGAAGCACGCCAGCCCTTCGCAAAAGTCCTTGCAACGAGCGAGCATGTCCAGGGCCAGCCCCATGCGGGAGAAAGCGCAAGCTTCTAGGAAAAGCCGCGCCGTCACGAACCAGGGGGCATCCAGCAACACATGAGGGAACGACGGTTCCTCCTAGAAACAAGCCGGCCCTGTGCGAAAGAACACGAAGAAACGTAAGCAAAAACGGACAGGGCAAAAGGCTGGGAAGCCAGGGCGGGCGAACATTGAAGGAGGAGGAAAAAGGCGGGGGAGAGGAAGCCCAGGTAGTGTTTGGAAACGAACCAACCCTGGGCAAATTGTGTATGCAGGGGGCCAACAAACCAGGGTTCCCCCCAGAAACACGCCAGCCCTTCGCAAAAGTCCACGCAGGGGGCGGGCATGGCCAGGGCCAGCTCCATGCGGGAGAAACGCAAGCATTTGAGAGAAGCCGCACCGTCAGAATCCAGGGGACATCCAACAAAACATT
>CAUYUJ010011198.1:7500-22500 GCA_963575745.1 Prorocentrum cordatum
TCCGTCGGCTCAGGATGGCCCAACAGACCTCCAAGATGGCCCCAGGACGGCCCAAGAGGACCTCGAAATGGCCCAAGAGGCTGCCACGACGGCCTGAACACGGCCCTCGAGGGACCAAAACGACCCTGAAACTTGCCCCAAGAAACTCTTTGGATTTTCCCGGGAGCCTTATAGAAGCCGCAAGGAGCTCTTCAGAGGCCCGAGGGAGCTCTTCAGCCCCTCCAAGGAGATCGACATATGCCCCAAGAAACTGTTCGGAAGTCCACGGGAGTCGATAAAGGCCGCAAGAAGCTCCCCAGAGGCCCGCAGACGCTCTTCGGTTCCCCTGAAGGAGCTCGTCAGCCCGCCAAGAAAACCTTCAGCCCTCAAAGCAGATCTCCAGATGCCCTACGGGGCTCGAAATATGTTTTTTCAGCTATGAGGGGGGGTCTGGGTCTCTTCCTGCAGGCCAGCCCCCAAGGAAGATCTTCAGAAGCCCTGAAAAAAACTAGACGTAAGTTCTCTGTCGGCTATGAGGGGGGTTGTCTGGGTCTCTTCCTGGAGGCTGATCCCCCTCCTCTGCCGCGCTCGAGGTTTTGTAGGGTCCGGGGTACCGATGGCCATACAAACACCACCGGGCCACACAAACACCCAACAGGACACACAAACACCCAACGTGCCCGTAAACCCTCCACGAGGCGGGGCTGCGCGTGCGCGAGGGCACAGGAGGGGCGCCCGAGGAGGAGGAGGAGGAGGAGGAGGAGGAGGGAGGAGGAGGAGGAGGAGGAGGAGGGACGAGGGAGGAGGAGGGAGGAGGTCACCCCCCACTACCACCCGCCCGACCCTAATCCTGACCACCCGCCCGACCTATGGGGAGACGGCCGCGCGCCGCCGCCCGCATCTGGAGAGGATTGGGGCAGCCGGAATGGCCAGCCAAGATCTTGTACGTCGGTCGGAAGAAGTACAGTGGAGGCCAGTCCACAAGAAACCTTCCACAAGAAACCCAACCCTGAGACCCCAGGACGTGCATTGATTTTTGGTATGGGGACGTCACGCTTTCCATCGCCAAACCATCGAAAACCAAGAAACCCAGGGCACCCTGGAGGCAAGCAGGGTGTTTCTTGGTATGGGCCTCCACTGTAGGTAAAACATGAAGGACAGTCGACGCATATCGTAAGGATGCGCGATGAGAATGCAAGGGCCTTGGAAGGCCATCTCGAAGCTTTTCGAGGGTGGCGCGGCCAACGAAAGTGGCCAAGGATGGACCGAGACGGCAAGGATGCAAGGGTACCCTTAGGAAGGTTGCACATTGTTACTATGCGGGTTGACTGTAAGTCAACACATGAAGTAGGAAGGCGGATCAAGTAGATTAGTTTCAGGCCCTCCCTGAGAGTAACAGAACACAACAGCCGCACATCGGTTCTTGAAGTGGGCGGGCGCTTGAAGCAAATTGGGATTTTTGGAGTCCAGGAATACCGATGTTCAACGACCGACGGGTATTCCTGTAGTCAAAACTGGTAGTGAGGATGCGCGATAAGGTTGCAGGCCCCTTGGACGCCCATGTTGAAGCTGTCTTTTGGGCGCGGCGGCCCATCGAAAGTAGACAAGGATGGACCGCAGAGGCACGGATGCAAGGGTACCCTTGAAAGGTTAGTCATCCTTACCAGCGGCTTCGACCGTATCCCTGAATTTGGCAATCAGCCCCGATCTTTTTCCTTTCCGTAAGTTTCATCTAAAGGCGATGATAATCTTAAGGATGCACCCTCAGAAACCTAGGGAATCCCAAAGATTGGCGTCGAGGTAAGGTAATGCCAACCATAAGGATAGGGATCGGTTGCAGTCTGGTAATGGAAGTTGACCCCCTTTTTCTTATTGAAAGCGCTGCGCCGGTGGCCATGTACGGCCGGCCAGATATACATGTGCAAGCCAGTAGTACGCAGCCACCGCGATCCATTCATGAGCCAATGCGCAACAACCGCAACATTCGCGTCATAAGACAATGTTGAAAGAAGCTCTTCCGAAGAACCATACAACGTTTGCCAGCATATGATAATCCGAACTGAACATCTGCAATGCCCAGCGGGTGTGCTAATTATGACGATCACCATGACTGTGACGATCGTGATGCTTACTTTCATGAGACGTCTGTTGCGCTTGACGGCCCCCAGCGGGGATGGAGAAGGGGAAGGAGACAGGAATGTAAGGGAAAAGGGCAAGGACGACGAGGACAAGCGGGAGGGGACTCCTGTCCACCAGACTCGTATTAGCTCTACTCAGACACTTCGGGTAGGTAGAGCGTATCCGCATGACGACATGCAGTCTCCGCCGCGGCAAGCATGGTTGTGTTTGATATTGTCGACGTGCTTGTTGGGGGCCTCCGCAACACTCAGCGCGTACTCGTGTGCTATCATTGTGGGAATTACCCTCTCCAGCCCGTACGCATCCAGGCAGGCCCTCTTCTGACGGCAGTTCGAGTCGTAGCCGAACTCCCAGATCGCCAGCCACCGGGAGATGCCGCCGAGCAGGCGCGGGTTCTGCAGCAGAGGCGCAGAGCGGGCCCAGAAGCAGTTCCCCCCCACCATCGCCCACTGGTCACGGGGAGGCATGGCAACGCGATTCTCGTACAGAGAGTCCCAGGCGCCTCTCATGAACGCTGCCCCCTTCGACGTCAGGAACGCGTATTTGGCCAACTGGTCAAACGAGCCTTGGACTTTCACCGGGTCGACCATATCGTCATACCGCCATGTCAAGGCCCATGGCCCCAGTAAGCCCAAGTCTTGCTGCTGGCCAAGCCTGTCCAGGATGTGCTTCACCTGGTCCTTGCTTCCGCAGAGTGAAGTCAACATCTGACACCGCCAAGCTTCTGCACGTTTGCTGTGCACTTTCAACAGAAACTCGTATATCGATGGGTCGGGTACCTGCTGGATTTGACGACCCCGTGGGGCCACTGGCGTGAGAGATCCCCACCCCTCCCGAAGTCCCGCCCCTTGGAGGCTGGCGCCGCTGGTTGGGAGGGGGGGGGGGGGCCGCGGTGGTGTTTGGGCGGTGCTTGAACGGATCGGGCGTCCAAAGCCACCCAGGTTGCCCGAATATGGGAGGCACGAAGACATGCTAGTACTGCATGTCCTCCCTGGAGGCGCGTGTCCGATCCGAACATATAGTGTACCCATCTTGTAGTGCATCGTTTCCTCAGCGGTGTGGCCAAAAAGCGCCCGCCACCACGCATGTACTACAAGATTTCTCGGTGCGCGCGTCGCCTCTGGGTGGGCGACGCACACATAGTAGTAGTTTGTTGGGGTGACGCCCAACCTAGATTGCCCGAGTATGGCCCAGACGGCCTCCAGGATCGTGCAGGATGGGGCAATTTGTTTCAAGATGGCCTACAGCATGCGTCCGAGAAGCCCCCAGGCGGCTCGAGGTGAGCAGAGAACTCGCCGAAGAGGCTCAGATCGGAGAGGACATACGGCCGCTGCGTGATTTCAAAGTCCTCCCCCCCCTGCTTCCAAAGACACTCGAGGAAGAACGAGTGGCATCAAGAGAAACTTTCGGAGCTCCACGCGGAGTTTCTGGATCTGCGCTGAACCCCTCCCTGGCGCGCGGAGCGCCTCAGGGGCGGCGCCGAAGGCGCCGCCAAGAGATGCTTATGCCGTTTTTCCTTCTCCACGCCCGAGTTTCGGAAGCCGGGCGAGGGCTGCAAAATCCGTGGCTGCTAAAATCGACCTCCGGGAAGCTGTCTTCGTCCTTCTGGGAAGAAGCCCGTTGACTGTTTCGCGTGCCGCGCCTCATTCCGGGCGGCTGTTTTCTTCCGGGCGACAACGGGAGCGGGGCAGCGGCAAGACATCGGTGCCCGCCCCTGCCCTGGCACCCGCCTCGTCCGGCAGCTCGCCATCCCCAGACATCCGGCTGCTCCGATTCTTTCGATACGTGGGCCCCTGGATTTGGACGCCCGAAATGGGTACGGAAAAAGTGGGTACAATGCCCAACAATAAATGCTGTCCCAGAACCAGCAGCGGCCGCTGTTGGGCAGGCGGCCTCCTGTCTCGAATGGGCTCAGGCCGCGGCGACGTCCTGTTCAAAATGCGCAGAAACTGCCGATGGGCTTTGCACCCATTCTTTCCGTACCCATTTCGTTCCAAGAGGGGGGGGTGCAAATCATGACCGGCGGCACGTGCGCGGCCCAGCGGGGGGGCCTGGGAGGTAACGAAGTAAGAAGAAGCGCCATGATATTTGAGGAAAAATCACGGCCCGCGCCATGACAGACACCCCCCTCCAGTCATCACCCCCCTCTTCTCCGCCCCCGCTTCGTGCAGACCGGAGGTCTGGACCACTTCCCTGGGGCCGGTTTTTCGTCCTCAATCGCTTTTCGACGCTCCCGAAGCCACCCTGGCTCCTGATCCGCCGTACTTTGGATGATTTTCCGACCTAAAATTGTGTCGGAAATCGACGCCAAAGGAGCCTCAAGGGCGGAAATCGACGCTCAAAGGGGCCTCAAAACTAGGGCGGAAATTTCCGCCCTACTTTCGAAATCGCCCAAAGTAGGGCGGATCAGGAGTCAGGGCAGGCGAAGGCCCCCCGAGGCCGGAAACAGCCCAGCGCAACCTGCTTCAATTTCTCATCCCGGGTCGCTTTCTGACGCTCCCGAGGCCCGGCGAGGGCCCCCAGAGGCCGGCTAGAAACCACGTGCTTCGATTTCTTGAGGGAGCGTCGGATCTCACATGAATCGCTTTTTGACGCCCCCGAGGCCCGGCGAGGGCCCCCAGAGGCAGAAAACGGTCAACAAAAACACCTGCTTCAATTTATTGTTGGAGCGTCGGGCCTCAGATGGTTCGCTGTTCGACGCCCCCGAGGCCCGGCGAGGGCCCCTGGAGGCCGAAAACAACTACAAAATTAGCCTGACGAGGGACCCGACCATATGCAGGTGTGAGTACCGCAGTAGTGATTCACTTTTTCGGTGGCGATCCCTATGAGGCAACGAACCGTGCTAGGGGTGTGCCGACATGAGTGGCGTGGTACACAACGCGAACGAAAACGATTGATCTGAGTACGTAGGGAGACTGAGCGCGGGTGAATCTGCGCGCGTGTGCGTCTGGACTGTGAATGAATCTGCGTGCGAGCGAATCCACGTGCATGAATGCGAGTATGACAAAGCATGGTGCAATTGTATTTGTATGTCAATAGTTTGACAATGACTGCCTCTGAGTACTCGTGACGCTGGGCGTGGCCGCCGCAAGGAGTTTCCCCGGGACTCCCCGACGGCATCGCCCGCGCGCCGCGACGCCAATGTCGGCGCGCCCCCCCGCGAGGATCGCGCCCGCTTCCTCGCCTTCCTTTACTCCCTCTTTGCCCGCGCACTCAAAAGTCCAAGGCTGCGGGCGCAGCGCAGCGCGGAGTCCCCGCGACGCGCGCAGGTCGCCCCAGAGGGGTCCCAGCGACGCGCGCGGGTCGTCCACTGCGCGGAGCAAAGAGAGCTAGCTGGCTGGCTGGCTGATAGCGGGCAAGGCTCTTGCCGCTGGCCAGAGCGACGACGGGCGAGCGAGGCGCTGGGCAGAACGCAGCGTGGCACGGAGTCCCCGCGACGCGCGCAGGTCGCCCCGGAGGGGTCCCAGCGACGCGCGCGGGCCGTCCGCTGCGCGGAGCACAGAGAGCTAGCTGGCTGGCTGGGACCTGTGGTGGGGCTCCATATGGGGCCACGTAACGCTGTACTGAGTAAGGGAGACGCATGCGGACTGCGCCACGGGGACCTTCGGTGGAGTTCCCTATGGGGCCACGAAACGTGTGAGGGGTGTGCCGAAATGAGTGGCGGGGACGCATGCGGACTGTGCCACTGGGACCTTCGGCGGAGCTCCTCTGGGGCCACGAAGCGTGTGAGGGGTGTACCGAAATTAATGGGGGGGACGCATGCGGACTGTGCCACTGGGACCTTCGGCGGAGCTCCTATGGGGCCACGAAACGTGTGAGGGGTGGGCCGAAATGAGTCGCGGGGACGCATGCGGACTGCGCCACGGGGACCTTCGGTGGAGTTCCCTATGGGGCCACGAAACGTCTGAGGGGTGTGCCGAAATGAGTGGCGGGGATGCATGCGGACTGTGCCACTGGGACCTTCGGCGAAGCTCCTGTGGGGCCACGACACGTGTGAGGGGTGTGCCGATATGAGTGGCGGGAGCGCATGCGGACTGTGCCACGGGGACCTTCGGCGGAGCTCCTATGTGGCCACGAAACGTGTGAAGGGGTGTGCTGAGATGAACGGCGGGGACGCATGCGGACTGTGCCACAGGGACCTTCGGCGGAGCTCCTATGGGGCCACGAAGCGTGTGAAGGGTGGGCCGACATGAATGGCGGAGACGCATGCGGTCTGTGCCACTGGAATCTTCGGCGGAGCCCCTATGGGGCCACGAAACGTGTGAGGGGTGTGCCGAAATGAGCGGCGGGGACGCATGCGGACTGTGCCACTGGGACCTTCGGCGGAGCTCCTGTGGGGCCACGAAACGTGCGAGGGGTGTGCCGACATGAGTGGCGGGGATGCATGCGGACTGTGCCACTGGAATCTTCGGCGGAGCCCCTATGGGGCCACGAAACGTGTGAGGGGTCCTGGGACCTTCGGTGGAGCTCCCTATGGGGCCACGAAACGTGTGAGGGGTGGGCCGAAATGGGTGTGCGGGACGCATGCGGGCACACCCAATGGGACCTTCGGTGGAGCTCCCTATGGGGCCACGACACGTGTGAGGGGTGTGCCGCAATGGGTATGCGGGACGCATGCGGGCACACCCACTGGGACCTTCGGTGGAGCTCCCAATGGGGCCACGAAGCGTGTGAGGGGTGTGCCGCAATGGGTGTGCGGGACGCATGCGGGCACACCCACTGGGACCTTCTGTTGGGCTCCCTATGGCGCCGCGAAACGTGTGAGGGGTGGGCCAAAATGGATGTGCGGGACGCATGCGGGCACACCCACTGGGACCTTCGGTGCAGCTCCCTATGGGGCCACGAAGCGTGTGAGGGGTGTACCGAAATGGGTGTGCGGGACGCATGCGGGCACACCCACTGGGACCTTCGGTGGAGCTCCCTATGGGGCCACGAAACGTGTGAGGGGTGTGCCGAAATGGGTGTGCGGGACGCATGCGGGCCCCCCCCCCCCCTGGGACCTTCGGCGGACACCCTATGGGGCCACGAAACGTGTGAGGGGTGTGCCGAAATGGGTGTGCGGGACGCATGCGGGCACACCCACTGGGACCTTTGGTGGAACTCCCTATGGGGCCACGAAACGTGTGAAGGGTGTGTCGAAATGGGTGTGCGGGACGCATGCGGGCACATCCACTGGGACCTTCGGTGGAGCTCCCTATGGGGCAATGGGTGTGCGGGACTCACGCGGGCACACCCACTGGCACCTTCGGTGGAGCTCCCTAGGGGGCCACGCAACGTGTGAAGGGTGTGCCGAAATGGGTGTGCGGGACGCATGCGGGCACACCCACTGGGACCTTCGGTGGAGCTTCCCATGGGGCCACGAAACGTGTGAGGGGTGTGCCGAAATGGGTGACGACGACGACGACGACGAGGATGAGGATGAGGATGAGGATGAGGATGAGGATGCGGATGAGGATGAGGATGAGGATGAGGATGAGGATGAGGATGATGATGATGATGATGATGATGATGATGATGATGATGATGATGATATGATGATAATGATGATGATGATGATGATGATGATGATGATGATGATGATGATGATGATGATGATGATGATGATGATGATGATGATGATGATGATGATGATGATGATGATGATGATGATGATGATGATGATGATGATGATGATGATGGGAGGAGGGAGGAGGAGGAGAGGAGGAGGAAGGAGGGAGGTGAGACGCGGGGCGCTGTCACTTCAAAACGAGGACCCAACACCACAGGATGGTTGGGAAAAACACCTGCCTGAATTTATTGTTGGAGCGTCGGATCTCAGATGAGTTGCATTTTGACGCTCCCGAGGCCCAGCGAGGGCCCCCGGAAGCCAAAAACCACTTGCATCAATTGACTGTTGGAGCGTCGGATCTCAGATGAATCGCTCTCTGACGCTCCCGAGGCCCGGCGAGGGCCCCCGGATGCCGAAAACGGCCGAAAACCATATCTGCTTCATTTTCGCTGGAGCGTCGGATCCCCACACATGCGACGTCCTGATTTTTTTTCAGGACGGCGCCCCTGGAAGTCCTCCTCCTCCTCCTCCTCCTCCTCCTCCTCCTCCGGAACCTAGCTTTCCCCGGGGCCGGGTTTTTCCTCCCGCGCCGTTCTGGTTGACGGTCTCCCGAGGGGCCCGGCGAGGGCGCCCCAGGCTGGCCGAAAGCAGGGAGAATACCCCGACTCCGGACGTCCGCCCTACTTTTTGGGGAAATTCGTGGGCAGGGCTTGGAAGTTCCGCCTTGCTTTTCAAGCCCCGCGGATGCCAATTTTTCCGCCCTGATGTTCGGCTGCTGCTTCCGCCCTATACTTCTGTGGATTTTTCCGCCCCACTTTATTATGCTGGGTGCAGAAGTTTCCCCCCTATACTTCTTCGGCCTCTTATAGTAGGTGGATTCCCGACGCAGTTTTACGTTGGGGAAAAAAGCCAAAGTAGGGCGGATCTGGAATCAGGGATCCTGGTATCTTTCGGACGCGTGCCTTTTTTTTGGGGGGGGGCGAAGATCATCGAGGAGCATCCTGGATCCTCGGGCCAGAAAGAGCACGCACGGAGTCGACGTTGGCACGGGGGAGGGACGACCGAGCGAAGGGCCGAGGGACGGAGAGAAAGGGCGGAGGGCGAAGCGGAGGGGGCGGGGATCGTTGGTCCACATCGCTGGGGTCTTACAACGTACGGCAGGTTCATGCGGCGCTGGTGCGCCGGCGACGTCGGCGAAGGCGATGTTTTGACGACGCGATCCCGTCCAGGGCCCGCAGGGCCGAAGGCAGGGGCGCGTGCCCGCGCTCGTCGGCCCCATCGGCCCTGGCCTCCCGGCGGGCACGAGCTTCGCTCGGCAAGGCGGAGGGAGGGAGGAGGAGGAGGAGGAGGAGGAGGAGGAGGAGGAGGAGGAGGAGGAGGAGGAGGAGGAGGAGGAGGAGGAGGAGGAGGATGGGGGGAGGAGGAGGGAGAAGGAGGGAGGGGAGGCGGAGGAAGGAGGGAGGAGGAGGAGGAGGGAGGGGAGGAGGAGGAGGGAGGAGGAGGGGAGGAAGGACAGAGGAGGGAGGAGGGGAGGAGGAGGAGGAGGAGGAGGAAGGAGGTAGAGGAGGAGGAGGATGAGGAGGAGGAGGAGGAGGAGGAGAAGGAGGAGGAGGAGGGGAAGATGGGGAGCGGGGAAGGGAGGAGGGGCAAGCTAGGTGCGCTCGCATGGCGTAGATCTCCCCTCTATTCGCACAATCGGATGCCGTAGTATGGCATAGCATTACATGGCATAGCATGGTGTCGAAGATCAACGCGAAGCATGGCGTAGCGACGCCCCCAAATGGGGCTTCCGCGGCCCAAGAAATCAACGAATCGACACCGAATGTGTAATCACTTCCGATGGCTGTTTCGAGGGGGGCATTTAATATAATTGGGGGCAGATTTGGCAGGACCGAAAACCATGCCAGGGCATGGCGCTGGAAACTCGCCAGCCCGACGGGCCAGAGGCGCGCTAAGACCTCCGGTAACTACTTAACAATATTTCTAATTCGCGCGCGCGGGGCGGCCCCTGGGGGCCCCTGGACGAAAATACCCCGGCTGACCCCTGGCCGGGTCCCGGCCGGGTCCCGGGCGATCCCCAGGGGGGGAAGGGTTCGCCACCCCTCACAAGGATCGTGGCCTCCGATGGGGGTGGCTGCAATCGACTAACCCCCCTCCCGCCCCAAGCGGCCCCCAAGAGCCCCCTAAGAGGCCCCAGGGAAGCCTGACACGCCGCCAAGGAGCCTCAAGACGCTCCCCCAAGAGGCCCCCAAGACGGCCCCAAAAGGCTCCAAATAGCGCTCCAGGGCCGGCGGAATGAGCGGAGCGATTAAATAATGACGCCACCGCTGCAGCGGGAGCTTGGTCCAGTCTGGCAGCCCGCCCACCTCTCCTCGGCCCACTTCGACTACAAAAAACCAACACGCAAAAAACCTCGTATAACACGTATGAGTATGTCCATGTTGGCCTTGTCGAGCCTCTATTCTTGCCTCGTTTCGAGCTCACGTGCGTCTTCGCGGGCTCTTGGAAGCACGATGGAATCAGCGGGCGCTCTCTGCGGCTGTCCTCCACGCCTCCAGACCCCAGCCTGGGCCGTCTGGCAGCATTTGGGGGGCTTTCTTGGGCCGTCCTGGGCGCGCCCAGGGGGTCCCTGGAGTCCCTTTTGAGGCCCCCAAACTGACTCGGATCTCGTTTGTACGCCTCTCCGTATGCCTCTTCCTTTCGCCCACACTTTTGCACATCCTCAAGCGTCCTTGTTGAATCATGTTCAGATTCTCTTATGGCTTTCTGGCGTCTTTTTAAATCATTTCCGGCTCACTGGGGGCTTTCTGAGAGCCTTTAAGACCCCACTTTCGTATTTGTCCAGGCCCTCTGAGACCTTATTGTCAAATCTGGCGTCTTTTTTGCCCAACCATCCTGTGGTGTTGGGTCCTCGTTTTGAAGATACGGTGGCCCGCGTCTCCTCTCCTCCTCTTCTCCTCTCGTCTTCTCCTCTCCTTCTCCTCTCCTCCTCCTCCTCCTCCTCCTCCTCCTCCTCCTCCTCCTCCTCCTCCTCCTCCTCCTCCTCCTCCTCCTCCTCCTCCTCCTCCTCCTCCCACGATCATCGTCATCACCAATTTCGGCGCACACCTCACACGCTTCGTGGCCCCATAGGGTGCTCCGCCGAAGGTCCCAGGGGGTGTGCCCGCATGCGTCCCGCACACCCATTTCGGCACACCCCTCACACGGTCCGTGGCCCCATAGGGGGCCCCACCGAAGGTCCCAGTGGGTGTGCCCGCATGCGTCCCGCACACACACATTTCGGCACACCCCTCACACGCTTCGTGGCCCCATTGGGAGCTCCACCGAAGGTCCCAGTGGGTGTGCCCGCATGCGCGTCCCGCACACCCATTTTGGCACACCCTTCACACGTTTCGTGGCCCCATAGGGAGCTCCACCGAAGGTCCCAGTTGGTGTGCCCGCATGCGTCCCGCACACCCATTTCGGCATACCCTTCACACGTTTCGTGGCCCCATAGGGAGCTCCACCGAAGGCCCCAGTGGGTGTGCCCGCATGCGTCCCGCACACCCATTTCGGCACACCCCTCACAAACGTTTTGTGGCGCCATAGGGAAGCTCCACGAGCTCCACCGAGAGGTCCCAGTTGGGTGTCCCGCATGCGTCCGCCACACCCATTTTCGGTACACCTTTCAATTACGTTTTGGCCCCATAGGGAGCTTCCACCGAAGGTCCCAGTCGGTGTTGTGCCGCTGCGTCCCGCAACACCCATTTTTCGGCACACCCCTCACACGCTATCTCGTGGCCCCATAGGGGCTCCACGGGGAGGAAATCCCAGAAGGGAAGAGGCCCGCAAAATGCGTCCACTCGTCCACCGCACACCCATTTCGGCACACCCCTCACACGTTTCGTGGCCCCATAAGAAGGAGCCCCACCGAAGGTTCCAGTGGGTATGCCCGCATGCGTCCCGCACACCAACTGTGGCACACCCTTCACACGCTTCGTGGCCCCATAGGGAGCTCCACCGAAGGTCCCAGTGGGTGTGCCCGCATGCGTCCCGCATAACCATTTCGGCCCACCCCTCACACGTTTCGTGGCCCCATAGGAACTCCACCGAAGGTCTCAGCGGGTGTGCCCGCATGCGTCCCGCACACCCATTTCGGCCCACCCCTCACACGCTTCGTGGCCCCATAGGGAGCTCCACCGAAGATCCCAGTGGGTGTGCCCGCATGCGTCCCGCACACCCATTTCGGCACACCCCTCACACGTTTCGTGGCCCCATAAGAAGGAGCCCCACCGAAGGTTCCAGTGGGTGTGCCCGCATGCGTCCCGCACACCCATTTCGGCACATCCCTCACACGCTCCGCGGCCCCATAGGGAGCCCAACTGAACGTCCCAGTGGGTGTGCCCGCATGCGTCCCGCACACCCATTTCGGCACATCCCTCACACGCTTCGTGGCCCCATAGGGCCATAGGGAGCTCCACCGAAGGTCCCAGTGGGTGTGCCCGCATGTGTCCCGCACACCCATTGTGGCACACCCCTCACACGTTTCGTGGCCCCATAGGGAGCTCCACCGAAGGTCCCAGTGGGTGTGCCCCGCATGCGTCCCGCACACCGATTTCGGCACACCCTTCATACGACGTTTTGTGGCCCCATAGGGAGCTCCACCGAAGGTCCCAGTGGGTGTGCCCGCATGCGTCCCGCACACCCATTTTGGCACACCCCTCACACGTTTCGTGGCTGGTGTGTGCGCATGCGTCCCGCACACCAATGTCGGAACACCCTTCACACGTTTCGTGGCCCCATAGGGAGCTCCACCGAAGGTCCTTGTGGGTGTGTAATTTCGGCACACCCCTCACACGCTTCGTGGCCCCATAGGAGCTCAGCCGAAGGTCCCGGTGGCACAGTCCGCACGCGCCCCCGCCATTCATGTCGGCCCACCCCTCACACGCTTTGTGGCCCCATAGGGGCTCCGCCGAAGGCTCCAGTGGCACAGTCCGCATGCGTCCCCGCCATGTCGGCACACCCCTCACACGTTTCGTGGCCCCACAGGAGCTCCGCCGAAGGTCCCAGTGGCACAGTCCGCATGCGTCCCCGCCGCTCATTTCGGCACACCCCTCAAACGTTTCGTGGCCCCATAGGAGCTCCGTCCCGGTGGCACAGTCCGCATGCGTCTCCGCCCTTCATGTCGGCCCACCCCTTACACGTTTCGTGGCCCCATAGGAGCTCCGCCGAAGGCTCCAGTGGCACAGTCCGCATGCGTCCCCGCCATTCATTTCAGCATACCCCTCACACGCTCCGTGGCCCCATAGGAGCTCCACCGAAGGTCCGAGTGGCACAGTCCGCATGCGTTCCCGCCATTCATGTCGGCACACCCCTCACACGTTTCGTGGCCCCACAGGAACTCCGCCGAAGGTCCCAGGGGCACAGTCCGCATGCGTTCCCGCCACTCATGTCGGCACACCCCTCACACGTTTCGTGGCCCCGTAGGAACTCCACCGACGGTCCCCGTGGCGCAGTCCGCATGCGTCCCGCACACCCATTTCGGCACACCCCTCACACGCTTCGTGGCCCCATGGGAGCTCCGCCGAAGGTCCCAGTGGCGCAGTCCGCATGCGCTCCCGCCATTCATGTCGGCACACCCCTCACACGTTTCGTGGCCCCATAGGGAACTCCACCGAAGGTCCCCGTGGCGCAGTCCGCATGCGTCTCCCTTGCCCAGTGCAGCGCTACGTGGCCCCATATGGAGCCCCGCCGCAGGTCCCAGCCAGCCAGCTAGCTCTCTTTGCTCCGCGCAGCGGGCGACCCGCGCGCGTCGCTGGGACCCCTCCGGGGCGACCTGCGCGCATCGCGGGGGCTCCGTGCTGCGTTCTGCCCAGCGCCTCGCTCGCCCGTCGTCGCTCTGCTCAGCGGCAAGAGCCTTGCCCGCTATCAGCCAGCCAGCTAGCTCTCTTTGCTCCGCGCGGTGGACGACCCGCGCGCGTCGCTGGGACCCCTCTGGGGCGACCTGCGCGCGTCGCGGGGACTCCGCGCTGCGCTGCGCCCGCAGCCTTGGACTCTTGAGTGCGCGGGCAAAGAGGGAGTAAAGGAAGGGGAGGAAGCGGGCGCGACCCTCGCGGGGGGGCGCGCCGACATTGGCGTCGCGGCGCGCGGGCGGTGCCGCCGGGGAGTCCCGGGGAAGCTCCTTGCGGCGGCCACGCCCAGCGTCACGAGTACTCAGAGGCAGTCATTGTCAAACTATTGACATTCATACAAAATTGCACCACGGTTTGTCACATTCGCATTCATGCACGTAGACTCGCTCGCGCGCAGATTCATTCACAGTCAGACGCACGCGCGCAGATTCACCCGCGCTCAGTCTCCCTATGTACTCAGATCAATCGTTTTCGTTCGCGTTGTGTACCACGCCACTCATGTCGGCACACCCCTAGCACGGTTCGTTGCCTCATCGGGATCGCCACCGAAAAAGTGAATCACTGTTGCGGTACTCACACCTGCATATGGTTGGGTCCCTCGTCAGGCTAATTCGGTTATTTTCCGGTTTCCCTGGGGCTTTCGGAGAGTCTTTAAGACCCCATTTTTCGTATTTTTCCAAGCCCTCTGAGACCTTATTGTCCAAGAATGCTGGGGGGGGAGCCTTCCCTACTGTCGTACCTTCCCGGGCCTTCTGGCACCCTCTTGTCCAAGAATACCCGGCCGGAGCCTTGAATCCTTCCGCACCCTCACATCACACAGCCTGGCGCGCGCACGCTCCCAACAGACACCAGCCCGAGGCGCGGGTGAGAAGAGGTACACACCCACAGCACGAAGAGACTACTGACAAAGCCCAGCCAAAGCTGAGTGAACACCCCCGCTACATCCCGATCTGCCCCCCACGCAACCTCCGCGTTCCAAACAAAGAGTTGGGCGGCGGTGTCTGCCCCCTCAGGGGCGTTCAGTTAGATAATGACGCCACCGCTGCAGCGGGAGCACGATTCGGAACAAACGGAAGCGCGGAAATGAGGCCAGCGCTGCAGCGAGAGCACGACTCGGAACGAGCGGTAGCCCGAAAATGAAGCCAGCGCTTCAGCGAGAGCAGGATTATGAACTTTAGATAAACCAAGCGCGGAAGCGCGGAAAAGAGGACGCATAACCTGACATAACATGGCGTGGCGACGCCCCAAAGTGGGGTTGGGGGGGGCAGTGCTCTATTCCACGGTTCGATGATTTAAATACTGGTTAAATGGGGTTTGCCCCGGTCGACCGGGGAAATGAGCAGTGGTCAGAAGACCTCGCTCATACAAACATAATTGTGTGCCAGCCATGCAAGAGCCGAGAAGCACGATCAGTACCCTTAAGAATACCGCGCGGTCTCCAGG
>CAUYUJ010011199.1:2500-5000 GCA_963575745.1 Prorocentrum cordatum
CTCCTCCTCCTCCTCCTCCTCATCATCATCATCATCATCATCATCATCATCATCATCATCATCATCATCCTCATCATTCTCATCATCCTCATCATCATCACCATCATTATCATCGTCATCATCGTCATCATCATCATCCTCATCCTCATCCTCATCCTCATCCTCATCCTCATCCTCATCCTCATCCTCATCCTCTTCCTCCCCCTCTTCCTCCTCCTCCTCCTCCTCCTCCTCCTCCTCCTCATCATCATCATCATCATCATTGTCCAGTGCGCACAGTATGCGCAGCAGCATCCCGTCGGCTTGGCCAAGACGTGCCCTGCCAGACGGCCTGGATTTGTCCTGGACAAAATGGGCAAGGAACGAAGGAGCCGTTTCGATCGAGGCCTCCACCCCAGGACGGGAAGGAAGGAGGTAGTCCTCGAGAGCTGGGCTCTCCAGGATCTTGGTTTCCTCACTCACGGGAGTGAGCACAGTGCTTAGTGCACCCCCGCAGCTGGCATGATCGGCGTCCCACGGAGGAGCACAAAAAATTCTCCCTCCGAAGACCCAGCGCCGCATCCGACCAACGTCATTCGCGAGCAGCCCTTTTGTCGGAACGTCCCGCGGAGCGCCCGACGAACGACGGCGCGGGCGAACTTACCGCCCCCACGCGCGGACCCGGCGGCTGCGCCGCCCTCGGCTGGCGCGGAGCACGGAGCGCGCACAAACGGGACCAACTCCCGAAACGCCTCCGAACGGGAACAGGCGGCATCCCAAGGCGGCCCCACACATGACATTGAGAACCTGCTCCCAAGAGGCCCCCAAGACCGCCCCCCAGAGGCCTACGAGCGCGCTCCGAGGAGGCCCCACGGAGCATCACTGTCGGCCCTGCCCCGCGTCGGCGTCGTTCGTCGCCGCCGACGTCGCCGTCGCAGTCGTCCCCCCGAGGGTTGGCGGACAACCTCCTGAAACGCCTCCGAACGGGCGCAGGCGAGCGACGAAAAGGAAGGGGGCCTTGGGCGAGATGGCATGGCGACCCTACGCCGCGGTTTGCGCGGGCCGCCAGCGCGGCACGCCACGCTGGAGACGAGGGCGCTCACGCGCCACCTCACGCGGGCAGCTTGCGCGCCAATATCGGCGCAGTCGAACCCGTTTTCCTGCGTCGCGCCGGCGGCCCCGCAAATGATATCAACACACAAGGCTTCAGCGCCTCCCTCACGAAACTATCCAGCGAGCCCCCTACTGCCCAGCGGGCGAAACCCCAATTTGGGATCCCTGCTCCAGGGCCACCCCAGGAATCCTCAGGAGCCCGACGGAGGCCACACCGATTCTGGAGGAACCTTCCTCCGTGCGAAGGATCCCCAGCGGCATCCTGAAGATGTCCTGGCCTCTTCCTGCGAAACCCCAAGGTTCCCCGTGGAATCTCAACATATTGGCTCGGAACCCCACGGCTTTCTTCCAATTGAGCAGGGATCGACGGATCGACCGTCCCGGCATCCCTAGAGGCCTGCCTACCACGACATGCTCTTAGAAACCCAAGACTGCCCCAATAACAAAAACAATGTTATTATAACACAAGCCGATGTGTTTAAACAAGACAGCCCCAGCCATAAATGTTCGAAGAACACCTCGTGGAAGCCACAGAGAAAGGCTCTCAGCACATGATTTGGTAGGCCCATACGCACGCCAGGACGCCTCGCCACTGCTCGATCCATCGGCTATACGCAAGAGCGACCCTGGGTAAGAGTGACCTTTGGTGCGCGGCTTTTTGTGGGCCACGGGGAGACCAAACCTGGGCGCGCAAGCCGCTGCTCCTGCTTCGCTTTCGGCCCTCTGGGGGCCCACCTGTGCCCGCACCAAAGGTCACTCCGGCGAAAGGTCACTCTTACGCCTGGTCGAAATCCAGAGCGACACCCCGACGATGCGAGGCAGCTGCGCCACCCCGGCGAGAGGACCCCGGCCGCGCACGCAGGCGCCCAGCGCCGCGAAGCGAGGCGCCGGCCCCCGCCGCGAGGCGCCCGCCCCCCCCTGCCAGTCGCGGGGCGCCGGCCCCCGCCGGTGCGCAGGCCTCCGCCGCGCGGCGAGGCACCGCGCCAGCGGCGGAGCGAGGGCCTCACCGACCAGTCGCGGAGCGAGACCCCCGCGGGTGCGACGCGCGACGCCTCCCCGCTTCAAGTCGGGGCTGCGTGGGGATATGTTTGTTTTCAGCGGGCGCAGGCGCGCAGGCGTCGGTCAAGCCAACGGCGGGGCGCACCGGGTGCGAACTGAGGCACGAAGGCGCGGGAGGACCCGAGGGGCGGAACGGTAGGAGGCCCGTCAGAACACGCAGCTCTTCACGGGCGCGCGAAGTCGTGCAGCCACGTGGGGAGCTCACCTAGAGGACGAGGCCATGACGGGGCAAACAAGAAGTTCTCTCTTGAGCGCATGCGGGGCAGATGCGGAGGGGGGGCTGCGATCCTGGCGACACGAGCGCGCCCTGGAGCACCCTGCCCCCCCCTGCAATCCTGCGGAGGAGGTG
>CAUYUJ010011199.1:7500-24263 GCA_963575745.1 Prorocentrum cordatum
GGAGGCGATACACATGACACCCCACTCCCCTCGCGACGTGGCAACGCCTACGGGACGGACACCCATACTATTCCATCCGAACTGCCAGGTGGAGGCGACGGGGGAGCGAAACCCAAAACCTCTCCACTCCGCGACTCGCCACGCGGGAACGCCCGAAGGGGAAACCTCATACTGCTCCACTGTGCTCGCCACGTGGCAGCGCCGGGCGAGCGGCACAACTACTGCTCCACTCTCCTCGCCACGTGGCGCCGCTGGGAGGGGGGAACAGACACTGCTCCACTGTACTCGCCAAGTGGCAGCGGCTGCGGGGCGAAGCAACATTGCTCCACTCTACGTGGCATGTGACAGCGAAGCGGGGCAGGAACACGTGCTGCTCCAAACTTCTCGCCACATGGCAACGCCTCGTGGCGAGGCCTGAGAGGCATTCAAACATCCTGAGAGGTCAAAGAATCCCCCCCATAAGAACCACCCTGCCACGCGAAGTCGTTTCGTAAACGCGCCTAAAGAAGGAATCAAACAGGGCAGAGCTGTCCAATAAACGCCCAGGGACGTGTTTAGCAAACGCCCCTTGGTCGGGTCTGGGTGGCTTTTGCCTCCCTTGCGCACTATCCCACTCAACTCGCCACGTGGCAACGACATGGGGGGCGAACAAGAAACACCACTCCACTCTACTCCATCACGCGGCAAGGCCGCGCGGGCCGAACCTCTACAGTCTCACTCTTACTCGCCACGTGGCACCGCCTGGGAGGGCGAACGCGGATAGTTCATGCTATTCGCCACGTGGCAACGCCCGGGGGCAGGAGCCAATACAGCGCCAATCCATTCGCAACGGGGCGGCGACAGGACGGCGTATCACATCAAATTCGCTTTTGCGCGCCACGCGGCAAGGCCGCACAACGAACACAAACTTCTCTGCGGCATTCGGCGTGGCAAGGCCGCGAAGGCGAACACCAGAATCGACTCGGCACGTGGCTCCAACGCGGGCTAAGACGACAACGACGAAGAGGACGAAGACGACGAAGACGAAGACGACGACGACGACGAAGCCGACGAAGGCGAAGACGACGACGACGACGCTAGGGACCCATGGAGGAGAACTTGGATGGGGGGTTAGTACAACATCGCTGATGCGTGCTAGTTTTTACACAGGTCCTCCATCTTCTTCCTCCTCCTCCTCCTCCTCCTCCTCCTCCTCCTCCTCCTCCCCCCTCCCTCCTTTCTCTACTCAGCAAGCGGCAACGCCTGTGGGCCAGGGAGGCTGCCCGCCACGTGGCAAACGCCCGGGAGGCGAAAAGTATCCCAGTCCACTCAACCACTCGCCACGTGGCAACGCCTGCGGGGTGGAGCATACAATATTTCACTGTGCTTACCACGTGGCAGCGCCGGGAGAGGGAAACATATACTGCTCAACTCTCGTCGCCACGTAGCCACGCTCGCAGGGGGAAGCACATACTATCCCACTGTGCTCGCCACGTGGCACTGCCTGCGGGGCCCAACACGAATACTCCACTCTACCTGGCACATGGCAACGACGCGGGGCAGGTACAGATGCCACGCCACTCTACCCACCACATGGCAAAGCCACGTGACAATGCCTGCGGGGCAAACGAAAAACTGTTCCACTCCACACGCCACCTGGCAACGACATGGTGGGCGAACAAGAAGCATCCGCCACCGTGCCGCAGGCACGCAGTGGGCGTGTCCTCATGTCCTTTGCCGAGCCCCTGGAGCCTCGGTCCTCAGTCTTGCGGAACCTTAGAAGGGGGCCCGGATCCCAAATTCTGAAATCCGGCGGGCCTTGGCACGGTTCCCCTGGGCTACCCCGCGTCTTGTCGCTTGACTTTTCTGGGTCCAAGAGACCTCCGAAACGGGCCAAGAGGGCTTCAGGAGGACTTCAAGACGGCCAAAGAGGGCCCCGACACGCCCAGAGATCGGCCCAAGACGCCCAAGATAGCCCCAAGACGGCCCCAGAAGCCTCCAAGACCCTCCAAGCAGGCCCCAAGAGGCCAAGATCATTGATTTGTCGTTGGTTGTGAATTGTTGTTTGGCCTACTCGCCTTTTCGGCTTTCCGACGCTTCAAGACGGCCCAAGAGGCCTCACAAACCACCCCAAGAAGGCCCAAGAAGGCACCAAGATAGCCCAAAAGTCGCCGAAGAGGGCCCAAGAGGGCCCCAAGACTGCCCCAAAAGAGGCCCAAGAGAGGTAACACGAACCGAAAATCCGAGCCTTTCGCCTCAAGAGGCCCCCAGGAGGCCCAAGCTCGGCACCGCTCGGACGTCCATTCCAAGTGCATTGTTCGGCTTCGTGCTTGCATGTTTCCGCAATGTGATCCAAAATGCTCCTCGATGGTCCTTGCCGCCCAAAAAAGCGCACGTCCGAGCGATGCCGCGCAAGAGGCCCCCAGGAGACCCCAAGAGGCCCCCAAGAGGTCCCAAGAGGCCACCAAGAGGCCAGAAAGAAGCGCAAAAGAGGCCCCCAAACGGCCCCCAGGAGGCCTCCAAACTGCCTCCAAGAGGCCCCCGAGAGGCCTCCCACGAGATCCCAACGAATATCCAATAGGCTCCATACCCACAACCCATGCACGGTGGCGGGATGGACCGAAGGCCTTTAGATCACTCAGCTCTATCGATCACGTGGCAATGCCGCGCGGGCCGAACATCTACAATCTCACCCGACTCGCCACGTGGCAACGCCTGGTGGGGCGAACACACACACAGAGATTCCATTATATTCGCCACGTGGCAACGCTGCGGGGCGGGAATAACCACAGCGCCACTCAATCCGCAGCGTGGCGACGACGGGCCAGCGAACAAAATACAATACAACTGTACGCACCACGTGGCAACACCGCACAACGAACAACAAATACTTTGTTGCATTCGACGTGGCAACGACGCGGAGGCGAACACAACAGTGTACTCGGTACTTGGCTCCACCGCGGACAAGGACGCCGACGACGACGAAGAAGGATTTTGATGACGACAACAACGACGACCACGACGATGACGACAACATCGACGACAATGACGACGACAGCGGCGAAAACAATGACGACGACCACGACGATGAAGACGACGCCGACGCCGACGCCGACGACGACGACCACGACGACGACGACGACAACCGCGAAGACGACGACAACGACGCCGACGACGACGACGACGACGACGACGACGACGACGACGACGACACGGACGACAAGGACGACGAAAAAGACGCCCGCCCGCCCGCGGCGGGCGGGCGGGCGCCTGCTCGTGCGCCCGCCCGCCGGAGCGCGCGTCCACCCGCGCGCACACCCGCGCGCACCCGCCCGCCTTCTCGCCCGCCCGTCCGCACGCCCGCACGCTCGCCCGCCCGCCCGCTCGCCCGCCCGCAGGCCCGCGCGGCCGCCTCGTCCCTCGTCCGCCCTCCACCCCTCACCCGCGCTCCTCCCCGTCCTCCTCGTCCTCCTTCCCATCCTCCCACCTCCCCCTCTACCCTCCTCCTCCTCCACCTCCTCGCTTGCCCTCCCACGCCTCCTGCCCTCATTATCCCTCCTCCATCCTCCCCTTCCCTCCTGCCTCCCCTTCCTTCTCCTCCGCCCTCCCTCCTGCCTCCTCCCTCCCTCCCTCCACCCTGCTCCCTCCTCGACCTCCGCCTTGTCCTCCCCGAAGCACGTTGTTGTCGCCCCCGCCCCCGCCCCTCTCCCCCTTCCCCCCCCCTCCCCCTCCTTCTTCTCCTCCTCCTCCTCATCTTCCGTCTCCTCCTCCTTCTCCTCCTTCTCCTCCTTCTCCTCCTCCTACCCCTCCTCCTCGTCCTGTGTGAACGGGCAACTTCGGAGACCACCAGACTGCCCAAAAGCCCGCCAGGCAACTCCTCTCTCAAGCATGTCCAGCACCGCCTCAGATCCGACGCCCTCCTCCTCCCCCTCCAGCCCCTCGCCCTGCACCCCCACCCAGCGCGCAAGAGAGCGGGAGAGTGTTCCCAGGAGCGCGGGCTGCGTGTTCCGCTCCCGCTTGGGCGCCCGAGTTATCCGGGGTAACTCGGGTCCGGGGTAACTCGGGTCTGGATTCCCGAAAAACGAACCCGAGTTATCCCTGACCCGAGTTACCCCTGATGATTCGGGGCTCTGACCCGCCGTTCGCCCCCATGCTCTGAGGAGCGCCCCCCCCTGCTCTGGTGAGCGTCGGGGCCGTTCTGGTGAACGCCGGCGGTTCGCGGTTCGGCATTCTCCGAAGGAGGATCAGGTGGGGGAGGGATTCGAAGGGGAAAGCGAGGAGGAGGAGGAGGAGGAGGAGGAGGAGAAGGAGGAGAAAGAGGAGGACCAGTGTCAGCCCAAGAGTCATCAACGACGTTGGCGTATACCTTCCCTCCAAGCTCCCTCTACCTAGGCCCCAACATTGAGTCGTTTCCACTGAGGGAAATGCCCCGTTGGGAGACAACCGTTTCAAGATCCTGAAACGTGTCGAAACACCGTTCTCATGATCAACGCCGCGAATCAGCCTGATTGTTGCGTCTTGACGATCCTGAACCGTGCCAGAACAATATTCCTGGGACTTCAGCACCGCAAAATAATGTAACTGTTGCGCCCGGAAAATCCAGAATGGCTCCAAAACGCGATTCTGGTAAATCAACCGTGAGAACCAATCAAACTCTTGGAACTGTTGAGAACTAGTGTGAGCGGCGCTAAGGCGAGAACCATTTTAAAAAGGGACCGCCCTCAATCCGTGACGCTCTTGCAAATTCTCAGAACGAATGTGCGCGGCGCCATGCAGAGAGCCACACTTTGAAAACGAGCCGCCCGCAATCCGTGAAACCCTTGCAACATTTTAGGACGAACGTGCGCGGCGCTGGGGCGACATCCACAGTTTGAAAACCACCTGTCCTCAAACCATGAAGTTCTTGCAACTGTTTGAAACGAGTGTGCGCGGCGCTAATGCGAGAGCCAAATGTCGAACGCGACCCGTCCTCCGTCTGTGAAGCTGCTGCCAGTTTTTAAGCTCGAGGCTCACACAAGATAAGGAAGTCTCAGGCGAAACGCCTGGCGTGCGACAGGGGAAAACTGTTCATCAGGGAAAAGAGTGGAGCAGGAGTAGGAGGGGGGAGGAGGAGGGAAGAGAAGGAAGAGGACGAGAACGAGCACGTCGATGAAAGCGAAGAGGAGAACGAGGAGGAGGAGAACGAGGAGTAGACGGAGGGAGGAGGAGCAGAGGGAGGAGGAAGGAGGGGGAAGGAAGAACACGACAGGACGGAAGAGAACAAGACGGATGAGGAGGAGGAGTAAAGATATGAGGAGGGAGGAGGAGAAGGGAGGAGGAGGAGGAGGAGGAGGCTGAGAAGACCGCGCTCCTCTCCCTGAGGGTGTTGAAGGCGCTCGCCTGCGGCAGGAGCATCGCGAGGCTCAGCAGGCACTTGTGGAGCTCTGGGTACCTCCTGGGCTCCAGCAGCCTCAGCCGCAGCTCTGAGAACACGGGCGACTCCAGCAGGTGCACCTGGGAGAACACATCTCGGCATGAGCACAACTCTCTGGAGGTCTGCGCAGATCTCTTGGTTCGGGGCCAGAGGCTCCGCGAAGGGTCCAGGGCCCATCCGAAGCATGCGCGCAAACCTCAGAAAGATGACGTGCACGACGTGCTGCTTTGTTCTTCGAACACGCACTGTGTTGCATCCTCGGGGGACCTTGCCTGTCCCATCGCGCTGCTATCTGCGTCGAATCCGCGTCGGGTCCACTGCGAACTTGTTGAGTCCGAGTCGAACACGAGTCGGGCACCAGGACAGGGACAGCTATTTACAGGGCATGCGAGGTTCCCCAACGTTGCTGGGAAAACTAATCGGCACCGATACCACTACTACCTGGACCTCTCCTGGGATGCGTCCGGACCAAGATTTCGAGGCGAATCCAGCCGTGTCGACGAGGGCCTCCAAGGAGGCCCAGGCCCGCAAAAGGGTAAATGAGGGAATGGTTACGGTATCGGCACCGTCCCCCCCTTTGGGTCACACCAGCTGGTCCAGCTGCTTCAGCAGGTCCAGCGTCGGCTCGAAGGCCGCAAAGCGCGCGGCAAGCCGGGTTGCCAGCTCGAACTGCTGAGCCCACAGGCACAGCGCGAGCGCGCTGACCGGGTTGTGGAACCAGGGCTTCACCAGCTCCAGGAAGAGCGGCGTGGCCCCAACACCGCAGGCCTGAGAGCCTCTGGCCAGCTCGTCGCGGAGGACTCTGGTCTCGGTCGCCGTCAGCAGGATCCAGCTGAAGGTCTGCACCAGCTGCTGGGCGAAGTGGATGTCGATCTCCCTTCCGATTGCCCTGGCAACGGTCACGTATAGCCTCCGAGGATCCAGGTGCCCACACAGCTGCCGGATCATGAGGCGGCCCCGCGACTCGAGCATCTTCTGGTCAGATGCAAAGAGCTTGAGGAGCCTCTTGGCCACAACAGTAAAAAGGTCATCGCCCTGGCCGCTCTGCAGCACATCCTCGTCCAGGGCTCGAGCCAGACAGTGTGCTTTCCGTTCTCGTTTTGCTTTCGCTGCCCCTCGTTCTGCCTTCGCCCCGCCTCTGCTGCAAAACGGAATCGAAACGAGAAATGGTCCACGAAATCGCTAAAACACCGTCTGTCTCGAGCCCTGTCCTCGTCAGTACGGCCCTCCATGATCTGGGCGAGGACCCGCAGCGCTGCCACCACGACCTCGTCATCGGGAAGCACGAGGGTGTCGAAGAGAGGCGAGAATAATGATCGTTGGCGGCGAGCCAGGGTGGGGAAGTGAGAAAGAGGGAGCCTTCTCAGAAGGATCAGAAGTCCCCAAACCTCCTGAGAAGTTGTTTAAGCCTTCCCCGAAGACACGGACAACTTCTCAGAAGGTGCGAGGGCTTCTGAGAAGTTCCGCCGCCTTCTGAGAAGGCCTTCTCCTTCTTACTTCCCCCCCTCCCTCGCCGCCGTGCTTGAAGCATCTCCCGCTGTAACATCTGCGTGGGATTTTGAGTCAGCAACATGGAGATCCACTGCAAGCACGCGGTGCGGTGCGGCACCGACTGCGGTGAGGCCTGCGCCTGCATGTGATACAAAAGCTTGTCCACCAACGGCTCTACTTTCATCTCGTGCGAAATCTGGTGGGTCAACTCCAAGAGTTCATTATTTGTTTCAATGGCCATGCGCTTGATCTCATCCTCCGGGTCATCTATACACTGCAAAATCCCAGCAAGTAGCTCTGGCAAAATATTCACCCAATTCGGTGCGCACAAAGCGTGGCTATTGATTTGGAAGCGCACAAATTCATGCAACCAACACAGCGAAGTGAGCCGCTCGTAGGGCTCAGTGCTTCTACAACACCAGACGATGATTGCCGCAGTCTCTGAGATAATCTGGAAAGCCTTTTGCTGATTGCTTGAAGTCACTGCCCGCAACAAATCCATCAAACACGCGTCCGCGTTGGCCCTGATATCGCGGGATTGGTCCCCAAGCATTGCGAAGATGCCCTTCAGATACATCTGCAGATGTACGACTACGTCCACGTCGGGCACCTTTAGCAAAAGCTGGGTCCAACACAAACACAAGTTCCTGATGAACGGGTTTTTGTAAGGCATTCGCTCCGCAAGGAGCTGGACGAACTCTTCGACCTGGAACATGGAATGATTATTGGTCACGATGTCCTTCATTAGCCTGTCTAGCACCTGAACACCATTCTTGACGTCTGGGTCCACATCCGCAAACAGTTTGCAAAGGCCCTCGAATATCGCGTTAAAGTGCACAAGCACGGCCTCTCTGGCCACCTTGGAGATGTTGTACAACGCTTCGCAAGCATAATATCGAACACGACTATCTTCATCATCGAATAGCTTCAACACTGGAGGCACGAGCTGCTGGAGAAAATTACCAATTTCGTTTTCGAGGCCAACCGCCACAGATGCCAGGCCGACCAGACCTCCCTTCTTGTCGTTGGCCTCCTTTCTACGCTGCGCATTGTCAATGTACTCGCGCTGCAAGCAATCGAGTATGCGTTTCACTTCACGCATTTCGCCAGACGGGTTCAAGCGCTCTTTCGTCATGGCATCCCGCACCTTTTGCTCAATCTCAAGTGCTGCTTGCTTTCGATGGTCATACTGCCGGTCGCTTAACAATTTCACAATGCTGTCACCTAGCACATGTTCCTTGCTATCTGCCATGGAAATCCGATCGCTTTCGCATCCCACTTGGAGGCAAATGGCTACGGACCTTCGCAACGGCTACATCTTTATCCCAATCATTAACCCATTGCTCACGGTATCGCACAGCAATCAAGCAGATATCACTCCAGCCGCATGGTGTGTAGCAACTGGCAGCAAAGAACGCACAGATCAACAAAGCCGACGCAGCGTGAGCGCCCCTCGAGAAGTCGACAGCGACACTTGCCTCGACATTCGAAGAGGCGAGGGACTTCTGCAGCACCTTCAAACGTAAGCGCCCCTCGAAGAGTCGACAGCGACACGACCTAGAAATCCGAAGAGACGGGAAACTTCTGCGGCACCCCCACGGCAAATCTGCATTGCTTTGGTCGCCGCACATACCCGGAGGGGACCCCCCCGCGCAAACCGATAAATCAACAGCTCCGCGACAGAGGACCTCAGACAGCTTTGCACAAGTCCCAATGTGAAGGGGCGGGGGGGCGCGAGGGGAGACCACGATCGGCCACCGATCTCGGTGGCCAAAGGCTCCCCTTTCCTTCGGCGCCGACAGCATCAGGTAGAAACCTCGCACACAAGCTGCTCATGGAAGCTTCCCTCCTCCTCCTCCTCCTCCTCCTCCTCCTCCTCCTCCTCCTCCTCCTCCGCCTCCTTCGGGTCAAACTGAACCGGCGCGCACGTCACAATCCACTCCAAACGGCGTGTGCTATTTAACTGCGGGGGGGAGAGGCGACAGGGAGAGATCGCACACGCCTGAACATCGTCGAGCTCGTGCTGGGAAGTCGGCAGGCAACCCTGCCGCAGGACCCGTCATCGCCCCTTCGTCCCGAGTGAGACCTCACAGACAAGCTGTTTATGGGAACATTTTTTTTTGAGATCTCAAGTGGCCCGCGGGTTCCCAGGGCCTCGGACGGCGCCAACAAAGTCCGCACAGAACGGCTGCGGCGGCACCTGTGGATTACCCCACAGGGTCAACGCCAAAACAGCTAGGTGGACAGAGGCATTGCTGGGTGGACGCCGGCGTGTCGCACAAAGCGCTGGAGGGGGGAGGACGAGGACAGAGGAAGAGTGTTTGTGGGAACGTCAAAGCAGATCGAACCAACGCGCACGTCACGATCATCTCTGCACGGCGCTGGCTGACTGCCGCCGCCGCTCGACCCTCTTCCGGCAGAAGCCTGCCGTGCTGGGCTGCCGCAAAAAGGGCTCCGCCGTGCCCACCCCAAGCGATCGACCACCCACATCCTCGACGCAGCAGCCAACCACCCGCATCCCACATCCCCCCGCGAAGATTGAGCAAGTTTTGCCCTCGCCACATCGGCGCCGGCGGACCCTCAGACTTCAAGATTGGATGCGCGACGAATGGTTTCACGTTTCGCTAGCGCCCACAGACCGCGCAGCGCGCGCCACTGCCCAATTGAAATTGGGGGGCAAGGGGGGGGGGCGGCAAAATGTATTTACAATTTCGCGGAGGGATGTGCGGTCGGGAACTTGTGCTTAGCGAGTCGCGGCGGCGGCCCTGGCGACGCCCGCTGCAGGCGGACAGCGCGGTCGCTCCGTACTGCGTGCTTCGGGAGGCTGGGGACAGCTCGGGCCTTCGACGCTCACGGGCTGGGGCGCGATTGGCGTGTCGCGCCGGAGCGCGACAGGCCAGAACTGGCAGCGCGACGCGTTGGGCAAACGTTCCTTCCCGCACGTCCATTACCAGGAGCGCTACGGCCATGAACGAGGGTCTCCGGGTGCATCCTGGAGGATGCTGGAGGAGGAGGAGGAGGAGGACGAGGAGGAGGAGGAGGAGGAGGAGGAGGAGGAGGAAGAGTTCGCGGATCGCGCCTCGCGGGGGCGCGACCACCTCCGCGCCCCCGCGCCGCCTTCCCTGGAGGGGGGCAGCCGCTCTGACCCAGACCGCGGCGCGCGAAGTGCGGGTACCTCCGCGCCCCCGCTGGGGACCTATGAAGGGGCCCCAGGACACACAAATAAATACACACAAATGAAAAGATTCCCCATCATTTCCCATATTTTCTGGGTTTCTGTCTTCCCCCCCCACTTCCCATATTTTCTCGCATTTTCTGGGAAATCGATGATTCATTGTGTCTGCGTGGTTCTTCCCCTCCTGAACCTAGTGTTCGGTCGGGTGCGGCTTTCTGGCGACAAATATGTCCCCGAATCGCCAAACAAATATCTTAAAACATCGTCCCCAAAGTATTGTTTCGAATACTTTTGGATATACCTCCTGCAGACGGACAGACCCGACTTCAACCTAGTGCATCAGACACGGCCGTTCCGCCACCATCTCTTTGTTTCCCCCTTCGCTGCCGCCTGGCCCTCTCCGAACTGCTGCGCGCTCGCGAGCGCTGCAGTGCAGGCTTGGGCACCGCGGCTGATCACAGCCTCGGGCCCCCGGGTTTTGGCCCAACGATCGTGCCGGACGAGCACTTTGCAGGTGCGGCCCCCGGCTCTCCCGCCGCACGCGCTTGCCTTGCCCTGCTCTACTCCTTCTCCACCACCAGTTCCTCTCGGATCAGGTCGAGTCCAGGCAACGTCAGCTAAAAATCGTTCCCTGCACCCCACTGGGAGTCCCAACGCACGAGGTTTCCGAGCCGCGCCTGGCCGTGGCGACGAGGGGACCCCGCGAAGACCAAGTGCCGTTGTCTCAACTCGCCCTCCTACGATCCTCCTTTTCTTCCTCCTCCCTTCTCCTCGTCGTCCTCCTCCTGGTCCTTCTCATCCTCCTGCTCCTCCTCCTCGTTGTTGCGAACCGTCTCCTCCTCCTCCTCCTCCTCCTCCTCCTCCTCCTCCTCCTCCTCCAAACTAACTAAGCATACCTCGGAGGCGAACAAAGCCGGCCGCATCGAAACCAACATCGACATACACTCGGTACGACGCGCCTCAACAAAAACATTATGAGCCTCTGTGACATCGGGAGAGGGGTCGGCGCGCGGCCGCGGGGGCCTGGCGGCGCCCCGCTCCGCATGCGCGGCGACAGGGTCCGATGCAGCCAGGGGGCCCGCGACTGCGAACGCTGCTGACTGCACGCCAGAACGCCCACGCCCCCCCCCATGCCCGAATGCCTTAGCATATGGAACGCCGCCGCACGGCGCGTAAGGTTCCACGTGCATCCTTCCGCGACACGGGGAGGGGGGGGCGCTCCGTCACGGCCGACTGTGGGCTCTCCTTCGGAGCGACTCCAGTCGGCCCCCCTCCTGTTTCAGGGCCTCAAGCATGCTTCTTCCTCGCTCACTCTCAATCGCCTGGCACATGGCGGACGCGCGCGCCACCCGCAGGCGGAGCCCGGCTAGCTCCTTTTCTGCTGCTGGTTCAAGTCCTTTTGGAGGTCGCGCTCGAGGCGCGCTCGAGGAGGCTGCCCGTTGGGCATTCTCGCTTGCGCGCGGTCGAAGAGGAGGAGCATGGCCGCGCGCTCGTCCCTGACCACGATGGGCATCGCTCACATGTCTCCCGTGCACCGTGGGCCTACCTCCTCGTCCTCCGCGCCCGCGTCGCTCTCCACCCCATGCTTCTTGAGCCGCCCCGCGTCCTCTAGCGGCAGCGCCGCCATCGGGTTGATGGCCATCGCCATCTTGCTGGAGGCGATGGCGTCGGCATCCTCGTCGAACCTCGTCCTCTTGAGCCTGGGCGCCTTGAAGAGCTCCGCCGTCGGGGCGGGTAGCTCCTCCAACGCCTTGTTCAGCAGCTCCATCACGCACTGGGAAATCCGCATCTGCCGGCCGTGCCCCAGGTCTGCGCGCGCCAACTTGTCGACGACCCCCTTCGCCACCTGCGCGCGAGGGCTGCCGAGCTCCTGCGGGGAGTGCGCCTTGGGCTCCGCGGCCTGGTTGCACTCCTCGCCGCTGGCCCCCGCCGGTTTGACCGTCGCGCCCCCGGCGGGGATGGGGCGGGCGTCGTAGACCGCGCCCTCGCGCCCTCGCTGCCCCCGCGCGGTGCCCAGCACGCCCTTCTGAAGCCTGATGGCGATCCCCTCGGGCACCGCGGAGTAGTTGTCGTCTGCGCGCCCCTCGCCACCATCGCCGTCGCGCTTCTTCCTCTTGGGTTTGGCGCCTTTCTTGGGTTCTGGCGCTGCTTCCTTCTCTCCCTTCTCGTCCTTCGTGGCGCCGCCGCTGCCGATCGCCGCGCCCGTCTTCGCCGCCTTCGGGCCTCGCGCCGTCGCCTCGCCCACCTCCTCCATGGTCTTCGACCTGCCCCTTCATCTGCGCGTAAGTGCTCTCCTGCCTGCCGCCTTTCAGGAACGCGATCGGTTCTGCGCCGCTTGCGCCGCCGCCCGCCGCTGCCGCCATCGCTGCTAGCAGCAAAGGATAAGCATGTCGGGCCAGCATGACGCGAACGAAGATGGGCCTGGAGCTCAAGCAAATCGACGAAGGAAAGGTCGCAGACTAAGCACTGCAGACTCGGGGGCTCGACTGGCTCGTGGCGCCACGGGGAGTGGTCCACCGTGCGCATCCTCCCCCCCCCGATAGCACCCGTGGATCCCCGGCCCCCTGCCGCACGCGAAACATCCTGCATCGCACCCCCCCTTACTGGAAAGCAAATCAAGCGTCGCGGGCACTGGATTGTGACCACCAACCTTTTCAACTCATGCTGAAACCCATGAACGACGCGACGACGAGTCTAGGGCGCTGCGAAGGAGGAGAAGCAACGTCCGCACATCGAACCCTCGACAGTCTCGCTGCAACACTGCTCATCGGCCGGCTGCGCGAGCCAGTCCTGCTCGCTCGCCGCTGGGCACGCCACTCCTCTGCCCTCAATCCCAGGCGGGGGAATTTGCGCGGCAAGGGCCGCCGTGCGCCTAGCCCTTAGATCCAGCTGCGCGAACTGATCGCGCACTTCGCCCTCGTAGAAAAGGCCCATCATGCCGCAGGGCGCCTCCGAGAGCGCCTCCCACATGTCGTGGCAGTCGCCGCCTCCTCCAGCAGGTGGCGCCGAGGCGTGGATGTCGCGATCGGCCACCCGTTTCCCCCAAGGCGCTCAATGCCCATCTCCTCCTCGAACCTGCACTGGCCAAAGACCGCCATGATCGCCTGGCGGTGCGCCTCTGGGAACTTTGCCATCCTCTGGTGAAGCCGCAAACGCCGTGCACGAAGCTCCACCTCGGGCCTGGCCAGCTTCCAGTAGCCCCAGACCTGCTCCTTCGCGAGGGCCCGCGCGCTGCTGCCCCCCTTCCACCTCGTGAACCCTCCGCCGAGCAGGGGCCTCAGCAGCTTCGTCGCAGGCCTTGGCGAGCTTCCCGGTCTGGTTGGGCGCGACCAGGAGCGCATGAAGCGCGGAAAGGGCCGCCTCGAACAAATAGCTGATGAACTGGAGGCGAACGAACCGCAGCTGCACATCGTGGAACCACGTGGAGCCCACGTTGCACCACCCCCGCCTCGCCGCCATGATCCTGGCCTCGGACTCGTCGTGGACCGCTAGATCCGCCGCCGCGATGGGCGCCAGAAGGCGCGCGCCCCTGGCCACGCCGCCCTTCAAAAGCTTCGACTTTGCAACCTTGCGGGTCGCCATTGTAGCTCCGTGCACTGACCTCCTGGTTGATCGCCTCCGCCGTGCGGTCGGGCCCGCGCGCGACGTCGCTGCCCTTCGCCGTTGCGGGGATCGGCGTCAGCCCGGTAATGTCGCCCACGAACACGGCAGCACCAATGTCGAAGACCTCTTCGCCTTTGCTTGGGATCGTAGTCTCGAGCCACGCGTCGATCTCCTCCCCCTCCTCCTCCTCCTCCTCCTCCTCCTCCTCCTCTCCTCCTCTTCCTCCTCCTCCTCCTCCTCCCCATCCTCCTCCTCCTCCTCCTCCTCCCCCTCCTCCTCCTCCTTTAAGTGCGCGAACGCCGCTTCCACCGCGACCGAGCGCGTGGCCACGAAGCCCGGGGGGGTCAGGCAGCCCCCCGCGCCCCCCCCCCTTCGGCGCGAACTGCACCATCCCGTCAGGCGTCGTCACTGTCACGCATAAGTCGCTCGACAGCTGTGAGAAGTACGGCTTGTCGTTCGCCTGCGGGCGCTCGCCAGCACGCGTGTTCAAGTGCTCCCAGGCGATCGCGTTGAAGGCCACCGCGGCGCCCCAGTTCTGCTGCGCCACCGAGGTGTTGGCGCCCCTCAACCTCCAGCATGCGGACTGAAGCGCGAGCAGAGCTGATTCTCGGCCGCGGCGAGGCAGGCTGCCGTGGGCCCACTCGGGCTAGTCGCCACGAAGTTGCCGTCGTCGAAGCTCGCTGTGCCACGCCTGTGATAGGTGATCGTAGAGGTGGATGACCCGCTGCCCCTTCAGGTCGGCCCTGCTCTTGTTGTCCAGTCCGACGGCCCTGGTCCGCTCCCCAGACGGTGCGAAGGTCTTCTTCGCGCGGGTACCCAAGAGCAGGCCCCAGAAGCATCAGTCGAAGTTGGGGGCCGCGATCGGAGCTGAGTCAACGTGCCCGACGCCAATCCCCGCGCTATCCATCCTCTCCATCAGTGCCAAATAGGTCGCCAACATCTCTGTGCAGACCCCCCCCCCCCCCACTATGGAAACACCTTCCGCCTCGGGGCTCTGCGGCAGCACTTCATGATCGACTCCAGGTCGTGACGAACCTCATCGTACAGGGCATTGTCATGAACTGCATCTCGCCACGCCCCTAGGGATCTCAGGAACTCGCCCCGCTCGTCTGCTTTGGTCAGCTGCTGGTCCCGGGTGGTCTCCTGCGCTCGCATGCCGCCAGCGACCCCTGACTTTGTCATCCCTGCCCTCCACGCCGCCGAGCCCAGCATGCAGTTGGCCGAAATGTAGGTCCTCTTCTGGATACCCTTGCCCATGCCCGCCAGTCGCCCGCGAAGTGCATCTACTCCGGGAACATCGCGCATGCCCCAAGCCTCCTTCAGCTCCTCAATCCGCTCCTGGAGAACTTGCTCCTGGCGGGCCTTGCGTCGAGCTTTGCGCCCGCCCGTCAGGCGCCTGAGTCTGGCCTCAACTATCATCAACTCTATTTCCAGGCCGCCATCTTCAGTAGCACCAGTCACGACCACTTTCACTACATCGAGGTTCTCGTGGTGCGCTGCAACGTCTCTCCAGCGGTTCCCTCGGCCCCGAGCCTCCCCCAACGGGGTGCTGCGAGGGGCCAGGGGTGCCTGCTATCGCGGGGGCGGGAGTGCGGCATCTGTCGACGCGGTCATCGAAGCACACCTGGCCCTCTGTCGCGATACGCCTGCACTGCAAGTCCTCTAGCCCCTTCGCGACCTTGAATCGCTCCTCCAAAGCCTCCGACCGCTGCTCCACGAGGAGAGCGCATTCCTCGCCCGTTCGGCGTCGGACAGGGAAGGTCGAACTGGCAGCGCGGCGCAACGCCGTCGTAGAAATCGGATGCTTCCGCTCTGGAGTCGGGCCCTCGTCAGCTTCGTCCCATGCGCTCGCCTGCTCCCTCAAATTTGACTCCACCTTCGATCAAAACTCCCGTGACCACCTCCCTTAGATAGACACCTCATCAACGTATCTCTGTCTATGCGCGGTATGGCTGCCATCTGCGAGAGTAGCCGAAGAGGTAGTTCAAGTGGATCTACATCGGCCAGTGGTCGCGGAGGTCCGCCGTCGGGAAGGGCGCGAGGGTCCTCCTCAAGTCGGGCCACATCCTGGTCATCGGGACGAAGTTCATCGCCATGCTGGGGAAGAAGATGAGGTCTATCCAGCTGCTGTGGTTGTCGCCGTGGTAGCTTGCGGGCAGCATGAAGTGCGCGCTGGCCGCCGTCCGCTTTTTCGTCTCCGCCCATCCCCGCAAGAGCGGGACCAACCGTGAGTGACGATGTTGTTTATGGCGGCCCGCCACCTCGTCATTCTGCGCATAGTCCAGCTGCTCGTTGAGCCCGCCAACAATTACCAACAAGTATCGCATGCCAGCTTGCGTTATGATGTCCGTGATCTAGCCGAGGATCCGCTGCATGGCCTCCGCTCTCGCCCGGTACGTGCCCGACGGAGTCAGGAATACGCCGACCAGCAGCACGGGAGTCGTCGCCGTCGCTAACTCGAGGGTTGCCACCCTCCCCGTGATCCCCAACTTTGTCGGCGGGGTGGAAACCTGACGGATGCAGCTGCGCTTCGCTTTGCGGCCCATCAGGATCGTGATGCCGCAGCTCTTGTTCGTGAGCCGGCTTCTTTTCCATCCCCAGCTGATGGCAAGATGCTGGCTCGTGCGAATCGCTGTCGCTGGTGTCTCCGCATCTCCCTGTCTCTGCTACGTGCCGGGCAAAACCACCACGTCAAAACTGCGCATCGCCTGACTGACGAGCTCCTCTCGCCAGGGGGGGGAACTCAGTGGGTTGTAGAGACCGAGAGAGAGCATGGCGGTTAGAGTCGCCGCCGCCCTCATTGGCACGAGCGCGCTGAGTGGCCGTCTCCGAGGTGCCGAACAGGGGCAGTGCCGCCCATCCCGCGGCGGCAGGCCCCAGCCCCCCCGACGATGCTCCAGCCCACTAGGGGCCGTCGTGGTCGCTCGAATCATCCTGCTGTGCAAGGAACTGGCGACTCTGCTCCTCCTCCATATTCTCCCCCTCCTCCTCCTCCTCCTCCTCCTCCTCCTCCTGATTATCCTCCTGATTATCCTCCTCCTCCTCCTCCTCCTCCTCCTCCTTCTCCTGGTCCTCCTCCTCCTCGTTATTTCGAACCTCCTC
>CAUYUJ010011200.1:0-2500 GCA_963575745.1 Prorocentrum cordatum
TAGTAGTAGTAGCAGTAGTAATATTAGTAGTAGTAGTAGTAATAGTAGAAGTAGTTTTAGTGGTAGTCGTCAGAGTAGTAGTAGTAGTAGTAGTAATAGTAGTAGTAGTAGTAGTAGTTGAAAGAACAGTAGTAGTAGTAGCAGTAGTGGTAGCAGTAAATGCTGTTGTTGTAGTCGTAGTGGTAGTAGTAGTAGCAGTAGTACTAGTAGTAATGCTAGTAGTAGTAGGAGTAGTAGTAATAGTAGTAGTAGTAGTAGTAGTAGTAGTAGTAGTAGTAGTAGTACTTGTAGTAGTATTAGTAGTAGTAGTAATAGTAGTAGTAGTAGTAGTAGTAGTAGTAGTAGTCGTAGTACTAGCAGTAGAAATCGTAGTAGTAGCAGTAGTAGCAGTAGTAGAAGCAGTAGAAGCAGTAGCCGTTCCAGCCCTAGAAGTCCTAGGGGTAGAAGCAGTAGCAGTAGCAGCAGTAGTGGTAGAAGTAGCAGTAGCAATAATAGTGGTCGTCGTCGTCGTCGTAGTTGCCATTTTCTGTCGTGGTAGTGGCAATAGTAGTAGTAGTAGCCGGAAGACCAGTAGAGTCCTAGTAGAAGTCGTCGCAGTTGTAGTAGTAGTCGTAGTAGTAGTAGTAGTAGTAGTAGTAGTAGTAGTAGTAGCAGTAGTAGTAGTAGTAGTCGTAGTCCTAGTCCTAGTGTTAGTAGTAGTAGTAGTTGTAGTAGTAACAGTAGTAGTAGCACTAGTGGGAGTAGCAGTAGAGTAATGTTAGTAATGGTAGTAGTCGTCGTCGTCGTAGTAGTCGTAGTAGTAGACTTAATGGTAGTAGAAGTAGTAGTAGTAGAAGTAGTAGTAGTAGTACTAGTAGTAGTAGTAGTAGTAGTAGTGGTGGTGGTGGTGGTAGTAGTAGTAGTAGTAGTACTAGTAGTAGTCGTAGTAGTAGTAGTAGTAGTAGTAGTAGTTTCAGTAGTGGTAGTAGTTGAATAGAGATTGTAGTAGCAGTACTAATCGAAGTAGTCGTAGAAGCAGTAGTAATCTTATCCGTAGTGGGAGTAGTAGTGGGAGTAGTAGTAGTAGTAGTAGCAATAAGCGTTGTAGTAGGCGTAGTAGTGGTAGTTGTGGGAGTAGTAGTAACAGGAGCAGTAGCAGTGGTTTCCGTAGTAGTAGTAGAGTAGCAGCAGCAGTGGCAATTCCTGTAGTAGTAGTAGTAGTAGTAGTAGTAGTAGTAGTAGTAGTAGTTGCAGTATGCGTAGTAGTGGTAGCAGAAGTCGTATAAGTAGAAGCAGTAGTAGTAGCAGTATCAGTATTAGCAGCAGTAGTAACAACAGCAGGACAAGTAGGATTAGTAGTAGGTGCAGTACTGCTAGCAGTAGTAATCATACAAATCGGATGAAAAAATCAATATGTAGTAGTAGTAGTAGTAGTAGTAGTAGTAGTAGTAGTAGTAGTATTAGTAGTAGTAATAGTAGTAGTAGTCGTCGTAGTAGTAGTAGTCGTAGTAGTAGTAGTAGTAGTAGCAGAGACAGCAGCAACACCGTAGGCATAGCAGTAGTAGTCGTAGTAGTAGTAGAGCAGTAGGAGTGGTAGTAGTAGAGTAGTAGTAGTAGTAGTAGTAGAGTAGTAGTAGTAGTAGTAGTAGTTAGTTAGTAGTAGTAGTATAGTATTAATGCGGTAACGGGTGGTGGTAGTAGAAGATGTAGGTGTAGCAGCCAGTAGTCGTATCAATAGTCGTCCTAGCAGAAATATTAACAGGGGCCGTAAGTACTACCGTTAGACAAAACCAGCAGTCTTTAATAGTTAGGTAGCAGCGTAGTAGTAGGTGTTGTTACTGTGATAGTAGTAGCAGGTTAGTAGATAATAGTAGTAGTAGTAGTAGTAGTAGTGAGTAGTAGTGGTAGTAGTAGCGTCGCAGTAGTAGCATCGCAGTAGTAGTAGAGTAGGAAGTAGGAGTAGTAGTAGTAGTAATAGTAGAGTAGTAGTAATACTCGTAGTAGTAGTAGTAGTAGAAATAGTAGTTGTAGTCGTAGTCGTAGTAGATAGTAGTAGTAGTAATAGTAGTAGTAGTAGTAGTATTAGTAGTCAGTGGTAGTATAGTAGTAGTGGTGGGGGTAGTAGTAGTAGTGTGATAGTAGTAGTAGTAGTAGTTAGTAGTAGTAGTAGTAGTAGTTAGTAGTAGTAGAGTAGTAATACTACTTCCCTATATTAGTGATAGAAAGTAGTAGTCTATTACTAGACTAGTAGTGGTAGTAGTAGTAGTAGTAGTAGTCGTAGTAGTAGTAGTTCAGTAGTAGTAGTAGTAGTAGTAAATACTGCCACTACTACTACGACATATACTGCTACTGTAATACTTACCACTACTACTACTACTTACGGACTTACGATTACGACTACGACTACTACTACTACTACTACTGCTACTTTTACTACTACAACTACTACTACTACTACTACTACTACTACTACTACTACTACTACTACTACGTGTACTTCTACTACGACTACTACTACTAC
>CAUYUJ010011200.1:12500-15000 GCA_963575745.1 Prorocentrum cordatum
CCCAAGAAACCCACGACGCCTCTACCGTGGACCCCACGCTTCTTCTTGGGTTCTGTCGGGCGTGTCTCCCTACAGGGGGATTGTCGACGAACAAAAAAATTAGCCTGGCGAAGGACCCAACCATATGAAGTTGTGAATGCCGCAATTGTGCTGGGTGGTGGCGGACGCATGCGGGCGGTGCCACTGGGACCTTCGGTGGAGCTCCCTATGGGGCCACGAAACGCTGTACTGGGTGGGTGAGACGCGGTCAGCAAGGGCTGTGCTGCGTGGTGGCGGACGCATGCGAGCGGTGCCACTGGGACCTTCGGTGGAGCTCCCTATGGGGCCACGAAACGCTGTACTGGGTGGGTGAAACGCAGGCAGGGAGCAAGGGCTGTGCAGGGTGGTGGCGGACGCATGCGGGCGGTGCCGCTGGGACCTTTGGTGGAGCTCCCTATAGGGCTACGAAGCGCTGTTCTGGGTGGGTGAAGCGCAGGGAACAAGGGCTGTGCTAGGTGGTGGCGGACGCAAGCGGGCAGTGCCACTGGGACCTTTGGTGGAGCCCCTTTTGAGGCCACGAAACGTGCGAGGGGTGTGCCAGAATGGGGTGTGGAACCGCATGCCAGCGCAGCCACTGGGGCCTTCGGTGGAGCTCCCTATGGAGCCACGAATGTGTGAGGGGTGTGCCGAAATGGGGGGTGGAACCGCATGCGAGCGCAGCCACTGCGGCGTTCGGTGGAGCTCCCTATGGGGCCACGAGACGTGTGAAGGGCGTGCCGAAAAGGGGGGTGGAACCGCATGCGAGCGCAGCCACTGGGGCCTTCGGTGGAGCTCTCTATGGGGCCACGAACCGTGTGAGGGGTGTGCCGAAATGGGGGGGGGAACCACATGCGAGCGCAGCCACTGGGGCGTTCGGTGGAGCTCCCCATGGAGCCACCCACGAAGCGTGTGAGGGGTGTGCCGAAATGGGGGGTGGAACCGCATGCGAACGCAGCCACTGGGGCCTTCGCTGGAGCTCCCTATGGGGCCACGAAACGTGTGAGGGGTGTGCCGAAATGGGGGGGAACCTGGAACGCAGCCGAACTGGGGCATTCGCTGGAGCTCCCCTGGGGCCACGAAACGTGAGGGCCGAAATGGGGGGTGGAACCGCATGCGAACGCAGCCATTCGGGTGTGAGCCGAAATGGGGGTGGAACCGCATGCGAACGCAGCCACTGGGGCCTTCGGTGGAGCTCCCTATGGGGCCACGAAACGTGTGAGGGGTGTGCCGAAAATGGGGGGTGGAACCGCATGCGAACGCAGCCACTGGGGCCTTCGGTGGAGCTCCCTATGGGGCCACGAAACGTGTGAGGGGTGTGCCGAAATGGGGGTGGAACCGCATGCGGCGCAGCCACTGGGGCCTTCGGTGGAGCTCCCTATGGGGCCACGAAACGTGTGAGGGGTGTGCCGAAATGGGGGGTGGAACCGCATGCGAACGCAGCCACTGGGGCCTTCGCTGGAGCTCCCTATGGGGCCACGAAACGTGTGAGGGGTGTGCCGAAATGGGGGGGGGAACCACATGCGAGCGCAGCCACTGGGGCTTCGGTGGAGCTCCCTATGGGGCCACGAAGCGTGTGAGGGGTGTGCCGAAATGGGGGGTGGAACCGCATGCGAACGCAGCCACTGGGGCCTTCGGTGGAGCTCCCTATGGGGCCACGAAACGTGTGAGGGGTGTGCCGAAATGGGGGGTGGAACCGCATGCGAACGCAGCCACTGGGGCCTTCGCTGGAGCTCCCTATGGGGCCACGAAACGTGTGAGGGGTGTGCCAGAATGGGTGTGGGAGGGGGAGGAGGGGCGGGGCACCGTCTCTTCAAAACGAGGACCCAACACCACAGGATGGTTGGGAAATGCCCCAAAAATAATCAAAAAGTAGTCCAAAAGTAGTCTGGGGACTATTGTTTGAGTATTTTTTGACCTTTTTGGAATATTTTGGGGGTACTTTTTATTTTTCGTCGAAAATCCCGCTGTAGGGGGACACGCCCGACATAATTCTAGGGGCTGGCTCTTCTAGCCACGGCATGCCACTGCGAGGCTCGGCCTCGAGCAGGTCCCCCGACCTGGATCTGAGGACCGGCCCCTGAAACGGCTGCCCTTCTTGAGCCCAAGGTGGTCCTTACAGGCCTCGAAAAAATAGCGAACACTCATGCCACATTCATCTGTGAACGCCTCCCCCTCCCCCCAATATTCAAAGTTGGCGGTGGGTCTGATGAGTTGCACCTCGACCGCAGTCTCCCCCGCGCGTGCCAACCTTGAGTTTGGGGGGCAGGGGGGGTGTTCACTAATTGTTTCCCTCTACCGTATTTCAGTGTCTTGACTGCAGACGGCACGGGCCTTCTCAGAAGTGCCCGGAGGCTTCCAAGAGGGCATGCCGATCAGGATCAGGGAGGGCCTCCGAGAAGCCCCCTGCACTCGTGGGCGTCCTCCGTGCCTCTTAGGAGGTCGCCCCCCTGGCGTCACCCCTCCGTGCGCGCCGCCAGCCAAG
>CAUYUJ010011201.1:0-24243 GCA_963575745.1 Prorocentrum cordatum
CCTCCTCCTCCTCCTCCTCCTCCTCCTCCTCCTCCTCCTCCTCCCGTCGCCGTCGCTCCCTTCCGTGGCCATTGGGGTTCCATCCGTGGGTCAACTTCGACCTGTTTTCGACGTCAAGCCTGCGTTCACCGCTGCGGCCGTGCAAGGGCGGGCACGGCGACCTGCGAGGACGGGCGGCGGCCTCTCTCAAAGCAAGGGCCCTCCCGCTGGGCCTGCGGGCCTGGGGGGGCGGTCGCCCGTCACCGGGGGGGGGGGGCGCCTCGCGCAGCGCAGGAGCACGGCTCGCACGGGCAGCTGGGGAGAGTAGGAGGAGGAGGAGGAGGAGGAGGAGGAGGAGGAGGAGGAGGAGGAGGAGGAGGAGGAGGGGGAGGAGAGAACAGAAAATCCGCCATCACGATAAGCACACCGACAAGCGAAGCCGCTTAGTGAACGCACCGAAGGAGGGAATCGAACAGGGCGGGGCTGTTCAGTAGTCGCTCAGGGGCCGTGCAGCGAGCGCCAAATAAAATGGGGGTCGGGGGGGGGGTCCCCCCCTTCAAGGAGGGTGCACTGCAGCACCGCTGACAAGTCTTGGGTTTGCTCTGGCCCCCGTCCTGGGTGAGCCTTCATGGGAGGCTCTGTGGGCATCCGCGGCCCTAACGTGATTTCGACCAGACTTCATCCGGATTTCGACCACCCCACTTCACCCTTTTCGTCCAGAGTTCGTCCAAATATCGTCCAGATGGCGACCAAATCCCCGACAAAGTCAGGACGAAAGCCACAAAACCGCAAGGAGTGCTGGGACCCCCGGAGGCTCCGATCAAGGAGCACGACCGCGCGTCCTTCAGGAGGCTCGTCCAGCTTGCCTTGCCCTGCCTTGCCTGAAGCTCCCCTCGAGGACCACACAACCCCTCCTCCTGCCCATCTTCCTCCCGCCTATCCTTCTCTTGGACAAGGACGACAACACCAGCAGGACAACGACCATCCCCGCGGCGCGCGGCCTGCATGGGAGGCGCCATGGACACCGCCGGCATGGGCGTCGGCGCTGCCATGCTGACCGAGCCTCCGCCTCCAGCCGATGCCGCAGCACGACGCAGCGAGAGAGGCGACCATCGGAGGTCATCGTGCTCCTCCTCCTGCTCCTCCTCCTCCTCCTCCTCCTCCTCCTACTCCTCCTCCTCCTCCTCCTCCTCCTCCTCTCCTTTCCCTCCTCCTCCTCCTCCTCCTCCTCCTCCTCCTCCTCATCATCCTCCTCCATTCCTTCTCCTCATATACATATATATATATATATACATATATATGTATAGATATATATATATATATATATACATAACTTCTCCCTGTCGCACCCCGAGCCAATTTTTTTGGGCGGGCCGGGCGTTTCGCATCATGCTTCCTCACCGCTTATGACTCTGAAGCTTAGAAAATGGCAACAGCTTGATAGATCGAGGGCGGGTGGTTTCAAAATGTGGCTGTCGCCCTAGCGCCGCGCACATTTGTCATAAAAAAATCCAAGAGTTTCACGGATTGAGGGCGAGTGGATTTCAAAATGTAGCTCTCGTCTCAGCGCCGCGCACACTCGTGTTAAAAACTTGCAAGAGCTTCACGGATTAAAAGCGAATGGTTTTCAAAATGTTGCTTTCGCCTTAGCGCCGCGCATATTCGTGTTAAAAAATTGCAGGAGGTTCACGGATTAAGGGCGAGTCGTTTTCAAAATGTAGCTCTCACCTGAGCGCCGCGCACAATCGTGTTTAAAAGTGTGCAAGAGTTTCACGACTTGGATGCGGTACCTCTTCAAAATGTGGCTCTCGCCTCAGCGCCGCGCCCTTTCGTCTCAAAAAAGATACAACCACTTCAGGGATTCCCTTGATCAGCGTAGCAGAAATGGCGCTTTGGAAGGCTTCAGGCTTATGAGGGTGCACATATTATATCGACTCGCGGTGTTCACGCCCCGCGGCCTTCCATGCCGACGGCGGCCGCGAGGCGGGGCGAAGCCGGCAGCCGCAGCGCGCGCGCGGCGGGCGGCAGCTCGTGCGGCGACAGGGGGGAGGATCGGAGCTCGAGGGTCGAGGCTCGAGGATGGGAGTTCGCGGATCTCGAGGATCGAGGACCAAGGCTCGAGGCTCGAGGCTCGAGGCTCGAGGCTCGAGGCTCGAGGCTCGAGGCTCGAGGCTCGAAGGCTCGAAGCTCGAGCCTCGAGGGCTGAGGCTCGAGGATCGAAGCTCGAGGCTCGAGGCTCGAGGATTGAGGCTCGAGGATCGAGGGTCGAGGCTCGAGGATTGAGGCTCGAGGATCGAGGATCGAGGATCGAGGCTCGAGGATCGGAGTTCGGGGATTATCTTCGGTGGCGCTCTTGGCCCTAGTGCGGGGTCTCTGGGGGGCTCCACCTGGAAATTCTGGCCAGAATGCGCCCCTGACTGCTGAGGCCAGAGAGGAGGGAGGGGAGAGAGGGAGCGACGGAGGGAGGGAGGGAGGGAGGACAGAGAGGAAGGAGGGGAGAGAGGGAGGGAGGAGAGGGAGGGGAGGAGGAAAGGAGGGAGGGAGGGAAGGAGGGAGGGGGACGGGGAGGAGAGGGAGGCGAGAGGCTGGAGGGAAGAGAGAGGGCCCTGATCCGTCTGCATGCCTTGGCTTGGAACACGAAGGCAAGCAAGGGGGCATAGAGACGCCAGATCCAGAATCATGATGGAGGCTGTCATGGGAAACTTACCTAGGGAATTGGCATCAGTGCAACTACGACTTTTCAATTTCGAGAACCGTTTACGGCGAGTACCCATCTGTTTTGAGCCGCCAAACACTGTTGTTGGTGTCGACGGTCCACCCGTACGGGACAGCACGACACGAACGCTATCGTGCACCTGGACTTCAAGCGGAAAACATTTTCTCCAGAATGCATGTTGTGCGACGGGGGGGGTGAACGCTTGTCGGTGACGGAAGCACGACACGCCATTTCGAGCTAGTGCAAAACATGTCAAGATTGAGCTCTGTGCGGAGCTCCGACGGTGAACGGCGATACTACCACCAGTAATTCTCAGATAGGGAGAGAAAACGAGGATCAGGATCCAGACAGAACGCGGAAACGTCGGCATCGATCGCTGTCCTCGTCCGTCCTGGTCATCGTCAATTCGTGGACCATCCTCGCGAGTCGGCGACGGCCCGCACGGACTGCGACCAAGATCGGCGTCGACAAAAATCAACAACATTGTGGTCATGGTCACCGCGCTTCCTCCCTCGATACGAAGCGCTGCCAGGGAAAAAGATGGGCGCGCCGCTGTGGGTCTGAAAAGGACCTGAGAGTATCGTCTCGATGTAAAGGCGCGGGCCTGACGGCCACCGACCAACGCAGCCTGTGGATGTGCGCTGTGGCATCCATCGCAGCGCCCCCATCGCATCCATCAATGAATAATGACACTTAAACATTAAAATCGATGAATAATAGTACCAGTAACGATTAAAATGTAATGATACGACTGATAAGTGTGTACGTATGTGTAAATGTGTAGTTGCACGTCAATGTATGTGTGTAGCTGTGTTTATATATATATATATATATATATATATATATGTGTGTGTGTGTGTGTGATAAGCAACATCGGTTCTCACACATGGATTATACCACATAGAATGCACAGCATAGAACGCGCAACATAGGATTGTGCAACATACGTTGCACCATGCATGTGTATTGGTATATGTTGAACAGAACAGATTGCTCTACATAGGTTTTACACCGTACGTTGCTAGAAATACAATAAGTGGGGTCAATGCTGATTAACACGTTCGAAAGATCTTCCATGGATTTGAATTACCACCTCTTCTGTCTCAAGAAAACCCACGACAGCTCAACGACCATGATTTGTCCTGTTGGGTCCATTGCTGTTGGTTTTTTTTTTGTGGGTTCTGGTATCACCAACTGTCCTTTTGCTATGTTGGACAGCAAACGTAGAGAATTGTCTTCTGCTCTATTCCGAAGTATATCACACAAAGAACCGTCGATGCAACTAATCGCATGAATTGTCGCAGTTGTTGTGTGGCAGGTTTACGAATGTGTTTTTCCTTTCTTTTGCCCCTTGAACCAGGCACTTCCGGACAATACGTGTACTCTTGCCTGGGCATATCTACACCCGGTAGCAGCACACTCCTGCCGGGAGGTGGCGTTGCTACACATACCCTGGCCCAAAAAAAACATGCAACGCAACCCGTCATGTCACGCATCACGCACACAGGTGATGTCAATTCAGCATACACAACAGAAAGCTATTGAAAGAACTTCGGTGCATTACCTGGGGTTCAGCGGCCGCTGCCGGAAGCAAAACCTTACGCGAGGCCAACGCGGACCGCCAGCGGACAGCTTGCAGAAGCCCACGCATGAATGCACGCACACACCACGGAAGTTCCTCCACGATCTGGCCGCTTAGCGGGCTGAGGGCCACTTTGCTCTTGGTGTCGATTTGTCGCGTGCAGCGTCGTGACGAAGTTCAGTTACCAGAGCTGCTCATTGTAGACCCAGGGCAATCTGGAATTGGTGCAGCAGCCCGAGCGGGAGACACTTCGTGAACCCATCGACCGTCTGCACCGTGCCCGGCACGTAAAGAAGCATAGTCACCAGTCCGAAGACAAACTGCTGCCTCAAGCCCGTCGCCTTCACGCGGAAATGCCGGGTTCGCCACGAGCCTCCCTCTGCAGCCAGCTTCTTGGCAGCCTCGTTGTCGGTTTTGATATGAACCGACATACCGCAGATCTCAGCGCCCAACAAAGCCATGATCTCCCACAGTCCTGCCGTCAAAAGAAGACCATCATAAGTCGCCACAAGTTCGGCCTCTTACACGCCCTGCACGATCACCCCCGTGCGGGAGGCCCTTCACGCCAGGCTCACTCACACGTCACTGCATCGCCGTCCTGGCGGGACTGCCGTCGCCAGTCGGTGCACAAGATGCGTCTGCAAGACAATAAATTCATCCGCCAGCGCCTCCTTGCTCGTCAGGGAAGCGGTGGGTCAGCGCGGCCCCGTGGCCCACCTGCAGGCCAACTTTGGGCGAAACCACAACAAACCCCTTAGCATCATCCGCGCCTTCTTCCGCCACTCGGCCACCTCGACCCTGGCCCAGTGACGCGCCTGATCTCTCCGAATCGATTCCTGTCATTACCAGCCCTGTAGCCCTCCTACGGCTCGAGTTAAGTACAGAAAACGGACAGCATCTCTCAAGATGACTCGAACAAGACGGATAGTTTTGCGAACCTAGCTCGCGCAGCAGACCGTGCTCAGAGCTCTGCAGTCAACAGACAAACGCGTCTGATTATTTTAAATCGGTTTCTGTAAGTATCAGCTCTGTAGCTGTCCCATAGCTCGAGTTAAATACAAAAAACCGTCGACGCGGGTCGAGATGACTCGAAACGGCCGATCCCGCCTGAACTCTTTTTGGCAGTAAAAGGTACCCGATCGAGCTGAGATCAAGACGGCGAGCGGGAATAAGATCGAATATCACGGGAAAAATACTAGAGCTCTAACGAATGGTTAAATTTCGAGAACAAAATTTTCAACCGACCAAAATTCAGCAAAAGGTATGTCGAGAATTTTCTTGCCAACTAGCTCTCCAGCGCGCCTGAACTACTCTTAAGCTTTCAGCAACTAGCTAAGAGAAGCTCTACGAGTTTCTACACGTGAGAAAGATCTGGTTCCTCACAATGAATGGTCGAATAGCTTTCGAATCTTAGAAAAAACCGACCCCAAGTCGTCACATTGCCTCTTCAGGTCGGGTCCAACTAGCTCCGCCCTGCGCCCGGATTCCTCTTAGCTCATGTTGCCAAAGAGCTCTACGAGGTACTAGCTCCACCCGGCGCCGGAATTCCTCTAGCTCATCGATGCCGAAGAGCTCAACGAGGTATATCGTTCAAACTGGGAACCGGCGGTGAATCGTGAACCAGATTACCGCCGGGACCTCGTAGAGCTCTTTTCTCACACAGCGCTCCTCAGCTACTGAGGAGCGCCCTCAGCGCCCCTCAGTAGACTTTTTTATTTTATTTATATACATATATATATATGTATATATATATATATATGTGTATTTATGTGTATATATATATATATATATATATATATTATATATAATATATATTTTTTTTTTATTTTTTTATATTAAAAAAAAAAATAAAAAAAAAAAAAAAAAAAAAAAAAAAAAAAAAAAAAAAAAAAAAAAAAAAAAAAAAAAAAAAAAAAAAAAAAAAAAAAAAAAAACTCTGCCAGGAACGCTTCCACGCGCGCCTGCACGCGTGAAGGCACGCGTGGACGCGTGCCGGAAGCGCTCCCGGACCCGCTGCCGGGACGGGCGAGGCGCTGCGGGGATCGTGGAGCGGCGGAGATGGGCTGCTGGCGGGCACCACCACCGTCCGGAGTCTAACCTGAAACCCTGTAGTTCTCAGAGAGCTCTCCGGGAAACTGGCGCCGGCGGTGAACCGTCAACCTGGTCACCGCCGGGAACCTCGTAAAGCTCTTGCACGCGTAAGAGTGCTCCGCATCAGAAGAGAGGGCTTCTGGAAGCATTTCTCGAAAAAGAGTAGACATGATTTTTTTCATGTCGACAAGACATTGGTTCCGCCAAGTGTTTTGATAGTAAATGTGCACCTAGAGAGCTCATATTAATACGCAGAGGCCCTCATACTCCCCCACAGGTGCGAAAAATCTGCTGTCTCAAAATGAATGGTCAAATTTATTTCAAATACTGGCGCCGGTGGTGAACCGTCAACCTGGTCACCGCCGGGAACCTCGCAGAGCTCCCCCCACGCGTAAAGTGCTCAGAGTCGAAAGAGAAAGCTTCTGGAGGCATTTCTCGAAAAATTGAACATTCCTTTTTTTCAAGTCGAGATGAAATTGGTTCCGCCAAGTGTTTTGATAATAAATTTGCGCCTACTGAGCTCATATTAAGACACAGAGGCCCTCATAGTCGTTTACAGGTGCGAAAAAATCTGCTCTCTCAAAATAGATGGTCAAATATCTTTCAAAATTTAGCATAACCGACCAAAAGTTGCCACATTGTCCTTTCTGCTCCGGTCGACCAACTAGCTCCACCCCGCGCCGGAATTCCTCTAGCTCATCGATGCCGAAGAGCTCTACGAGGTATAACTCGTAGAGCTTCCTTTAGCTAGTTGCTAGAAGCTTAAGAGTAACTCGTAGAGCTTCCCCTAGCTAGTTGCTGGAAGTTTAAGAGTAATTCCGGCGCACTGGAGAGCTAGTAACTCGTAGAGCTTCCCTCAGCTAGTTGCTGGAAGCTTAAGAGTACCTCGTAGAGCTCTTCGGCATCGATGAGCTAGAGGAATTCCGGCGCGGGGTGGAGCCAGTTGGTCGACCCGACCAGAGCGACAAAGTGGTAACTCTTCAGTGGTTTTGCGAATATTTGAAAGATATTTTCCCGGAGTGCTCTCTGAGAGCTAAAGGGGTTTTAGATTGGAATCAAATGATTGGAAGCCGGACGGTGGTGGTGCCTGCCAGCAGCCCATCTCCGCCGGTCCAGAATCCTCGCAGCGCCTTGTAAAACCTCGCAGCGGGTCCGGGAGCGCTTCCGGCAAGCGTCCACGCGTGCCTGCACGCGTGCAGGCACGCGTGGAAGCGTTCGTGGCAGCGCTTCACAGAAGCGCTGCAGGGGAGCCCCCCAGAGCCCGAGAAGCGCTTCACGAGAGCTTCCGAAGGCTTGCCAAGAAAGCACTCCGGTGTGTGTGCGTTATCTTTGCTCTCCGGGTTATGGACGCTACCAAGTGACAATTCATTTTGAGATAGCAAATTTTTACGCGTAACATTTGTATCTAAACTTTATTCTCAGAGCAGCTCAGCTCTCTGGAGAGAGTTTTACTCTCCGAAAATGAGCGGGAAGCGACATCGGAGTGACATCGAAAAATGGAATGTTGATGTTTTTTCGAGAAAGGCCGCGAGAAGCGTCTCCTTCGATTCTGAGCACTTTCGCGCCTGTAAGGAGCTCTATGAGATTTCTTGGCGGTGACTAGGTTGACGGTTCACCGCCAGCGCCAGTAATTCCGGGACGCTGGCTAGTTGGCAAGAAAAATCTCGACGGACCTTTTGCTGACTGGGCGCCGGCGGCAAACCGTCAACCTTTCTTACCGCCGGGGGACTCGTAGAGCTTCCTGACCATATATAATGTCAAAAGAAATGGAGAACGAATAGTTTTTCAGCCCGAGCGATTTCAGACCTCTCGATGCAACAGACGCACGCCCCTGATACTTCTGGATCGTTTTCTGTGCGTAGCAGCTCGTAGCTCTCCTACAGCCAGAGTTGAATACAGAAAAGGGACAACATCTGCCAAGGAAACTTCAAGAATACGAATAGCTTTGCGGACCTAGCCCGAGTAGCCAACCCAGTTCAGACCTCTGGATGCAATAGACGAACGCGCACAATGATTTCAAATCAGTTTCTGCACGTATCAGCTCTGTAGCTCTCCTACAGCCCGAGTTACGTGCGAAAATCGACAGCACCTCTCAAGATGACTCGAACAATACGAATAGTTTCGCGAACCTAGCTCGAGTAGCAGACCGAGTTCAGACCTCTCAATGCGACAGGCGGACGCGCCTGATGTCTCTGAATCGATTCCTGTGATTCTCAGCCCTGTAGCCCCCCCTACAGCCCGAGTTGAGTGCAGAAAACCGACAGCACCTCTCAAGATGACTCCAACAGTACAAATAGTTTCGCGGACCTAGCTCGGGCAGCAGACCGAGTTCAAAGCTCGGTTTCCGTCAATGTCAGCTCTGTAGCTGCCCTACGGCTCGAGTTAAGTACAGAAAACCGAGAGCGCCTGTCAAGATGACTCGAATAATACGAATAGTTTTGCGGACCTAGCTCGGCTAGCAGACTGAGTTCAGACCTCTGGATGCAACAGACGAACGCGCCTGATCATACTGAATCGATTAGGTGTGCTTACCAGCTCTGTAGCTGTCCTAAAGCTCGAGTTATGTTGAGAAAACCGTCATCGCGTGTCAAGATGACTCGAAACGGCCGATCCCGCCGGGATGATTTTTGGCAGAGAAAATATCCGATCGAGCTGAGATTAAGACGGCGAGCGGGAATATGATCGAATATCACGGGAAAAAATACTAAAGCTTAAACGAATTGAGAGATTCCGAGAAAAAAATCAACCGACCAAAAGTTACCAAAAGGTCCGTCGAGATTTTTCTTGCCAACTAGCTCTCCAGCGCTCCGGAACTGGGAGCCGGCGGTAAACCGTCAACCAGGTTACCGCCGGGAGCCTCGTAGAGCTCTTTCCTCGCACGGCGCTGCTTCGAACATGCGCGAGAAGCTTTCCCATACGCGAGCTGAAAACTCGAAAAAGTTGTTTTTTTGTTTTTTTGTTTTTTTTCAGTTGTCGCCCAAAGACGGTTCCCCCAAGTGTTTTGATAGTAAAACTGCAGCTACGAACCTGAGAATTCGACTGACGAACGCGGGATAACCCAGCACAGGTGCGAAAAATACCAGCTCTCAAAAAGAATTTTCAAATCTCTCACAAAGTTCGTCCAACCGACCCAAAGTTCACACATTGTCCGTCGGAGCCGGGTCGGCCAACTGGGCGCCGGCGGTAAACCGTCAACCTTTCTTACCGCCGGGGGACTCGTAGAGCTTCCTGACAATATATAATCTCGAAAAAAATGCAGAACTAATAATTTTTCAGCCCAAGCGATTTCAGACCTCTCGATGCAACAGCCGAACGCCGCCCATTATTCTGGATTGTCTTCTGTACGAGCTCTGTAGCTCTCCTACAGCCCGAGTTACGTGCGTAAATCGACAGCACCTCTCAAGTTGACTCGAACAATACAAATAGTTTCGCAAACCTAGCTCGAGTATCAGACCAAGTTCAGACCTCTCAATGCGACAGGCGGACGCGTCTGATGTCTCTGAGTCGATTCCTGTGATTACCAGCCATGCAGCCCCCCATACAGCCCGAGTTCAGTGCAGAAAACCAACTGCACCTCTCAGGATGACTCGAACAATACGAATAGTTTCGCGGACCTAGTTAGGGCAGCAGACCGAGTTCCGAGCTCTTGATTCGACAGGCGGACGCGCCTGATGTCTCCAAATCGATTCCTGTGACTACCAGCACTGTAGCCCCCCTACAGCCCGAGGTAAGTACAGAAAACCGACAGCACCTCGCAAGATGACTCGAACAATACGAGTAGTTTCGCGATTCTAGATCGGGCAGCAGACCGAGTTCAGAGCTCTGGATTCAACAGACAAGCGGAACTGATGATTCTAAATCGTTTTCTGTCAGTATCAGCTCTGTAGCTGTCATATAGCTCGAGTTAAGTACAGAAAACCAAGAGCGCCTGTCAAGATGACTCGAATAATACGATAGGTGCGGACCTAGCTCGGCTAGCAGACCGAGTTCAGACCTCTGGATGCAACAGACGAACGCGCCTGATCATTCTGAATCGATGAGGTGTGCTTACCGTGGCCTTTATCTCGAGTTAAGTTCAATATACCGAGAGCGCGTATCAAGATGACTCGAAACGGCCGATCCCGCCGGGACGCTTTTTAGCGGCAAAAGGAACCCGATCGAGCTGAGATCAAGATGGCGAGCGGAAATAAGATCGAACATCACGGGAAAAATACTAGAGCTCAAACGAATTGAGGAATTTCGAGAACAAAATTTTCAACCGACCAAAAGTCATCAAAAGGTCCGTCGAGACTATTCTTGCCAACTAGCTCTCCAGCGCCCCGGAACTGGCGCCGGCGGTGAACCGTCAACCTGGTCACCGCCGGGAACCTCGTAGAGCTCCTTGCAGGCGTGAGAGTGCTCAGAGTCGAAAGAGAGAGCTTCTGGAGGCATTTCTCGAGAAATTGAACATTGATTTTTTCATGTCGAGAAAAAGTTAGTTCCGCCTAGTGTTTTGATAGTAAATGTGCGCCTACAGAGCTCATATTAAGACGCAAAGGTCCTCATAGTCGTTTACGGGTGCGGAAAATCTGCTTTCTCAAAATAAATGGTGAAATATCTTTCAAATATTCGCAAAACCACCCAACAGTTGCCACTTTGTCCTTTCTGGTCAGGTCGACCAACTAGCTCCACCCCGCGCCGGAATTCCTCTAGCTCATCGATGCCGAAGAGCTCTACGAGGAATATGCGGACCTGGCTGAAGTAGCAGACTGATTTGAGGACCTAATGATTCTCGATCGATTACGTGGCGTAACAGCTTTCTGGCCCCCCTACAGCTCGAGTTAAGTACAGAAACCAGACAGATGACTGGAAAAAGACAAACTGTTGGATCTAGCACAAAACGCAGACCAATTTCAGAACTGTCGATGCAACAGACAAACGCGCCTTATGATTCTTCATCGATTCGTCTGCGTTCCAGCTAAGCAGCTCTCGCACAGTACAGAAACCGATAGCACCTGTCAAGATCACTCGTATAATACGAATAGTTTCGCGGGCCAAGCTCGAGCACACCGAGCTCAGACCTCTCGAGCGAACAGACGAACGTCGTGAAAATGACTCAAAGAATACGAATAGGGTTGCAGACCTAGCTCGAGCAGCAGACCGAGTTCAGAGCTCTCGATGGAACAGACGAACGCGCCTCTTGATTCTGAATCGATTTCTGTGAGTATGAGCTCTGTAGCTGTCCTAAATCTCGAGATAAGTACAGAAAACCTTCAACGCGTGTCAAGATGACTCACAACGCCCATTGGTTCCAGCAAGTGTTTTGATAGTTATATTGCAGCTACGGACATGAGAATTTGACTGTCAGACGCGGCATAACCCGCTACAGGTGGGGAAAAAACTAGTTCTCAAAACGAATTTTCAAATTTTACACAAAGATCCAAAAACCGACCCCACGTCGCCGCATTGTCCCTTAAGGTCGGGTCGGCCAACTAGCTTCACCCCGCGCCGGAATTCCTCTCGCTCATCGTTGCCGAAGAGCTCTACGAGGTACCTGTTGTTGTCCAAAACCCGGATAGCCAAGCGAGAGACGCGCGCGCACGGGTCTCGTCGCGCAAGCGCCACCTCGTGCCTCCAGCGCCGCGCGCCCTTCCGCGCTCGCAGACTGTTCCACCTGTAGTTGTCCACTTGGTAGCGCCCAAAGCCCGGAGAGCAAAGAGCACACACACCAGAACTGGGACCCGGCGGTAAACCGTCAACCAGGTAACCGCCGGGAGCCTTGTAGAGCTCAATTATCGCGCGGCGCTGCTTGGAGCATATGAAAAAAAAACGTTCTCAAGCGTGAAGAAAAAAGCTCGAAAAAAATACGTGTTTTCCATTTTGCATCTTCTTTTCTGGCTCGAGTGCCAGACCGAGTTGAGACCTCTCAATGCGAGAAAGCGCCGGTTGATATTGGATCGGTTTATATAGCTCTTCTAAACCTTCAGTTAAGGGAAAAAGACAGCACCTGTCAAGATCACTCGTACAATACGAATAGTTTCGCAGATCTAGCTCGAGTAGCGGACCGAGTTGAGACCTCTCGATGGAACCGACGAACGCGTCTCATGGGTGTGAATCAGTTTCTGTAAGCATCAGCTCTGTATCTCTCCCAAATCTCGAGTTAAGTACAGAAAACAGTGAACGCGTGTCAAGATGACTCGGAACACAGTCGGTTCCAGTAAGTGATTTGATAGTAATATTGCAGCTACGGACCTGAGAATTTAACTCGCAAACGCGGCATAACCCACTACAGGTGAGAGAAATATTCGCTCTCGAAACGAATTTTCACATTTTTCACAAAGATCGAAAAACCTACCCCAAGTCGCCACATCGTCTCCAAGGTCGGGTCGGCTAACTAGCTTCATCTTGCGCCCAAAATCCTCTTAGCTCATCTTGGCGAAGAGCTCTACAAGGATAGCTGTTCCTGGCTAGCTCTCAAACACTTTCGTGAAACTTCTCTGGAGCTCTGGGACGCTCCCCTGCAGCGCTGCTAAAGCGCTGCCAGGTTCGCTTTCACGCGTGCCTGCACGCGCGGGCGCTTGCCGGACACTCACTCTCCCGGACCAGCTGCCAGCTCGGGCAACTCGCTGCGGGGAACGTGGACGCGCCGTGGAGGAACTCCCAGCAGGCATCACACCGCCCGGCTTCTAAACATAAACCCTCTAGCTCTCAGCGAGCTCTCCGGAAAGAAACCCGGATAGCCAAGCGAGGGACGCGCGCGCACGTGTCTCGTCGCGCAAGCGCCAGCCCGGGCCGTGTCTCCACGCCGCGCGTGCTTCTGCGCTTGCAGACTGTTCCATTCACACGCTGTGCGCATGGGGTGCGAGCAGATGCCTTAGACGTGCGCAAAGGCGCTGGAAATCGCCGCTGCCCGGGAAGCTTGGCGAGGTCTCTTACGCTTTGTGCGCATAGGGTGCGACCAGATGCCTCAGACGTGCGGAAAGCGCTGGAATTCGCACGAAGCGGAGCTCGACGGTCACGGGGAAACGCCCCTGAAGCGCTTTTAAATGGCTGACAGCGACGCTTTCACGCGCGCCTAAACTGGCGCCGGCGGTGAACCGTAGATCTTAGTCACCGCCGGGAACCTCGTAGAGCTCATGCGTGAGAGTCGAAAGAAGAGAGAGCTTTATTTTTTTAATGTCGGAATGAAGTTGGTTCCCCCAAGTGTTTCGGTAGTGTAGATCATATTAAGACGCAGAGGCCCTCATAACCTTTTACAGGTGCGAAAAATCTGCTGTCTTGAATAAACAATCAAATGTCTTCAAACACTGGGAGCCGGCGGTAAACCGTCAACCAGGTTACCGCCGGGAGCCTCGTAGAGCTCCTCTCTCGCACGGCGCCACTTGGAACCCGTGGGAGAAACTTTCTCACACGCGAGCTGAAGGATCGAAAAAGTAAGTTTTTGAGTTATCACCGAAAGACGGTTCCACCAAGCGTTTTGATAGTAATACTGCAGCTATGAACCTGAGAATTTGACTGACAAATGCGGCATAACATACTACAGGTGCGAAAAATACCGGTTCTCGAAACGAATGTTCAAATCTCTCACAAAGTTCGTCCAACCGACCGAAAGTTCGCACATTGTCCGTCGGGGCCGGGTCAGGAAAAGGCGGCGGTAAACCGTCAACCTGGTAACCGCCGGGAACCTCGTGGAGCTCTTTTCTTGCACGGCGATCGTCGGAACACATGAAGAAAGCTTCTGAAGCGCAAGACAAAAAACTCGAAAAAATACGCTTTTCTGTTTTATCCAACGTCGGTTGCTCCAAGTGTTTTGATAGTAATACTGCACCTATAGACCTGAACATTTTACTGGCAGACGCGGCATAACCGACTACAGGTGCGAAAAATCTGTTCCCAAATAAATGCTCAAATATCTTTCAAATATTCGCAAAGACACCCAAAAGTTGTCACTTTGTCCTTTCTGCCCGGGTCGACCAACTAGCTCCACCCTGCGCCGGAATTCCTCTAGCTCATCCATGTCGAATAGCTCTACGAGGTATTCGCAAAACCACGAAAAAGTTGTGAGATTGTCCTTTCGGATCGGCTCGACGAACTAGCTCCAGCCCGCGCCAGAAGTGGCGCCGGCGGTGAACCGTCAACCTGTTCACCGCCAGGAACTTCGTAGAGCTCCTTTCACGCGTGAGAGTGCTCAGAGTCGAAAGAGAGACCTTCTGGAGGCATTTCTCAAAAGGCAAAATTGATTTGTTCATGTCGACATGAAGATGGTTTCTACACTGGGCGCCGGCGGTAGACCGTCAAGCTTGGTTACCGCCGGGAGACTCGTAGAGCTTCCTGACAATATATAATGTCAAACAAAATTGCAGAGAACGAGTAGTTTTTCAGCCCAAGCGGTTTCAGACCTCTCGATGCAACAGCCGAACGCCCCCCGATGCTTCTGGATTGTCTTCTGTACGAGCTCTGTAGCTCTCCTATAGCCCGACGTGCGTTAATAGACAGCACCTGTGAAGATGACTCGAACAAAACGAATAGTTACCTCGTAGAGCTCTTCGGCATCGATGAGCTAGAGGAATTCCGGCGCGGGGTGGAGCTAGTTTGCCGACCCGACCAAAAGAGACAATGTGACAACTTTTGGGTGGTTTTGCAATTTTTCAAAGATATTTGACAATTCATGTTGAGAAAGCAGATTTTTCGCACCTGTAAACGACTATGAGGACCTCTCTGTCTTAGTTTGAGCTCTGTAGGCGCACTTTTACTGTCAAAACACTTAGCGGAACCATCTGCACGTCGACACAAAAAAAAAAAAAATGTTTCCCTTTTTCGAGAAATGCTTCCAGAAGCTCCTCTCTTTCGACTCTGAGCACTCTGACGCGTGAAAGGAGCTCTACGAGGTTCCCGGCGGTGACCAGGTTGACGGCTCACCGCCGGCGCCAGTTGGCAAACCCAGCTCGAGTATCAGACCGAGTTCAGACCTCTGAATGCGACAGACGGACGCGTATGATGTCTCCGAATCGATTCCTGTGATTACCAGCCCTACAACACCCTACAGCCTGAGTTAAGTGCAGAAAGCCGAGAGCACCTCTCAGGATGATTCGAACAATACGAACAGCTTCGCGATTCTAGATCGGGCAGCAGACCGAGTTCAGAGCTCTGGATTCAACAGACAAACGCGACTGATAATTCTGAATCGATTTCTGTAAGTATTAGCCCTGTAGCTCGTATAGCTCGCGTTAAGTACAGAAACCCGACAGCACCTCTCAGGGTGACTCGAATAATACCAATAGGTTTGCGGACCTGGCTCGGCTAGCAGACCGAGTTTAGACCTCTAGATTCGAGAGGCGAACGCGACTGATCATTCTGAATCGATGAGCTGTCCTCACCAGACCTGTAGCTGTCCTGAAGCTCGAGTTATGCTCAGAAAACCGTCATCGCGTGTAAATATGACTCGAATAATACGAACAGGTTTGCGGACCTAGCTCGGCTAGCACCAAAGTGACGAAAAGGTTCGTCAAGATTTTTTCTTGCTAACCAGCTCTCCAGCGCCCCGGAATTACTCTTAAGCTTCCAGCAATAGCTTGCTAAGGGAAGCTCTACGAGTCAAGTGTTTCGATAGTAAAAATGCGACTACAGAGCTCACATTCAGACTGAGAGGCTCTCGTAATCGTTTACAGCTTCGAAAAAATACTTTCTTAAAATAAACGTGGAAGCGTCAACAACTGGGCGCCGGCCTTTGTTACCGCCGAAGACTCGTAGGGCTTCCAGAGAAGATATAGCCCCTACAGCCTCAGTTAGGATGACTCGAAGAATACGAATAGTGTCGCGTAGTTCGGGCAGCAGACCGAGTTCCGAACTCTGGAGTCGACAGGCGGACGCGCCTGACGTCTCTGAATCGATTCCGGCGATCATCAGCACTGTAGCCACCATACAGTCCCAGTTAAGTACAGAAAACCGAGAACACCTCTCAAGATCACGCGAACAATACGATAGGTTCGCGATTCTAGATCGGGCAGCAGACCGAGTTCAGAGCTCTGAATTGAACCGACAAACGCGCCTAATTTTTCTGAATCGGTTTATGTAAGTAGCAGCTATGTAGCTGTCCTATAGCTCGAGTTAAGTACAGAAAACCGAGAGTACCTGTCAAGATGACTCGAATAATACGAACAGGTTTGCGGACCCAGCTCGGCTAGCAGACCGAGTTAAGTCCTCTGGATGGACCAGACAAACGCGTCTTATCATTCTGAAACGTAAGCTGTGCTCATCAGCTATGGAGCTGTCCTCTATCTCGACTTAAGTTCAAAATACCGACAATGACTCGAAACGGCCGATCCCGCCACAGTGCTTTTTGGCAGCAAAAGATACCCAATCGAGCTCAGATCGAGATGGCGAGCGGGAATGAGATCGAATATCACGGGAAAAAATACTAGAGTTCAAACGAATGTTCAAATTTCGAGAACAACTTGTAAGCGTCCACTTGTAAGCGTTCTAAACCCGGATAGCGAAGCCAAGCGCGAAACGTCGCACGGGAACTGGAACCGGCGGTAAACCGTCAACCAGGTTACCGCCGGGATGCTCGTAGAGCTCTTTTCTCGCACGGCGCTCCTCGGTACTTATGGAGGAAGACTCTGGAGCAAGATCCCGAAAACTCGAAACATCACGTTTTATGTTTTCATCGAAAGGTGGTTTCGCCACTGGGCCGGCGGTAAACCGTCAACCTTTCTTACCACCGGGGGACTCGTAGAGCTTCCTGACAATATACAATGTGGAAAAGGATTTCAGATAACGACTAGTTTTTCAGCCCCAACGATTATAGACCTCTCAAGATGACTCTAACAAAACAAACAAACAGTTTTCCAATCGAGCTCGAGTATGAAACCGAGTTCAGACTTCTGAATGCGACAGGCGCACGCGTCTGATGTCTGCGGATCGATTCCTGTGATTACCAGCTCTGCAGCCCCTGAGTAAAGTGCAGAAAACCGAGAGTACTTCTCAGGATGACTCGAATAATACAACAGTTTCGCAGACCGAGTTCGAGCAGCAGACCGAGTTCCGAGCTCTCGGTTCGACGAACGGACGCGCCTGATGTCTCGAAATCGATTACTGTGACCAGCAGCACTGTAGCCCTCCCCCAGCACGATTTAAGTACAGAAAACCGAGAGCACTCCTCAAGATGATTCGAACAATACCAATGGGTTAGCGAACCTAGCTCGGGGAGCAGGCCGAGTTCAGAGCTTGTGATTCAACAGACGAACGCGCCTGATGATTCTGAATCGATTTCTGCGATTACCAGCTCTGTCGCTGCCCTACAGATCGAGTTACGTCTGCTACAATGACTCGAATAATACGAATAGGTTTGCGACCCTAGCTCGTCTAGCAGACCGAGTTCAGACCTCTGGGTTCAACAGACGAACGCGCCTGATTATTCTGAATGCATGAGCTGTGCGGACCAGCTCTGTAGTTGTCCTGAAGCTCGAGTTATCTTGAGAAAACCGACAGCGCGTATTAAGATGACTCGAAATGACTGTTCCCGCCCGTGTGCGTTTTGGCATTCAAAGTTACCCGATCGAGCTGAGATCAAAGATGGCAAGCGGGAATAAGATCGAATATCATGGAAAAAACACTAGAGCTCTAACGAATGTTCAAATTTTGAGAACAAAATTTTCAACCGACCAAAAGTCAGCAAAAGGTCCGTCGAGATTTTTCTTGCCAACTAGCTCTCCAGCTCCCCGGAATTACTCTTAAGCTTCCAGCAACAACTTGCTAAGGGAAGCTCTACGAGTTAAGTGTTTTGATAGCAATACTGCCCCTACAGGCATCAGAAGTTGTTGACGAACGCGAAATAACCTACTACAGGTGCGAAAATTACCGGGTCTCAAAATAAATGTTCAAATCTCTCATAAAGTTTGTCCAACCGACCCAAACTGGGCGCCGGCGGTAAACCGTCAACCTTTCTTACCGCCTGGGGACTCGTAGAGCTTCCTGACAGTATATAGTGTGGGAAAAAATACCGAGAACAACTAGTTTTCAGCCCAAGCGATTTCAGACCTCTCAAGATGACTCTAACAAAAAAACAAACAGTTTCGCAACCCAGTTCGAGTATCAGACCGAGTTCAGACCTCTCAATGCGACAGGCGGTCGCGTCTGATGTCTGCGAATCGACTCATGTGCCTACCAGCCCTGCAGCCCCGCTACAGCCCGAGTTAAGTGCAGAAAACCGACAGCATCTCTCAGGATGACTTGAATAATACAATAGTTTCGCGGACCTGTTTCGAGCAGCAGGCCAAGTTCTGAGCTCTCGAATCGACCAACGAACGCGCCCGACATGTGCAAATCCATTGCTATGACCCGCAGCTCTGTAGCCCTTCCCCAGCACGAGTTGAGTGCAGAAAATTGAGAGCAATTTACACAATGATTCAGACAGTACGAATAGTTTCGCGGACCTAGCTCAGGCAGCAGGCCGAGTCGAGAGCCCTCGACACAACAGACAAACGCGCCGATAATTCTGAATCGAGTTCTGTGACTATAGTCTTTGTAGCTGCCCCACGGCTCGAGTTAAGTACAGAAAACCGAGAGCGTATGTCAAGATGACTCGAATAATACAAATAGTTTTGCGGACCTAGCTCGGCTAGCAGACCGAGTTCAGACTTCTGGAGTCGAGAGGCGAACGCGCCTGATGATTCTGAATGCGATGGATGTGCTTACCAGCTCAAGAGCTGCTCTGCAGCTCGACTTGAGTGCAAAATACCCACCACGCGCATCAAGTTGACTCAAGTGATAGGAATAGGTTTGCGGACCTGGCTCGGCTCGAGTTCAGACCTATGGATTCAGCAGATTCGCCTGATCCTTCTAAGCGCGATAGTTGTGCTTACCAGCACTGTAGCTGCCCTACAGCTCGAGTTAAGTAGAGAAAATACCGACAACGCGTATCAAGTTGGCTCGAATAATACGAATAGGTTTGCGGACCTAGCTCGGCTAGGAGACCGAGTTGAGATCTCTGGATTCAACAGGCGAATGCGCCTGATGATTCCGAATGCGATAGGTGTGCTTGCCAGCACTGTAGCTGTCCTACAGCTCGAGTTAAGTAGAAAATACCGACAACGCGTATCAAGATGACTGAAAACGACCGTTCCCGCCGGGACGCTTTTTGGCGCTCAAAGTTACCCGACCGAGCTGAGATCAAGATGGCGAGCGGGAATAAGATCGAATATCACGGAAAAAAATAGTAGAGCTCTAACGAATTGTCAAATTTCGAGAATAAATAAAACTGGCGCCGGCGGTGAACCGTCAACCTGAACCGCCGGAACCTCGTAGAGCTCATTTCACGCGAAAGAGTGATCGGAGTCGAAAGAGAGAGCTTCTGGAAGCATTTCTCGAAAAAGAGAAAATTGATTTTTTTTTCGTGTCGATAGTAGAAGTGCGTCTACAGAGCTCATACTAAGACAGAGAGACCCTCATAGTTGTTTACAGGTGCCAAAAATCTGGTTTCTCAAAATAAATGGTCAAATATCTTTCAAAAATCGGAAAAGCACCCAAAAGTTGCCACATTGTCCGCCTCGGCCGGGTGGGCCAACTAGCTCCACCCCGCGCCGGAATTCCTCTAGCTCATCGATGACGAAGAGCTCTACGAGTTATTTTGAACCGACCAAAAGTCATCAAAAGGCCCAAAAGTTGTCACATTGTCCGCCTCGGCCGGGTGGGCCAACTAGCTTCACCCCGCGCCAGAATTCCTCTAGCTCATCGATGACAAAGAGCTCTACGAGGTACTTGCTAAGGGAAGCTCTACGAGTTAGTTCGCACATTGTCCGTCGGAGCCGGGTCGGCCAGCTAGCTGCACCCTGCGCGCGAACTGGCGCCGGCGGTGAACCGTCAACCTGGTCACCGCCGGGAACCTCGTAGAGCTCATTTCACGCGTATGAGTGCTCGAAGTCGAAAGAGAGAGCTTCTGGAAGCATTCCTCGCAAAAAAAAAAGAAGTTTTTTTCGTGTCGATATGAAGATGGTTCCGCCAAGTGTTTTGATAGTGAAAGTGCGCCTACAAAGCTCATACTAAGAGAGAGAGGCCCTCGTGGTCGTTTACAGGTGCGAAAAATCTGCTTTCTCAAAATGAATTGTAAAAAAATGCAAAACCAACCACTTGTAAGCGTCCAAAACCCGAATAGCGAAGCCAAGCGCGGAACGCCGCACGGGGACCTCTGCCAGGCCGCCTGAAACGATGCGCGGGACTGAAAACCTCACAGGAGACGCTTGCAGGGGCGCCATTTACGATGCACGGGGCCCTGCAAAGCGCGCAAGGAAGATCTGCGTAGGAGCCTGGAAGAACTGCCGAAGCTCTTCCGAAGCTCTGCCGAAGCGCTTCGCGCACCCGGGAGCCACGCGTATTGGGAAACGCTAGGAAGCCACGCTCCGGGACCCGCTGCAAGTTCCGGCAACCTGCTGCGGGGATCGTGGACCGGCGGAGGTGGGCGTGTCTCCCTCACCACCCACCGCCGGCTTCTTCTCTGAAGCCCTCAGCCCTCCAAGGAGCTATCTGGGAAAAAGTTAACACTTTGTCCTTTCTGGCCGGGTCGACCAACTGGCGCCGGCGGTGAACCGTCAACCTGGTCACCGCCGGGAACCTCGTAGAGCTCCTAACACGCGTAAGAGTGCTCAGTATCAAAAGAAGGAGCTTCTGGAAGCATTTCTCGGAAAAGAGAAAACATGATTTTTTTCACGTCGACATATAGTTGGTTTCGCCAAGTGTTTTGATAGTAAAAGTGCATGTAGAGAGCTCATATTAAGACGCTGAGGCCCTCATAATCATCTACAGGTGCGAAAAATCTGCTTTCTCAAAATAAATGGTCAAATATCTTTCAAAAAGTCGCAAAACCACCCAAACTGGGCGCCGGCGGTAAACCGTCAACCTTTGTTACCGCCGGGGACTCGTAGAGCTTCCTACCTTGATGTTAGTTGAGAAAACCGCGCATCCAACATTCCGACTTATAGTAAATATTTGTTGACCTCTGAATGCGACAGGTGGACGCGTCTGATGTCTTCGAATCGACTTCTGTCACCAGCCCTGCCGCCCCCCTACAGGCCCGAGTTAGGTGCAGAAAACCGACAGCACTTTTGAGAATGACTCGAACAATATAGAAGTTGTGCCGATCTAATTTGGACAGCAGACCGAGTTCCGAGCTCTGGATCCAACAGGCGGACGAACACCCCTGATGATTCTGAGTGCGATAGGCGTGCTTACCAGCACTGTAGCTGCCCTGCAGCTCGGAATAAGTACAAAATACCCACCACGCGTATCAAGTTGAATCGGATAATACGAATAGGTTTGCGCACGTAGCTCGGCTAGCAGACCGAGTTCAAACCTATGTATTCGTCAGGCGAACGCGCCTGATGATTCTGAGTGCGATAGCTGTGCTAACCAGCACTGTAGCTGCCCTACAGCTCGAGTTAAGCAGAAAACACCGACAACACGTATCAGGTTGACTCGAATAATACGAATAGGTTTGCGGACCTAGCTCGACTAGCAGACCGAGTTCAGACCTATGGAGTCGACAGGCGAACGCGCCTGATAATTCTGAGTGCGATAGGTGTGCTTACCAGCACTGTAGCTGCCCTACAGCCGAGTTCAGTAGAAAATACCGACAACGCGTATCAAGTTGACTCAAAGAATACGAATAGGTTTGCGGGCCTAGCTCGGCTGGCAGACCGAGTTCAGACCTCTGGATTCAACAGGCGAACGCGCCTGATGATTCTGAGTGCGATAGCTGTGCTTACCAGCTCTGTAGCTGTCCTCAAGCTCGAGTTAAGAACAAAATAGCGACAGCGCGTATCAAGATGACTCGAAACGGCCGTTCCCGCCAGTGTGCTTTTTGGCCTTCAAAGTTACCCGATCGAGCTGAGATCAAGATGGCGAGCGGGAATAAGATCGAATATCACGGGAAAAAATACTAGAGCTCTAACGAATCGTCAAATTTCGAGAAAATAATTTTCAACCGAGCAAAAGTTGTGAAAAGTTCAGTTCTTTTTTTTCGAGCCAACTAGCTGTGGGGCGCGCCGGAATTACTCTTAGCTTCCAGCTATAACTAGCTAAGGGAAGCTCTACGAGTTAAGTTATCACTTTGTCCGTTCTGGCCGGGTCGACCAACTGGGCGCCCGCGGTAAACCGTCAACCTTTCTTACCGCCGGGGGACTCGTAGAGCTTCCTGACAATATATAATGTGGAAACGGATTTCAGAGAACGACTAGTTTTTCAGTCCAAGCAGTTATAGACCTCTGAAGACTCTAACAAAAGAAACGAACAGTTTTCCAATCAAGCTCGAGTATAAAACCGAGTTCAGACCTCTGAATGCGACAGGCGAACGCGCTCATGTCTGCGGATCAATTCCTCTGATTACCAGCTTTCCAGCCCCCATACTGCCTGAGTTAAGTGTAGAAAACCGAGAGTACCTCTCAGGATGACTCGAATAATACGGCAGTTTCGCGGATCTCGTTCGAGCAGCAGACCGAGTTCCGAACTCTCGGTTCGACGAACGGACGCGTCTGATGTCTCGCAATCGATTCCTGTGACCAGCAGCACTGTAGCCCTCCCCCAGCACGATTTGAGTACAGAAAACCGAGAGCTTTTCTCAAGATGACTCGAACAATACCAATAGGTTTCCGAACCTAGCTCGGGTTGCAGGCCGAGTACAGAGCTCTAGACTCGACAGACGAACGCGCCTGATAATTTCGAATCGATTTCTGTGATTATCAGCTCTCTGGCTGCCCTACAGATCGAGTTAAGTACGAAAAACCGAGAGCGTCTGCTACAATGACTCGAATAATACAAATAGGTTTGCGACCCTAGCTCCGCTAGCAGACCGAGTTCAGACCTCTGGATTGAACAGGCGAACGCGCCTGATCATTCTAGATGCATTACCTGTGCTGACCAGGTCTGTAGCTTTCCTGAAGCTCGAGTTATCTTGAGAAAACCGACAGCGCGTATCAAGATGACTCGAACCGGCCGTTCCCGCCTGCCTGCTTTTTGGCCTTCAAAGTTACCCGATCGAGCTGAGATCAAGATGGCGAGCGGGAATAAGATCGAATATCATGAGAAAAAATACTACACCTCTAACGAATGGTCAAATTTTGAGCACGAAATTTTCAACCGACCAAAAGTCATCAAAAGGTCCGTCGAGATTTTTGCTGCCAACTAGCTCTCCAGCTCCCCGGAATTATGGGAACCGGCGGTAAACCGTCAACCAGGTTACCGCCGGGACCCTCGTAGAGCTCTTTTCTCACACCACGCCTCTCAGAACACAGGGAGTAAGCTTCTGGAGTGAGAAACCCAAAAACCGAAAAATCACGTTTTTCTGTTTTTTTCGAACGTTGGTTCCTCCAAGTGTTTTGATAGAAATACTGCTCCTACGGACCTGAAAATTTTTATTGGCAGACGCGTCTTAACCCACTACAGGTGCGAAAAATCTGCTTTCTCAAAATGAATTGTGAAATATCTTTCAAATATTTGCAAAACCACCCAAAAGTTAACACTTTGTCCTTTCTTGCCGGGTCGGTCAACTGGCGCCGGCGGTGAACCGTCAACCTGATCACCACCGGGAACCTCGTAGAGCTCCTTGCATCCATGAGAAAGCTCAGGATCAAAGCGAGAGCTTCTGGCAGCTTTTCTACAAAAAACTTCAAGTTGTGATTTTTCGGAGTCAACATGAAGTCGGTTCCTCCAAGTGAACTGGTACTGAAAATGGCTCTAGAGAGCTGAGCTGCTCAGGGAACAAAGTTTATATCTCAATGCTAGGAGTAAAAATCTGCTTTCTCAAAATGAATTGTCAAATATCTTTCAAAAAATTGCAAAACCACCCAAAAGTTATCACATTGTCCTTTCTGGCCGGGTGGACCAACTAGCTCCACCCCGCGCCGGA
>CAUYUJ010011202.1:0-7500 GCA_963575745.1 Prorocentrum cordatum
CCTCCTCCTCCTCCTCCTCCTCTTCCTCCTCCTCCTCCTTCTCCTCCTCCTCCTCCTCCTTACTCCTCCTCCTCCGAGGCCTCCTCCTCTTCCTCCTCGCCCCCTCCTGGGCTGCGGAGTCGCGACGAATCACGGGGATCCCGGCTACGGCTGGAGGCAGGGCTACTGATCGAGACAGAACACGTCGTCCAGGGTCCATTTCGATCCGGCCGAGCCGATTTGGCGTCGGTTCTGGCCGGCTCATCCGAATCGATTTCGATTGTCCGCCGATGGCGATGACGATGGCGATGACGTCGTCGTCATCGTCATCGTCATCGTTATCATGGTCGTCATTGTCATCGTCATCGTCATCAACATCACCATCATCATCGAAGCGGCCCGATTCTTGAATGGTGGTCTTGCTGCTGGTGGCGCAGCCGATCCGATGCGACGTCGACTCCGTGCCGACGCAGCCCGATCCGACACATGACGAGTCGATCCGATTTCTCGATCGGATGCTGACGCAGACGTGCGACGCCATTATTTTTTCCAGTACGGGGTTCCCGGAAGTCCTGACCCTTTCCCCGGCACTGTTTTTTCGCCCCAAGTAGTTTTCTGACGGTCCCGGGGTCCGGTGAGGGACCCAAGAGGCTGAAAACGGTGAAAATCCTTTGTCCTGTTGTTTTCACGACGCGAGCATGTCTGGGAAGACCTTCTCAGAAGGCGGCGGGACTCTTCAGAAGCTGCCTGGCGCCTTCTAAGAAGTTTCTCCTGTGTCTTCGGGGAAGGCGTAGAGAAAAATTCCCACAGGACCGGGGGACTTTCGTTCTTTCTAAGAAGGCCTTCTCCGTCTCACTTCCCCCCCGAGTTCGCCGCCGAAACAATGGAACCCTTCCCGCCCCGTGCTCCCCATCCCGCCCCCTGGGGAAACCAAGTAAGGTACCGACACCGGGAAATCCCCAGACCTTTCCTGGGGTGCGTTCTGACCAGAATCTCGAGGCTCATCCAGCGGTGGGGACGAGGGCCTCGGCCCCGACAGACGAAAACGAGCGAAAGGTAGCGGTAGGCCCAGAACCCCCGCCGCCGTGACTTTTTCCGCACCTTCGACCCCCAGAGGGCTGGACCCCTTCCCCGGGACCGGTTCTTCATCCTGAAGCGTTCTGGACGGTCCCGAGGCCCCTTCAGGGCCCCCCGAGGCCGACAACCAAGAACAAAACCGGCCGTCGCGATTTCTTCCCAGCGCGAAAACCAGGAACAAAACCGGCCGTCGCGATTTCTTCCCAGCGCGAGGGGGTCTGCGAAGGGCAGCGGTGGGGGCAGCTCACCCTCCGAAGCCCAGGCCTGCCGCGCGGGCGCCCGCGGCCCGGCCGGAGCCCTCGGCTCGGAGCCCGCGGCCAGCCTCGCCGCGGGGGCGGGAGCCTCCCGCCCCGGCCGCGCCCTCAGCCCGCCGCTCCAGGCGCGGGAGCCCGCCGCGGCCGCGCCCCTCGGCTGCTCGTAAGCGTCGAGGCCTCCCAAACCCAGAGATCCTCTTCTTCCTCCTCCTCCTCCTGCTCCTCCTGCTCCTCCTCCTCCTCATATTCCTCCTTACTCCTCCTCCTTCTCCTCCTCCTCCTCCTCCTCCTCCTCCTCCTCCTCCTACTCCTCCTCCTTCAGCGAGTTCAAGCGCAAGGCGGTTGTCGCCATGAAGGGCACTCGACTGCCAGGGCACGATCTACGGTTGGAGCAGCGCCACATTGGGAATCACATCTTCTGCTCTGTTGTCTACAGTAAGCCCTCGAACAAGCATGCGGGCGTCGGCATCGGCTTTCATCGCAAACTCTTTCGAGATTCCTGTGTGCACAGCATCCGTGTCCCCAAAGACCTTAGCCTGCAGGGTCGCGGAACTTGCATTCGTACCAATACGGCCAGCCATGACGTCATGTGGGTTTCTGTGTATTTTCCACCCGAGAATATCGGCAGCCACAAGACCAAGTCCCCGTTCCAGAAGCTCTTGGCTTGGCTTTCTCACCAGGTGGCTAACCTACCCGCGCGGTGCCTACCTGTCATCATGATGGATGGGAACCGTCGAGTTGGCAGCGTCACAGGTCCTCAAGAGATCTTTTGTCCCGGTGATTGCTTTGCTATCGGACCTCATTGCCGCAAACCCGCCAACACCAACGGCTCTTACCTTCGCCAACTGTGGATTGGCCACAACGTATGGGCGGTCAACACGTTCTTCCCTCACGGAAGTGGGCCTACACACTACAATTTGGGGGCAAATACACAACATTGTATCGACTACATCTGTGTGCCATGTTGGCATCTCACTTCAGGTGCCATTCATTCCGCACGTGCACTTGAACGCGCAGGGGGCCGATTCCAGCTTATTCAGAGCCTTCGACGGGCTGACCACCGACCTGTGCAGATCAATCTTGATATCCAGCTGCAGTCCCAGGGCACCAGCACCGCTATTAGATGGAATCGCGAAGCCATGACGCAGGAGATGATGCACGGGATCAACCGCGACCTGATTTACGACAAAATCACCAACTGGTGCCTGACAAGCGAGCAGCAATGGCAGAATCTTATGCAAGAGGGCTCTTTTTACACAGGCATGGCAATATCTCGTCGACCCGCCGCAGCCCATCTCGCAACAATATTTCGCTCCTGTCAAGGATAACATGCTCCGCGGCATGACGCAACATAAGCTACATTTTCCTGGTGTTCGGCGCGACCTCCGTCAAGCTGTTTTCTAATGGTGGTCCCACGATGTGTATGGACCCGTCAGGTGGACGTCTCGGCTTCCTGGAATTGGAGCTGCCTTGCAGACGAGCCCTCACATGAGCGCGGATTTTGAGGGACCGGTGTTGCCGTTACGTGGAGATCTTCCACTTACACGACGGGATCTTCTGCACGGGCGGCGGGTGGCTATACAGCTCTCACGTGCCAGTTGATGCGTCACTGATCACATCAAACAAGCGCGAGCCGACCGGCACTTACAATTGATGGAGGCCTGCTCTCAGGCCTGGGCGGATCGACGCCATGCCGAAGCACGCCAACTCGCTCGGCAGATCACAGGCAAGCGACTTGGCCCCACGCGTTGACGCGGTGGGCGGCATGTTGCACTTCGGTTCGCTGCCGCCGAAGTTGAATTTTGGATTACCAGGGCCGGCCACCAGAAGGGACGGAGAGGCGACGTGTTGCTGATGCACAACTGATCATTCGTGCACACAGCGCCCGGTTACCACCTGAAGAAGAATTCCGCCGTGATACTGAACGTGACCTGCTTCGTACTATTCGCTCCCTCGGCCATGCTAATAGCTGACGTGCTTCTCCTGCGTGGAATCTTCCTTCCGAAATCTGGCTCATGTTTACCTTTCCCCACCATGCGGCGCGCCTGCCCAGCACGGGATCGGCCTTGAGACACCGACTGGACAACTTCAACGCCTATATGATCGCCCTCTTCATTTTCATCAGAAGGTTCGTTCCAGTGGACGTGCACCACAATAAGGGCTTCGGGACAGGTGCTTTGGTAGTCCTAAGGATCTCGAAGATATTCGATGGGTGCACGGATATGGCGCGCATAGCAATGTTTATTGTATAGAAAACCGTGGGCTCTTCCAGAAACAACCTGATGACATTGTATACCCACGCGCGTACCACATTCCTGGGAGGCACCATTGCCGCGACAACAGGCATGATGGAACGCCTTCGACTTGCCAAACAAACCCATGATGTTTTTCAATTTGTGCCGTCAAAGCCTTCAATTGCGTGAAACGCGACACCGTCCTCTTCCCCGCCAATTCCGAGAGCGATTTTAACATGCTGTCCGACCGCGTTGGCGGGTGCGTCGCCGAGTTTGATGCGATCGACGAGCGGGTCAACTTTCACCGCGGCGAGGGCGTCGCGCAGGGCAGCCCGACGGGGCGAGTTTATTCGAGAAGCCTTACGGCCAATCCGTTGATGACTGGAGAGACGCCACGCCCGAGCCATTGCTGCAAGCCTCTCCGGTGACTCGTGACAACATTGCTGTCTGCTCGGTGTTCCGATTTGTGGATGACGTCCGCCGGCTTCTGCGTGCGAGAGGGTTTGCCGATGTGCAAGACGAGACATCCCGATGCAGTGATTCACTCTCCGAAGATATTTTGCGGATCGGGTGCGCCCAGAATGAAAAGAAACTGGAGGCCGCCGCATTCTTCATGGGCAAGTCCTCGAGCAAGGCGCGGAGGCGCGCGCGTGCAGAACCATGGGTGCCAGGTCGAGTCGTACGAGAAGCGGGATACTTGGGGCCCATGTTGCACCATAGTGGATTCGCTGGTGTTGAACGTCAGCGTCGTATTCAGGCCGCGAGAATGGATGCGCATGTTCTACAAGTTTTTGTCAAGCAAGGTCTGTCGTGAGTTTAAGTTGGTTCTCTTTCGCATGCTGTGCGTTTCTTGTCTGATGTCTGGCGTCCTGGGCCTGCCGTTCAGTCAGGATGACGTGGGCAAGCTCGACGAGACTCAGATTTGGCACTGTCGGGTATTAGTGCTGGGTAGCTGCGGTGACGACCGCCCTCGCCGACGGCGCCCAGAGTAAGACCAGTCTCTCGTCTGCTCGCATTCTACAGCTGTTCCGACTGGCACCAGTCTCGTCGGAACTCATGATTCAGCGTCTGCGGTGGTACCAGGCAGTGTTCAGGGCTCCCGACAGAAACGAGCAACCCCTCACCATCCTCCTGGCCCTTTGTGGGCCCCGGAAGCGGCAGGGCCGTTTTAAACCGTTTCCCCGAAAATGTCCCTTGAAAATGGAAACGGCAAAAAAAACGGCGACCGGAAACGGCAACAAAGCGGCTCCAGGATTGGAACCGGAGCCGGAACGGGTCAGACAACGGCGACGGAACCGGTAAAACACTTGCGTCAGAACTGGTAAAAAAAAAACGGCAAAACGGAACCGGTAAAAAAACGGCCCTGTCGTTTCCAGGGCCCACTAAGGGAGGAGGAGGAGGAGGACGAGGAGGAGGAGGACGAGGGAGAGGACGATGAGGATGAGAAAGGAGGAAGACGAGGAGGACGAGGGCGAGGGGGAGGAGGAGGACGAGAGGAGGGAGGGTGGGGGCCGTCCGATGGGCCGAGGTCGCCGAAGGGGCAGCGCCCCCAGCAGTTGTTTCCAGCTGACTCTTGTATCCTCTCATCTCCCGCTCCTCCTCGGATGTCGCACGTCGCTCACAGCTACTCATGCTGTTCTGCGTTCCACCGCATGCGCACATGTTCATGATACGTGATGTCCGTTTGCTTCACGCGTTCTTCATTGATTTGGGTTGACGCCGTGGTAACCGTGGTTTCCTGAGCAGGTCGCCCTCTCAAACTCGTTCCTCCTCCTCCTCCTCCTCCTCCTCCTCCTCCTCCTCCTCCTCCTGGCCACCTCGGAGCTCAGTCCTTGAGCAACGTGGTATGCCCCCTGCCGGCCCTAGCGAGAAGGCAGGGCTGTTGCACAACCAGTCGCAGGGGACTTTGGCGGGAGTGCGTGAGACACCAGCGTAGGTGTTTTGACGTTGAACCCCCTTCTTTTCCCGAGCCCACGAACTAAGCGGAGGGGAGGGGGTCGGGGGTAACGACAGGGCCGTTTTTTCACTGGTTCCGTTTTTCCGTTTTGTTGCCGGTTCCGACGCCGTTTTTGTTACCGGTTCCGGCGCCGTTTTCTGACCGGTTCCGGCTTCGGCTCCAATCCTGGAGCCGTTTGTTGCCGTTTCCGGTCGCGTTTTTTTTTTTTTTTTTTTTTTTTTTTTTTTTTTTTTTTTTTTTTTTTTTTTTTTTTTTTTTTTTTTTTTTTTTTTTTTTTTTTTTTTTTTTTTTTTTTTTTTTTTTTTTCACTTTTAAGGGACATGTTTTGGAAACGGTGAAAAAAACGGCCGTGCCGCCGCTTCCGGGGCCCACAAAGGGGGTAGGGGGAGGGGTAAACCCTTCACCGGAGGGGCAGAGGGGGTTTCTGGAAGAGGACAGAACGTCCACGTTAGACCACCTGCGCCCAGAGGGCTGGTGGGATTTCCTCTTCCCGCTCTCAACGCTCTATATTTGAATCTTACGCATTTTTTTTTCGTTTCCACTTTTAAGGGACATGTTTTGGAAACGGTGAAAAAACGGCCGTGCCGCTTCCGGGGCCCACAAAGGGGGTAGGGGGAGGGGTAAACCCTTCACCGGAAGGGCAGAAGGGGGTTTCTGGAAGAGGACAAAACGTCCACGTTAGACCACCTGCGCCCAGAGGGCTGGTGGGATTTCCTCTTCCCGCTCTCAACGCTCTATCTTTGAATCTTACGCACGTGTTTGTAGTTTTTCCCTTCCCGCTGGGTCCCGCCCCTGCCGCCGGGCTCTTTGGCCTTCCCCCGGTCTGGCTTCGCTCTTCCGCTCTTCCGTGTCCCCGACTGTCAGGCAAGGTAAAAGACGCATGGTGTCTCTTGTCTATGGTCCCAGACCCCCTGGAGTCATGAAAAAATCACGACGGGAGGTTCTTCATGATTTTTGGCCTCTGGGGGCCCTTACCGGCCCTCGGGACCGTCAAAACACCACTCAGGATGAAAAGCCGGTATTGGGGAATGGGTCCAGACCTCTGGGGGTCGACGTCATGAAAAAATCATGACGTCGGGGGTCTGGGGTCGTCACGTGTGTTGAGTTCATATAAGATCAGATTATAGCCGGCAGCAGACACTCACACAGGCCAGCCTTCTAGGCCAGCCTCTACAGTCTCTAGCATTGGGGACGGCGGTGGTGGGGGCGAGCTGACGAGGTGGAGGGGGTGGAGGAGGAGGGACTGCGATTTCGCCGGACAACAATCGCCCGTCCCATTCTCATTGCCTCACCTGCGAACTGTTGTCACATGTGTTGAGTTGATTTACGATCAGCTTATTGCCAGCATCATATCCTCACACACGCCAGCCTTCTAGGCCAGCCTTGCAGTCTTTAGCATTGAGGACGGCCGTGGGGGGCGAGCACTGGAGGAGGTGGTGGAAGGGGAGCTGCGATTTTGCTTGATAAATTCCTCTGTCCCGTTCATTGCCTTCTCTCTTCGAATAATTGCCAGTGTTTTGGCTCCTCCCTTCCACCCTGCCGCCTGGCTCCTGGCCCCCCCCGCTCTGGCTTCTCTCTTCCGCTCTTTCGGCTCCCCGAGTCTCAAGCAAGATGAGAGTTGCATGGTGTCTTTTTGTCTATGGTTGTCACGTGTTGAGTTGATGTAAGATCAGATTATCGCAGGCCGCAGACACTCACACAGGCCAGTTTTCTGGGCCATTTTACAATGTACAGCATCGAGGACGGTGGTTGAGGGGCCGATTCGTAGGACGGTTGTTTGGGGGGGGGGCATTCCTTGTTTCACCTGTGCTTGCAGCGTGGTCTGGATTCTAAACATTTCCATTATTCCACAACCGCTTGGCATATTCCCCTATTCCGCACTGTTGCAGGGCACAGGCCTGCCGTTTTTTTCCAAAAGCGCCGCAGGTTTTCACCTCGGGTTTGTTCAACGTAAACGGGAGGAGAAGGGAGGAGCAATGAGGAGGAGGAATGAGGAGGA
>CAUYUJ010011202.1:10000-22500 GCA_963575745.1 Prorocentrum cordatum
AGGAGGAGGCAGGAGGAGGAGGAGCAAGCGAGCGAGGAGGCCGAGGAGGAGGAGGAGGAGGCAAGGAGGAGGAGGAGGAGGAGGAGGAGGAGGGGAGGAGGAAGGAGGAGGTGAGCATGACTGCAGGAGCTCCCTTCGACCGCCATGAGAGAGAGGAGGAGGGGGAGGAGGAGGGGGAGGAGGAGGAGGAGGAGGTGTCACGGTGTCACTTCTGTGGGCCTCCGGGGGCTCTGTTGCCAGGCCCTTGCCGGGGGAGGACCGCGCCGCGCGAGCCGGGCATGCTACATTCGGAGAAGAAGAAGCGCCATAGCCATAAGCTTTTGGCGCTCCGCGCGTATTTCTTTGATCCGCGCTGGCCCCCCCGCCCCCCCACCCGCCGGCGTCTCCGGCGCCGCCCCTGGCGCGCAGATCCAAGAAATCCGCGCGCAGCGCCAGAAGTTTATGTCTATGCCGTTTTTTCTGTTCTATACATCCCGTCCAGGTCCAGACTCCCTCGAGTCATGAAAAAACGCGACGGGAGATTTGTCGCTCATTTCGTCTAAGCCTCCCAGATGGGGTCGGAGTGGACGGGGTCGAACTCAGCTTCCCAGATGGGGTCGGAATGGATGGGGTCGAAGGATCGCGCCGCATCGCCGATGCATCGACGATGCGGCTCGATTTGGAACCCGAATTTCTCCACGCCGACGTCGCGGATGCGTCGCCGATGTTGCTGATGCATCGCCGCTGCGGCGCGATCCTCCGACCCCGTCTACTCCGGCCCCATCTAGGAGGCCTCTATTTCGGCCTCTGTGTGCCCTCGCGGGGCTGTGGAGGTGTCAAACATTCGACTCAGGACGACAAGCCGGCCCTGGGGAAGGGGTGGAGACCTCTGGGAGCCGACGTGATGAGAAAATCACGACGTCGGGGGTCTTCCCGGACCTTCCAGAGTGCTGGGAAAAGGGCCCTCCAGACGTCTAGACCCATCCTGGACTGCGTACCACCTCGACTTGGGTTTTTGGATGTCGAGGAGGTCCCTGGTGCTCTCCTGCGGCCCCCGAGGCAGGTCGAAAAGCCTGGGAGCGGGGGGCAGGACCGCGCCGCGCGAGCCGGGCTGCTACGTCCGCTCGCCGGCGGGCTGCCCGGGCAGCCCGCAGTTCGCGCTCGCGGGCTGGACCCGCGACTACTTCGGAGAGGAGCACCGGGCGGCGGGGAGCAGCCGCGCGGCGTGCGAGGTCGAGCGGAGGGCACACTTCGCGGGCCTCTGCGGGGTTCCCGAGGTGGAGGCGCGGCTGGTCCCCGAGGCGGAGGGCGCGTCCTGACGAGCGGGTCTCCGGCGATGCCTGGCGAGATGGTTGCCCCCTGCGAGTGGTGCGCTTCGCTTCGGCCGTCCTCCTGATCGCCCAGGTTCGGGGTTGGACAGACCTCCTACCCGGACACGTCGATTAAGGAATTGGCCGTTTCGGGTCGCGAGGGGGCGTCGCGGCCGTCATTTTTGCGGGTCCAGGTCCGTCGATTTCGGTCCTGGGCCGTTTTCACTAAGGGGAGGTCTACTAAAGGGAGGTTTGTCCACCGCCGACAGGTCGCTGAGCGGGGAGACCCTTAGCTCTGGATCGGGGGAGTGTAGCTATAGCACGCCCGAAGCGACTCTGACCGCTAAGCTTGCGAAAGTCTTCCCCTGGATCTCTGACCGCGGTGCTGGGGCCCCCTCAGATCCCCAAGGCAGATCCGGAATCTCCAAGCCAACTCTCCACCGAAATCTCCAGGAAATCTTTGGGAATCGCCCTTCTGTTGGAAATCTCTGGCGAAATCTCCGGGCCATTCCTTCCGCGCGAGAATCTCCGGCGAAATCTCCGGGGTTTCCGGGATGTGTTAGGACTGATTCGAATGTATTGGGATGTATACGGCATCTCAGTGGAAATCTTTTTGGGAATCGGATCCAGGAGATTTCCCGGCAGATTTTCCGGGAGACTTCCGAGGGGCAAGATTTTTCGCGGGAGATTTCCATTGAGATGTCCGAGGGGCGAGGCGAAGTCTCGGGGGTTTCCAGAATGTGTTAGGATTGATTCGAATGCATTGGGATGTAGGACATCTCAGTGAATGGGAATATCATTGGAAATTTGTTCTGGGAGATTTCCATTTTGAGACTTCCGATGGGCAAGATTTCCGGAAGATTCTTGCTGGGAGATTTCCGGGGGCAAGATTTTCAGGGAGATCCCCACGGAGATTTCAGAGGGGCAAGATTCCCCATGAGATTTTCCGGGACATATTTCCGAGGAGCAAGATTTTCCGGGAGGTTTTGCCAGGGAGATCTCGCAGGAGATTTTCTTGAAAATTTCCGAGGGGCAAGATTTGGTTTGATCTATTATTGCATTATGTAAGGCGTCCAGGATTTGTTTTGGAGATGTTGGTCCAGACCTGTTATGGAGGCACTCCCTCGATCTAACCTCAGCTCGCAGAAGAAGTGTTCCTGCCTTTCTCCCCGTGACCTATTCCAGTTGTTTCCTGACTTCTTCCTGCGTACCCGCCCGTTTTTGACTGCTTCCACGCGCATTCTGTACGCCTTGCTAGAGGTTAGGGCGTGTTTGGCGCCTCCACCGTGTTGAGCAGGCATTCAAAACGCACTTGTCGTGCTGGCGACTTCGCGCTTCGGAACTCATTTGGCGTGCCGGCGGCTTCTCGCTCCGGTCATATTGACTTGCGTTTGCTGGATCGGAACGGGGCGTGTGCCAAAACAGAAGTCTGTCCTGAGGTTGCTGCGTCAGACTGTCCGCCGTTCTGCAGAATATACACTCCAGGCGATGCTTAAGAAAACCCAAGTTTTCGGCCAGAGTCTCGATTATTCTTAATGTTTCGATGTAAAACCTAACATTTGAATAGACATTCTGGGTTTGATTTCAAACTCTGAGACTATGAATTTCTTAACCCATGATTTCTAAAGCATTTCGCAGGGTGTACACCGGTGGGGTGGGGAGAAATGTCCCAAGAGAGCTCCCAGGCGATTCCAAGAACACCCGAAAGGAGTGAAGAGGCTCTGGGATGGCCCAGAGGCCACCACAAACGCCCAGACGAGCAAGATAACACCTTCGGGGGGAGGGACCATGCTTCAGCGAGGGGCGGGGAAGATGTTTGAAGACGTCGGCTGCCTCTGTCAACATCTACAACTGATCCTGGCGAAGGACCCATCCATATGCAGTTGTGAGCACTGCCGTTGCGGGTATCGTCTTCGGGGGATCTTCTTGTTGGGATCATGAAGCATGCGAAGGGTGTGCCAAACATGGGGCCGCCATGTGGGCGCTGCCACTGGGGTTTTAGATGGACACCCCTATTCTACTGGACCGCGAAACGTGTGAGGGGTGCTCCGCAATTGGGCGGGGCCGCCACTGGAGCTTCCGGTGGAGCTCCATATGGGACCACGAAGCGCTTTGCTGGGTCGGGGAAACGCATGTGAACACCGCCACTGGGGGCGCCGGTGGAGCTCCGAATGGGGCCACGAAGCGCTGTACTGAGTGGGGGAGACGCATGCAAACACCGCCACTGGAGCTTTCGGTGGAGCTCCGAATGGGGCCACGAAGCGTTGTACCGAGTCGGGGAACCGCATGCGAACACCGCCATTGAGGCTTTCGGTGGAGCTCCCTATGGGGTCACGAAACGTTGTACTGCGTGGGGGAGACGCATGCGAACACTGCCACTGGGGCCTTCGGTGGAGCTCCGAATGGGGCCACGACACGATGTACTGGGCGGGGGAAACGCATGCGAACACCGCCATTGGGGCCTTCGGTGGAGCTCCCTACGGGGCCACGACGCGCTGTACTGGGACGGGGAAGCGTATGCGAACATCGCAACTGAAGACTTCGGTGGAGATCCCTTCGGGGCCACGAAACGTGTGAGGGGTGTGCCAAATTAGACGGGGGGCGGCATGCGAACCATGCCAATGGGGCCCTCGGTGGAGCTCCCTATGGGACCACGAAGCGTGTGAGGGGTGTGCCAACTTGGACGGGGGGCGGCATGCGAACCATGCCGTTGGGGCCTTCAGTAGAGCTCCCTATGGGGCCACGGAACGTGTGAGGGGTGTGCCAAAGTGGAGGGGGAGCGGCATGCGAATCATGCCATTGGAGCCTTCGGTGGAGCTCTCTATGGGGCCGCGAAGCGTGTGAGGGGTGGAGATGGGGCGGCATGCGAACCATGCCACGGGGGCCTTCGGTGGAGGTCCCGATGGGGCCACGAAGCGTGTGAGGGGTGTGCCAAAGTGGACGGGGGAGCGGCATGCAATCGAAAAGCTTCGGTGGACGACCAAATGTTGGCGCTACTGCAGTCCAAATCCATGGTAATGAGGGCAATGCAGGGGCGAATCAAATCCGGATTTACCTCCCCCGCTTTCGCTTCCAAGCACAACCAAGTCATACGTCGCACCTCTTGTTTACCAGCGCGCGCGCGTCACCCCCCCCGCCTCATTGCAGTGCATAACCCGGGAATTCTTAGATTCCGCCCCAACACGACGTTTGGCATCGTGTCGCGATAATTTGACACCGTGCTGGGAATACTTGAGTCGTATTGGAATATGTTGGAATCGTGCTGGAACAGTTGGGCACAATACCGGGAGCATTTGGTATTGTACCAAACGCGTTTGGTATCATACCGAGTTCGCGTCTGCATCGTTATCTTACGCGTGCGGGCGAGGCCGAAAGGCACCTGGCATTCTACCGGAAACCTTACTGGTATTTTGCAACACGTCTCTCCGGCATGCTACCAAAGCATCGTCTGGAACGATATCGGGCGTCGTTCTGGACAGCGTTTGGGAGATCGGGGCTCGGCAATGCGAGGGGGCGGGAGGCGCCTCAGAGTGTGGGGAAGATCGACGGGCATGCGGGTCGCGCGTTGGCGCGCGAGGGCACGGTCACGCTCCCCGCGAGCAGGTTAGTATTGCTTAGGGGGCCACATGCGAACCCTACCCCTGCCCCCCACGATTTCCGAGGGGGAGGGGTAGGATGATCCACATGTGGCCCCCCCCCTATGCTTGGCTTCCACTTGGCAGCGGGGGTGGTCAAACGCGAGGGGTTGGTTCTCGTGCCTCTGACTCCTGGAGCTGTGGGCCAGACAAGCAGGCACGGAGCCGGGAACAACGCCCGAGCGATGGCAAGAGGAAGGCCCGCAGGAACCGGTGATGAGGGGGCCTCGGCCGGGCGGCGGTAGCTTGTGAGGAAAATCCCGGAGGCCTCGCGCGGCGCGTAAGAGTAGTACGTGTAAAATGGAGCGCTACGGGAATCGGCTCGCTGATGAAAGCCAAGGAAGGGTCAGGGCTCCTCTCCTCCTCCTCCACCTCCTCCTCCTCCTCCTCCTCCTCCTCCTCCTCCTCCTCCTCCTCCTGCTCCTCCTCCTCCTCCTCCTCCTCCACGCGCTGGCCGACGATGCTGTTCGGCTTCTCGAAGGCTGCCCGGCGCGAGCCAGGGCCGCAGCCCGCTACGCTGCGGAGATCGAAGTCTACATTCAAGTCGGGCCTGTCCCCCCTACAGGAGGAATTTCGACGAAAAATGAAAAATACCCTCAAAATGTCAAAAAAATAGTCCAAACATAGCCTGGGGACTTTTTTTATTATTTTTTTGGCCTTTTTGGGGTATGTTTGGGGTATGTTTTTTGTTTTTCGTCGAAAATCCCCCTGTGGGGGGACAGGCCCAGCATAAGTCTACACCTCCAACGGCGGCAGGCGGGACTGCTGGCCCACGGAGGCCTCGCGCGGCGCGCAAGAGCAGGTACGGTGCGGGCGTCGGTCAGGGAATGTGCCCAGGAGGCTCCAGACTCCGGAGGATTCCTTCTCTGAGGAGGGCGGCGGTGCTACCCATGGCCAATCCACAGTTGGAATGCCGCTGGCTTCCAGACCCTGAATTCCTTGTGTCCAGGCCACCCAGGGGTGTATCTAACATGGCTGTCCCGAGTTAAAGCAATGTTTTATACGTGTCCAGGCCACCCAGGGGGGTATATGAAATTATGTTGTGGATGTCCCAGGCGAAAATGATGTTGTGGATGTCTCGAGCGAAACTCTGGTTTTTCCTATATATTATCCAAGGCTTCCTTCTTCAATGCCCTCGCCGCTTCATCCAGTCCACACGTCGGCTCCGTTAAGCTATGGGTCGACGCTCGCGCGGCGACGCTCCGGAGGCAGTCCGACGTAAGCCCGACGTAATGTTGAGTCGGGCCTGTCCTCTACAGAGGGAATCTTCAAAAATAGTACAAAAATAGTCAGGGGACGATTTTTGGGGGTATTTTCAAAAATAGTACAACAAACAATACAAAAATAACACAAAAATAGTATGGGGACGATGCTTTGACTATTTTTGCCCACTGGGGGGGTATTTTTTGGGTATCTTCAATGTTTCGCCAAAAAACCCCCTGTAGGGGCACAGGCCCGATTTGGACGTAATTCCGACGTGAACCCGACGTGGATCCGACGTACATCGGGTCTCAGGTTGCCGCGCGAGGTATCCAGGATGTTCCTCATAAGGGACTGCAGCGTCGCTGATGCGTCCCGCGCCCTCTCTGGTCCTACCTCCCTCCCGCGCACCCCTCCGCTTCTTCCTCCGCCTCCCTCCGCTACCTCTCGATATTGTCAGCTCCTCGGGGCTCACTTCGACTCCTCCGATTCGATTCTATTCGATTTCGATGGCTTCCGATTCCGGTTCGACTCGACTCCGGATTCCGCTTTCCGTTCGGGGTTTCCTTCTTGGACGCATACGAAGCTGCCGATTTCCGCTGATTCGACCTTCTCCTGACTCGGCTGCCGATGTCCGCGGATCCGATTCGCCTCGAGCGCCGATCCGACCTCTCGATTCTGCTGGGCCTGTTTTCCACCACCACCACCATAAGTTGGAGGGGGGAGGGGGTCCTCCTCCCCCCCAGTCTTCTTCCTCCTCCTCATCCTCCACCTCCTTCCCCCCTCCAACTCATGGTGGTGGGGGTGGAAAACAGACCCATCAGATTCGACTCTGGGCTCTCCTGGGCTCGTGCTGCCCCGCAGGCGGTCGAAGGGCCCCTCGGCGGCACTCGTCGACGGCGGCCGCGGCGGCGGTGCGGAGGGCACGACATGACCCCCACCCCCCCCCCCCCCCAATAGGACGCTCCAGCTCCTCTGCGCCACCTCGACCGCACCACCAAACCACCCCAACCCAACCCGAAGGCCTCGATTTGCCCTCCATTTCCAGTGGGGGGGGGGGTCTGGGAACACTGAAAACACACACACACATAGAACCCGTGCCCCCCCCCAACCCGAAATCCGGGTCAAGCTCGGGTCTTCGGGTTGGGTTTGGGTGGTCTGGTAGGCAGTCACTACTCCACCGCACCCCTCCCCTCTCTGCAGGCATCCCGGCCAGTCCGCGCGCGCTTGCGCACGCGCAGCCTCCTTCTCGGGGCTCAAGAGACGGGGGTCGAAGCAAACGGGGGTCAGCCAGGACCGGATCCTGCAGGATCCTGCGAAGACCCCCTCTGGCTGACCCGGGTTAGCGAGCCGCTCATGGCCGCGAGGCGGCCGCGCATATTGGCTGACCCGGGTTTGCGAAGACTTGCGTTGCGTGTTTTTTTTCCCCCTGCATTTCGGTTTGTTGGTTTCCTGCTGACCCTGGTCTGGATGGACCCGGGTCAGAAGATCCCCGACCTCCTCTTCCTCCTTCTCTTCCTCATTGTCGTCCTCCTCCTTTTACTCCCTCCTTCTCCTTCTCCTTTTTCTGCTCCTTCTCTTTCTCCTTTTCCTCCTCCTTTTCCTCCTCTCCTCTTCCTTCCTTCCTTTCCTCATTGTCGTCCTCCTCCTTTTCCTCCTCCTCCTTCTCCTCCTCCTCGTCGTCCTCCTCCTCGTCGTCCTCCTCGTCGTCGTCCTCCTCGTCGTCGTCCTCCTCCTCTTCCTCCCTGGGCCGGCTGCCGCGGAGAGGAGTCGCGTTCCCACGGGTCGGGGAACAGGCGGCGGAGCTCTCTAATCGATGTCACTCCTCCCTCCTCCTCCTCCTCCTCCTCCTCCTCCTCCTCACTCCCTACCATCTTCCTGACCTCCTCCTCCTCCTCCTCCTCCTCCTCCTCCTCCTCTCCCTCCTTCCCTCCCTCCCTCCCTGCTAGCCGCCGCCGCCGCCGCCGCCGCCGCCGCCGCCGCCGCCGCCGCCGCCGTCGTCGTCGTCGTCGTCGTCGTCGTCGTCGTCGTCGTCGTCGTCGTCGTCGTCGTCGTCGTCGTGGCCGCTCTGCCCGCAAGCCGCGAGGAGCGCTGCCGGCCGACCGCTGTGGAGGACGCATGCAGCATCGTCCCCGCCTCCACGTCGGCGGGCTCCTAGGGCTCCAGCAGGGCGGCGTGCATGGCAGGAGGGGGAGGAGGAGGCGTAGTAGTAGTAGTAGTAGTAGTAGTAGTAGTAGTAGTAGTAGTAGTAGTAGTAGTAGTAGTAGTAGTAGTAGTAGTAGTAGTAGTAGTAGGAGTAGGAGTAGGAGTAGGAGTAGGAGTAGGGGAGGAGTAGGATAAGAGTAGGAGGAGTAGGAGTAGGAGAGTAGGAGTACGGGAGAGTGCGAGAAGGTTCAAGCGAGTATGCGTTCGGCCAGGCTCGAGCGAGTCAAGCATGGCATGCCCAGTCCCACCCGCCTCCCACAACATAAGAAGCAAAGCTGGCACAACTGGGGGCCGAAGTCACACCGGCCAGCCGGTTTGGTACAGCTGATGCGGCCGCGATGGCGGTTGCCGACGGGAACTGGCGAGCGCGTGTTGAATGCCGCGCACGCATTGCCAGACGAGTCGAGAATGGCCCGGTACACCGCAGGAAGCCTGAAGGCCCCAACTTGTACTGTTTTTTTATAAAGGGGGGGTTTGGATGGGCGGGCGCGGGGTGTGCGCCGCATCCCATTCCTGCCAAGCATTTTGCGACGTGGACGACAGGACGTCAATGCTGAGAGGAAAAACGTTGGTGCGCGGCGCCGAGGCGAGAGCGACATGTCACCCCTTCGCGCGGGGTGTGCGCCGCGTCCCATTCCTGCCACGCATTTTGCGACGTGACGACAGCACGACCATGTTGACAAGAAAAACAAAAACTGTGTATTGGCTTTTGCAGATTAGAATGGGACGGATTGGATGGGCGGGCGCGGGGTGTGCGCCGCGTCCCATTCCTGCTATGCATTTTGCGACGTGGACGACAGGACGTCCATGCGACGGAGCCAATGACGGCGACGACTCTAGAAGGATTTGAGCATGCGCTCGCGGCGACGCGCGCGCCATGTCGACCGCCGTAGGTCAATTAAGATTATAATAAAAAAAAAATCATAATATATATTTATAATGTTTTGCACAGGATTCTCGGCCTGGGTGCATGACAGAGCATCGCGAGTGCACCGCGCGATGACGTGAAATCGCTGGATTTGACAGAATTCTTAAGATTCCTATGGTTTTCCTATGATTTCAGCAAGAGAGCCGGGCAGGAAAATTGTAGAATTTTTGTGAAAAAAAAACATTGGGTTTTTGATGTTTGTATGTTGAAATGCTTGCAAACACACGGGGTTCGGTAGGATTCTGACATGAACGCGCGCGTGTGCTCTTTGTGGTATTTTTTGCAATGGATTATCGCCGTGGACGACAGGACGTCCATGTCGAGAGGAAAAAATAAGAAACATGTTAATTTGTATTGTTTTTTACAGGTTAGGATGGGACCACCCGGATGCGGCCCCTATCGGCCGGCCTGAGGGGGGAGTAGGAGTATATTCTAATAAGGAATAAGGATAGGAGTAGGAGTAGGAGTAGGAGGAGGAGGAGGAGGAGGAGGAGGAGGAGGAGGAGGAGGAGGAGGAGGAGGAGGAGGAAAAGAAAAACCACCATCAGGAGAGGCCAATGTGCAGATACCTTCTGTCGTCGCCACGCCTGGATTCGCCTCGCAAGCCTGGTCGCGGCGCCCCGCCGAAGAGGTCCGTGGAGCAGCGGCATCGGTGCGCTGCTGTCCCCCCCCCTTCCCCGCACCAGGCCAGAGCGGGGGGCAGGGGCTTCGGGATCGCACCTCTCTTGGGTTCCCCCGCTCTCCGGCTCCAGCCCTCTCCCTTCTGGGCTGAAAGTCGGGCTTGTCCCTCCAGAGGAGGACTCTCCAAAAATAGTCAGAAGAAATAGCCTGGGGACGCATTTTTGGACCACTTTTGAGAATTTGGGGAGCACCTTTCGACTACTTGTTCTGTCGGTCGCCCAAAGTCCCCCTGTAGGGGGACAGGCCCGACCGAATTCTGGGTGCTCCCTCCTCCTCCTCCTTCTCCTCCTCCTCCTCCTCCTCGCTTCCTTGATCCCCCCCCCTTGCGTCTCCTCCTCTTTCTCTCCTCATATGTGCAAGAGCCAGAGCACGCGTGCCACTTGATTGCCCAGCATCCCCCTGTAGGGGGACAGGCCCGACCGAACTCTGGGTGCTCCCTTGGCCCCTCGCCCCTCCTCCCCTCGCCTGTCGCCGGGCTCTGCGTGGCCTCTGGGCTGGCGCGTACAGCGTGCAACGCCGAGCGAGTGGGGCAAGGGGGAAGAGGAGGAGGAGGAGGAGAAGGAGGAGGAGGAGGAAGCGGATGAGGAGGAGGAGGAAGAGGAGGAGGAGGAAGCGGAGGAGGAGGAGGGGAGGAAGAGGAGGAGGGGAGGAGGAGGAGGAGGAGGGGAGCAGGCGGAAGAGGAGGCGGAGGAGGAGGACAGGGGGAGGAGGAGGAGGCGGCGGGGAGGAAGTAGGAGGAGGAGGAGGAGGAGGAGGAGGAGGAGGAGGACAGGAGGAGGAGGACATGGACAAGGACATCCGCATAAGGGGGTTCAACGTCAAAACACCTACGCTTGTGTCTTACGCACTTCTGCCACAATCCACTGCGATTGGTTGTGCAACAGCCCTGCCTTCTCGCTAGGGCCTGCAGGGGGCATACCACTTTGCTCAAGGACTGAGCTCCGAGGTGGCCAGGAGGAGGAGGAGGAGGAGGAGGAGGAGGAGGAGGCACGAGTTTGAGAGGGCTTCCTGCTCAGGAGCCGACGGCTACCACGGCGACAACCCAAATTAATGAAGAACACGTGAAGCAACCGGACATCACGTATTATGACCATGTTCGCATGCGGCGAAACGCAGAACAGCATGAGTAGCTGTGAGTGACGTGCGACATCTGAGGAGGAGCGGGAGATGAGAGGAGACAAGGGTCAGCTGGAAATAACTGCTGGGGGGCGCTGCCCCTTCGGTGACCTCGGCCCGTCGGACGGCCCCCACCCTCCCTCCTCTCGTCCTCCTCCTCCCCCTCGTCCTCGTCCTCCTCGTCCTTCCTCATTTCTCATCCTCATCGTCCTCCCCCTCGTCCTCCTCCTCTCCTCGTACTACCCCTTGGTCTCTCCCTTCCTCCTGCTCCTCCTCCTCCTCCTCCTCCTCCTCCTCCTCCTCCTCCTCCTCCTCCCCTCGGCCTCCCCCCCCCCGCCCTCTCTCGTCCTCCCCCCCCCGCTCCCCAGGCTCGGCAGCTCCAGCCGCCGCCGGGACGGCGCGGGCCGCGGAGGCCCGCGGCGCGGACTGCGACGGGCGACGGCGGCGTCGCCGGCGGCAGCAGCTTCCGCGCGGACCTCCGAGCTCTTGTGTTTATGCCACTTTTTGTTCCCCTAGTCCGGACCACCTCCCTGGGACCGTTTTTTTTCGTCCTGACCCAGAGATCCAACGTATATATTTGTGGCTTGCGGCCCGCCCCAGCAGAATGTCGGACTTTAAGTTTTCGTGTTAGTGCACGGTGCTCAGAGTCAGATATATAACATCCGGCAGCTCAGGGTTGTGCTCGATAGGAGTTGGATTCCTGACCGAAGTGTTTTAGGAATTCCAGTGGTGCATCTCTGTCGCCTTGCCAGAAAAAAATTGCCAAAATCAAGAAGGAGGTTTGTCGCCGACTTCGGCCTCTCGAGGCCCTCGCGGGGCCCGGGGGCCGTCAAAGGACGACGGAGGACGGACCACCGGTCCTGGGCCAATGTGGTTCGGACCTCCGGGGCCCACGCGCCGAACACATCGGCGCGGCCCGACCCAGACATCGGGCGTCTCGAAAAAATCGAGACGGAGGTTTTTCGTCATTGTTGGCCTCTCTGGACCCTCACCGGGCCTCGGGACCGTCAAAAAACGACTCGGGATGAAGAACCGGTCCCAGGGAAGTGGTCGGGAGGTCGGGGGCCCGCGTCTCGAAAAAATCGAGACGTCGGATGTCTGGGGACGCCTAGGTCCTGTGGCGCTCTCGAGGCCCGGCGGGGTCCCCCGGAGGCCCAAGCTGGCCGGAGAGGCCGGGCAGAACGAGAGGGGGGGATTGGGAAAGGGGGGGCTACGAAATTTGCTGCATGCAGCTGGTTTCGGCCCCACCGAGGGGCCCCTTCCGTCGATACCTGGCCGCCTCCGGCGCCGGGAGGCGCCGGGAAGATCAGCGACATGAGCTGATTCTCAACCCCCCTTGTGCTATCCCCCCCCCTTCGCCCGACCCGATTAAAGACCTCCCGCGCCGCGACTTTTTCGCAGTCCCGCCGCCACAGTCCCGCGCCGCCCCTTTTGTGGTGTCATTTT
>CAUYUJ010011203.1:0-35000 GCA_963575745.1 Prorocentrum cordatum
CCCTCCTCCCCCTCCTCCTCCTCCTCCTCCTCCTCCTCCTCCTCCTCCTCCTCCTCCTCATGGCGGCGGAGACATGGCAACCATGAGTGGTTCCCCAAGACCTCCACAACGAATACAATGCACGACAACCCTCACACCTGCTTGCAAGACGCAGCGCTGCAGCCACCCGCTGTACCTTTGTTTGGCGGCACCTGCGCAGCCGTGGACGAATTCGAGGAAGGATGGCGTCTCAATCGACCGTCGGGACTGCGGCGGCGCCCAACTGCTGGGCGGCTGCAGCCATCGGCGCCCTCCCGCGCAAGGCCTCGGCATCGCCGAGCAACCGCACCCGCTCGTCGCTCGCCTCCCAGCGCTGGCGGCTGCGTGCGCGCTCCACGCTGGACTCCCGCCCCGCGGTCCCTGCAAGCGCATCGCGGCGCCGCGCGAACGGCTGCACATCCCGATGCTTTTGAAGCTGGGCCTCGCCAGGGGAATCCACGAGCTGCCGATGAAGCGCAAAGAGGGGCATGAAGATCTCGAGCATGATCCTGAACTCGAACGGGGCTGGTTCAACTACCTCCAGGATAACGTCGCCCATTCCTTCGTCATGGCCACCGCTGCTAACACGCAGATCCTCCGTCGACTCCTCAGCTGCCACAGCCTGTTTCACGACGCTCCTCGGCGTGCCTGTGCCACGTGGCGCTGCACAAAGTAACCCGAGGCACGTCGAGAATGAGACCGCACCGCACGAGCATGACGTACCCACGGCAGGCTCCGACGAGCGAGCCCCTTCTCAGTCGAGTCGAAGGTCATCTTCGCAACTTCGCCAGCCATGTTCTCATCGATTCATCGCTACCATCTCAAGGGAGGCGCCTCCTGCGACGACGTCCTCCAACACCTTCACGGTGAAGACGGTTGAGCACCAACTGGCTCGCCGACGCAATCATCGCTGCAAGCACTCCGAACTCGTGGGCCGTGAGGTTGCGGCGCGCCGCCACGGCAGGCGGCACGTCAGCGTCTGCGACTCCGGAAGCGAGGACGGGAACGATGAGATGAACACACCCCTCAAACTTGTCGCAGCCGCAAGGTACCGCCCGCAGCGCGTCCAGCTCAGCCCGCAGCGCCTGGCCTCGGCAAAGGTCTGCGCCGGCTGCCGCTGCAGCCGCTGAATGGTCCCATCCGCTACGAACGCCGCCGCAGCCCTCGCCGTGCGCCGTTCGGCAGCTGGGCGTCTCACAAAGCCACCTCTCGGGGCCTCATCCCGTGCAAACATCTCGTCCCTGTTTAGCCCAACCGCCTCCCAGCCGCCAGCAGAACCCCACCAGCCATAAGCGAGACGGCTGCGGAGAAAACGGGGAACGCGGCTTGAGCCAGAATAGCTACGGAGGAGAGGGAGGAGGTCGAAGAGGAGGACGAGGAGGAGGAGGGAATGGAGGGTGATGGAGGAGGAGGAATCAGGGAGAGGGAGGGAGAGACGAGGGAGGGAAGGGGGATGAGGATGACGGGACGATGGACGATGAGGGGGAGGGAGGAAAGGGAGGGACGAAGGACGATGAGGAAAATGATAGCGAAGCAATGAGAACGGAAGAGGAGGAGGGGGAGTAGGAGGGGGAGGAGGATCAGGAGGAGGATGAGACGGAGGAGAAATGCAGAGGTGGAGGATCGGGAGGATGAGGAGGCGGAGGGAGGACGAGACGGAGGAGGACGAAGGAGAAGCAGAGGGGCGCGACGCTCGCCTTCATGAAGCCGTCTTCCCCGGAGTGCTCCCCCACCTGGTGCGCCGCGGGAGCAGAGGGGAGCTGCGTGCGGCCTAAAAGGTACTCCTGGCTCCGGCCCCTCGCGCCACCCAGGAGCCCGTTCGGCCCACCTCCTGGGCTCCGCGAGGAGTGCCCTGGAGGCTCCCTGGGGTTACCGGTTGGGTCGGACGAAGGGGGGAGTCAACGAATCTGCTCATGTGGCTGAGCTCCCCAGCGCCTCCTGGCGCCAAAGGCGTCAATGTGCCGAAGAGGGCGACTGGCGGCGGAGCTGAAACCGGCTGGCAGGGAGCAGATTTCGCAAGCCCCCCCCTCTTACTCTGTCCCCTTCACAAGGCCAAAGATGCTCTGGCAACACCTGACCATTGTCACCCGTGTGCCTCTGGTGGTAAATAGGGGTAATCGGCCGTCTTTCGGCGGTGCTCGGTTGTCTGAAGTGATTGATTCGCCGGCATCTCAACGGTTTTTGGCGGTTTTCCGCGCGCGAAAGCTGGATGGACAAGTTCAACACAGGGGCCCACGATTAAACACCGACGGGGAGGAGGACGACCAGCGTCTTGAACAACAGTCGAAACAAGTCGAGGCATCTATGCTTTTCCAAGAATGCAAACGGTCGATCGCGAGGACTGATTGGATCGGCGCCTGGCGCTCGGCGCGCCAGGGTCAGGGGGGCCAGCGCCGATCCAAGAAATCCGCGCGGACCTCAAAAAAAAGGCCTTCTAGATAGGGTCGGAGTAGATGGAGTCGGAGGATCTCGCCGCATCGCCGATGCATCGGCGATGCATCGGCGATGCATCGGTGACGTCGGCGTGGAGAAAATCGGACTCCGCATCGAGGCGGCGCGATCCTCCGACACCAGCTACTCGGACCCCATCTGGGAGGCATAGGAACAAACATATGTTTATGACATGTTCTTCCACCTTCGAGGACGAGCACCCGACCCCCGAGACGGGGTCGAGAGCCGTGCCCGCGCAATGAGGACTCGATGCGAACTGACGGTCAAGGCATGCCCAGGGGCGGGGTCTGCGCCGCCCCGCTTGAAGGGGATGGTTAAAACGATGTTGTCGGTTCGTCGTCGTCGTCGTCGTCGTCGTCGCGGCCACCAGGCTGCAACCCTCGACCCAAATGAGAAACGACTATGCATTTGCCATTCGCCCCTGCCCGATTGATTCAAACCGTTTGACATCGGAAGTCTGGCACCCAGACCGTCGACGACCCGACTCTGTCGAGCTGGCGGCAAGGCCGCAGCCCTGGGCCCCCAGAGCCCCGACGACCCGACTACGTCGAGCCGCAGGGGCCGCCTGCCATCTGGGCGGTTCCTCGCGCTGGAGACGAGCGGCGTCCCTGCCCGATTGGTTTCTTACCGCGTGTCGGAGAGACGTAAGACTCGGGCTCGAGGGACTCGGGTTGGCCTGACAGGGCCGTCAAGAAAATGGCGAGACCCAATCTGAAATTGACGCGAGCTCCCGCTGCAGACACCACGCAAAAACTGGACCGTCAAAATCCAAGATACGATGGTCTCGTCAAAAAACGTCGTCAGACCCGAGTTCTGGAGAGCTCAAGTCTTACGTTGCCCCGAGTTTGGTCGGACATCGGAAGTCTGGCCCCCCAGACCCCCGACCGCTGGGGCCGCCCGCCAGCTGGCTGGCCTCTGCGGCTGGAGGCGAGCTACGGCACGTCGTCTCCCGCGGCACCCGCTACTGCGCACCCGCCTGCACGGCTCGGCGGCGCGTGCACCCAGGCGGGGGGGGCCCTGTCAAGACCTTCTCAGAGAAGCCCTCCCGGCTTCTGAGAAGCCGTCCTGGGAGCCTCCGGGCCCTTCCGAGAAGGCCACTGCCCTCTAAGAGGCGCGACCCCCTGGTGAAGACCACCCCCCCCGCGCCACCCCCCGGGTGCGCGCCGCCAAGCAGCAGCCGCTCCCGGGCTCGCCGCGGGGCGAGCCCTCGAGGGGCGGGCCCCGCCAGCGAGGATGCGTTTCACGGCGACGCCAACGACAACCACGGCGACGGCCCGCGGCCGGCCGCTCCGCCCCGGACCCCTCGAGACTTTCAAGGGCAGCGCCCCCGCCCTGGGCCCCCTTCGCTGCACGGCAGCCCCGACAGGGCTCGCCGTGGGGCGAGTCCTCGCTGGCTGGCCCGCCAGCGAGGACTCGCTCCACTGCAAGAGCATGCAGTCTCAGGACCAAACGCTGCCCGATGGGAACGGCATATCAGACAGTGCAACGGTTGGAATCCTGGGTGGAACAATCGGAATGCAGAAGGGAGGGCGCACAGTCAGGGAAGAGAGGGTCGTAGGACAGTCAGCTCGTCTAATAAGGATGCGCGGTAAGGATGCAAGGGCCTTGGAAGGCCATGTCGACACTTTGCGAGCGCGGCGCGCCCCGCGAGAAAGGCCAAGGATGGACCGAAGGGCAAGGATGCAAGGGTTACCTTGGAATGTCGCTCATCCTTACTATGCGGGCTGACCATAAGTGTAGGGAGACGATGAGGCGGAGGTCGGACGCTTTCCCGCACTTCGGACCTTAGAGGAGCCTGTTTATTCTTCCAGGATGGAGGAGGATGAACCGGACTGGGAAGATGCAGATTTGGATGTCGAGGGCTACTCCTGGCTCCCGATCCTGAGGGGTAGGGTGAGGCTCCAGGGTGTACTATGGACGCAGAACGGAAGACCCGCGAAACCGAAGGCCAGCCGGCCTGCTGAGGGCAGCGCGGGTGGGCTGGATCTCCTTCTGAAGCGCACGTGGTCGAGGAAGTATATTTTCTAATGTGTCCATACTCGTTTGCTTCCAACGATATCCGCCCAATTCCTGGTGACAGCCCCGTTCGTGTGTTGCAGAGATGTGATGTGTCATCTCCGCACCGACACCGTTGCCCGCCGTGTCTGAGGCTGCGTTGTGCTGGTCTAGTGTCACGGTGTCAGGCTCCCAAGGTGCAGCGAGTCTGGTCCACCTCACCTCATGCGGGATCGTGCTGCTATTCGCCGTGCCCGTCTCCACTTGCGCTTGTCGAAAACTGTCGTCTGCTCTTCCATGTTGAGTCGTGGTGCGGGGACTGTTGCGGCCTGGGTAGCTCTGCGAAAAAGAAATTCCTCACACGGCTCAAGGCCAAAATCGCCTTCGACGTTCTTCGTCAAATGTGTTATGATGTTATTCGTGTTCGTGATGTCGATTCTGTTGTTGTCTGGTTGGTCAGGGTTGGACTTGGCGGTGGCGCCAGCGGCATCGTTGCGCGGCGAAGGCGCTCGGTCTCTGGGGGTGTTCACGATGGGTCGCAGCATGCGTCGCCGCACGCGTCGTAATCGCCAAAGCATTTCTTCGGTGAGTGTCCACGAGGTGCAGCCGTAGACGACGGGTGGCGTCGCTGAGCTTCTAGATAATCCGAGCCTGCTGAGGAGAGGGTGCCGCTCGTTTGTCAGCTCGGTCGGGGCCGCGCTCCCGCCAGGGACACGCCGCCCGCCTCCGCGAGCGCCTCCTCGGCTCGTACATGCTGGCCACTCCGTGAGTCGGTGGGCCTGCCAAAGTCCTCGTGGGCCTGGCCGCCCAGGGGCTCGGGGCGGCAGGGGAGGCCTGGCGTGGATAGACAAGCGCGTTCCACTACTCGCAAACCAACTACTCGCAAATGGCCTGGATCCCCCGCGGGGGAACTACGATAAATCACATCGAAGCAGGCATGTGTTTTTCGAGCGTTTGCGGGTAGGCACTTTGCGAATAAAAGGACCGCGCTCGGTGAGTGGAGCTGGTGCGCCGTGGGGCTTTAGACGACAACGAGCCGGGGGGCCCGGGGCTGCCGCGAGCTGCCCAGGTCTACGAGAGCCCTGCGGTCGCGCGTGTTGGTTGGGGGCGGCGCCCGGGGGGGAAGCCCGTGGGCACGCGGGGAGGACGGCGAGCGCTCTGCCGCCGCGGTGCCTCCACGGGCTCCCTCGGAGAGGTGCCGCCGCTGCTGCTCCGTCCTCGCCTCGCCCTCACCCTCGCCCTCGGGATGATCACCAATCACCATCACCACCACGCACCACATACCACCATCATCACCATGGGAAGCAGCACAACCACCATCTTTATCATCGTTACCATCGATCGCCATCATCACCATCAGCCGCATCAACATCCTCTCACCACCATCGTGATCATCCTCCTCGCAGTCACCCGCATCACCACTTCTACCACCACTACCACGACCAAACCTTCCTTCGAAAGCTCCCCCCCACCCGCACACTCGGTGGCTCCCGCAGGCAACGCCACCCTCACCCATGAAACACAGCATCGAAGACCGCCCAAGTGGGGTCCGAGCAGGTGGAGTCAGATGATGGCGCCACATCGCCGATGCAATACCGACGCATTGCAGATACATCGACGACGTCTGCGTGGATAAGATTGGCTCCACATCCCCTGAGGTCCGGCGTTGCGAAAAAAAACAACACCGCGACAAATCAAATCACGACCGCAGTCCTAGACCCCATCTTTCTGCTGCACGTTCCAAGTCAGGTCGATCTGTGGTGGTCTGGGAGCACGATACCGGCAAAAAACGCCCAAGGCGAATAAATTGCAACGCCCAAATCTCAGGGTCGAGCCGCTTCGTGGATGTATCGACGAAACGGCACGATCCGACGACGCAAACCGCTTCCACTCCACGCGGGCGACCTGGCGGTAACCGTGAGAAGCGATTATCGATCGCCCGATTCATTCCCGAGGGGGGGGGACCGCCGAGCGGAATCGTGAGCACCACGACAGATTCATCAACTAATTGAAAGCAATGGTTGGAACCCGCTTGGCGTCGAGCACTGGGGGGTCCAGGGGGAGGAGCGATATATCTCTTCCAAGGGCGAGGAGCGATATAACCCCATGCCGATGAGAATAAAGTAACCCCCCCCTTAAGTCGTTAGAGTTTATTATCGTCGACCAATAAGAGTTTGGTCGGGGGCGCGGGGGCGCGGAGGCCGAACTTCATTATCACGGGAAAAGTTCGCCATCGAAGTTACTTCCTTCTTATGTTGAGATAACAACATCAAGCGAAGCGAACACGTTGTTTCAGGATGTCTCAAGCGAAACCAATGTCCTTCTGTCTCTTTGTAGTTATTTCTGTCTCTCTTTCTTTCTTTCTCTGTCTCTCTTTCTCTCTCTCTCTCTGTCTTTCTATCTCTTTCTCCTTCCTGGCCTCTCTGTCTCTCTCTCTCTCTGTCTCTCTATCTCTTTCTCCTCCTCCTCCCCCTGACGCCCTGAACTTGTTTATCGCTGGGGTTGGTTATCCAGGGAAAACGAGGCACGTGAGCTACCCTACACGAGCACTTAAAAAATGTTATTTTCATAAAGCGCTTGTAAATAAAATTTAATACATTTGAATCTTCAGATTTTTTGTTTTATCCTCCTTTCCTCTTCTCTTTCTCCTTTTCATGTATTATTCTACTTTTCTGTTTAAATAAATATTCTCTCTTTAAATCCTTCCTTTCTTTTTCTTTATGCTGTATCTCTCTTTCTCTCTCTCTCTCTCTCTTTCTCTCTCTCTCTCTCTCTCTCCATGCCCCCCCCCTCTGAACTTTTTTATCCCTGGGGTTGGTTATCCATGGAAAATGAAGCACATGAGCTACCCTACACGAGCACTTAAAACATTTAATTTTCATAAGACGCTTGTACATAAAATCTAATACATTTGAACTTGAGATGTTTCCTTCTCTTTCTCCTCCTCCTCTGGTTTCTTTTCTTTTTGATTTGTTTTCCTTTTTCTTTTTCATTTCTTATTGTTTCTTTTTGTTTTTGTTTTTGTATATCGCTTTCTCCATTCCTCCGCCCGCCTGAACTTTATTATCGCCGCGGTTGATTATCCAGGGACACCGAGGCGGATGAGCTATTCCGAGGATGTCTCAAGCGAAACAAGCATATACTCGAGGATGTCTCAAGCGAAACAAGCATATACTGAAGGATGTCTCAAGCGAAACGATACGTTTCTTAAGCGAAATAAGCAATAGTTCGACGGTGTCTCAAGCGAAATAAGCAATAGTTTGTGGATGTCTCAAGCGAAACAAGGGATTTGTCGAGGATGTCTCCAGCGAGATAAGCCATTGTTGAGGATATTTCTATGAAGACTAAACGCCAAGGATGTCTCAAAACGTGCTCGGCTTGGTCTCCTCTGGATCATCTCTTACTTCGAGATTATGCTGAGGTCTGGTGGGCTACTTTGATTATCTCCCCCTGAACCCCGAACTTTATTATCCCCTAGTGTTTATTCTCGAGGGTTTAGGGTTATCACTTCGCCCAAAAGGGGAAGTGGGGAAGCTTCAAGATACTGACACCGCTACTCCCCCGACCTCTCCCGGGGTGCATTCTGACTGGAAGTTCGAGGCGAGGGCCTCCCAGAATGCCCCCCAAAAGGAGAAAACGAGGCAAGGGTGCCGGTACCGGTGCCTTCTCCTCCTCTGATGGGGGGGAGGATCGCTTCTGAGGCGTATCGGGGACGGGCATCCGCAGACGGCCTCGTGCGCGCAGGCCTCGATCACGCCGGGCCAGAAGAGCTTGTCCACGGCCTGGTGCGCGGGTCCAGGGGGGCAGGGAGCGACCGTGCAGGGACTGCGCAGCCCCTGTTGGCGCGCCAGGAAGCCCTCCGCGCATCGCGCATCGCCGTGCACGCCGAGTCCGCGCCGAACCCACGGCGAATCCGCGTCGAAGCCGCGCCGAGGCCGCGCCGAGTCCGCGCCGACTCCGTGCCGAATCCGTCGAACCCCGCGTCGACTCCACGTCGAACCCGCGGGGGATAGGAACATAGACCACAGCTTGTGGAACGGACGGCCCCCCCCCAGAGAGGTGCAGCGTAAGGAACGCAAGCTCTCCTTGCAACGGAAAGCACAGTCTGGGAGGCAGAGAAACACAAAGGTCTCGGGACCAACAATACCCTCCTTGCCATACCCTGGCCCTGGAAGCAGGGGCCCCCCGATCGATCTTGCCGCGGCGACGACGCTGTGTTCTTGCCAAGGGGCGTTGCGACAGCGCCCCGAGCCTGCCCTGTGCTGTTCCCCCGCAGATGCTCTGCGCTTGGGAACGGCATGCACGTGTCGCGACGAGTTGCGCGCTGGTCTCTGGCACTGTGTGGATCGCTCTACCCTGAGCGGGCCCGGCCTTCCAACACCGTAGACCACTGCCACTGCCAGCGCTCAACATTGACCTTCCACGCAGTGGTCACCGTCCGAGCCTTTGCGGGCACGACAGGGTGGCCCCAGCCGTGGCTGCCAGCCACCCAACACATTGTGCCAAGCACCAACCCTCACATGCACCTGCAGTCTGGGGGGGCAGCTCGCCATCCCTGAGCTTGTGGCGGGAGTTCCTCAAAGAAGCCGGGCTACCCCCTTCGGGCCCGGCGCGCTCCCTGGCACGGCGGCCGCCTTGGTCTCCAGGAGGAGACAAGACAAGACAAGAAGCCCTCGTATCCATGGAGTGCCAACTGAACAGATGTAATCAATACATACATATATATATATATATATATACACACATCTACATACACATATATGTATGTATCGACAACATCAAACGGTCTAGATCTGGTGACCGTAAGATGGCGGTCTCTTGCTCCGCCCTGCAGGTGGGGAGCACACTGGCTAAAGGACCGCCCTCCAGGAGGAGGAGGAGGAGGAGGGGGAGGAGGAGGGGGAGGAGTGCACCCCCTCAGCAGCTGCAGTGCCCGCGGCGGTGGCACGAGCCCAGGCGGGGAAGCACCTGGCCCCGAACAAACACGCGGCTGCGACGGCGGCAACGGCGACGACGACGACCACCACGGCGGAGACCACGGGTGGGTCTTGACCAGAACCGTTGATGGGAGCCCAACCCGCGGCCACGGAGGGCGCCCCCGAGGGGCCCTCACACCTCCTAGCACGTGCAGACGACCTCGACCCTCGAACCCCCCCCGCCCTTATTCACGACAACGACGATAACTCCGAGGCGACGACAACGACGACGACGACGAACCCCCAGGAAGACTGCGGCGAAAGAGCCGAACGGCGAAGCGGGGGGGGGGAGGGGGCGGGCGGCCTCCTTGGAGAACACCTCGATGGCGCCCAGGAAGCCGAAGTCCCTGTCGGTGTTCTGCGCGCGCGGGGCTCCGTAGGGGAGGGAGGCGGAAGGCTGTCCGAGAGACGGCGACATAGTGCCACGAGGAACAGGAAGGCGGTAGAGGAGGAGAGTGTGAGAGAGAGAGAGTCCGACGAGTCCGTCAAGCCTCCTAATCAGGGGCCCGTCGAGAGAGAGAATCCGACGAGTCCGTCACGCCTCCTGGTGAAGGGGGGCCTGTCCGAGAGAACACTTCTGCACCTCACCTGAGCTTGACGCGTCCAGGCGAGGGCCGGCGACAGGGCCCCCCCAGGGCAGGAAGCAGCGGAGAAGGAGAGGGAGAAGGGGATTAAGGCGCTGGTGGGTATGATGGTGAGGATGGTGAATGAGAGTGATGATGCTGGTGATGACCAGCGAGCGTGAAGGTGGATTTCCTGGATCACTTGCCCCTCGGTGCATGTTCAAGGATTTCTCGTCAAATGAATTCTGCCCACATATTTCAGCACGTGCTGCGCCAACCGCTGTTTGATGTCCTGGGAAGGGGAGCACCTCCCTCCCTAGACTTCCAGCGACTTGATGTGTTGCATGTATGGTGAGTCTTCTGAATTTCGGCCTCCGTGGCTGCGTTTTCAGGACACGGGGCCATCAAACCCAGGCCCCGAACAACGTGGGACGGCCCGAAGCTCTGGGGCCGCTGGAGGACCACAGGACCACATCGTCGTACGCCCATGTCCTTTGTCCACCCTCCTCCATCCTCTCCGCTGGCTGAAAACAATATGCGTAAACATAACCTTTCTGAGGTCCGCGCCGCCGTCATCGTCGTCATCGTCGTCGTCGTCACCGTCACTGACATTGTCGCCGTGTTTGTGGCAATATTCATTGTCGTCGTTGTCGGCCTCCTATTTCCTTACCTTCTTATTCATACTCATTCCTCTTTCTCCTCCTCGGCAGACGATGACTCATCGGATCGGCCCCGCCAGGGCGTGTACACAACAACGCCATGCACGCATCGAGCCGCATTAGATCGTCGAAACATCGAAATCGAATCGAATCTGGCCGACCGGAGACGACGTCGAAGTGGATGGATCGGACAGCCATGGGCCCTGCAGGGCCGTGCCATGCTCACGGTGGCGGCGACAGGGCCCGCCCGTCCTTGATGTAGATCGGGACCTCCTTCGGCGCGTGCAATGCCCAAAGGTGGCTTTTCAGCCGGTCGGGGAAGAACACGCTGTCCGGGTCTACCTGCGGGGCCGATTGATCTAGGGCAACCATCTTCGCGCTTCGCGCTCCGCGCTCAGCGAAGCGCGAGTATCTTCGCGCTTCCGCGGCGCACCCCTTGGAAAAGGATGGGGGACTCGCGCCTCGCTCTGAAGTCGCCCAGACCGCGAAGTGCGACTAACTTCGCAACCTCGTTGGGTCGATCGATAGGCTGTGATCGATTGATTCGGCTGTGAAGTTCAAGGCCTCGCTGGGGAGTTCAGACGGGCAACACCGGTCACAAGAACTGGGTTTAAATACGAAGGGCAATCCGAACTGGCCAAGGTGCCAGCGCATAGTTGGGCCTAGGAAGCCTGAACACGCCAACGATGCTCAGGACCGAGGGACGACGACGAGAGTTCCAGATCTCTAGCAGCAACAGGGACCCTCCGTCGCGACCTCCGCTACAGCAAATTCGTGTCAGGACGATTTCAACGCTCGTTTCCGACACCGCGTGGATCGTTCAACCTTCAACGATCGGCGGCATATCCATTGCCAGATCGTTCCATATTCACCGATCCTTGGCCACGGGCGGCGTTCAACCATGAACGCCCGCGCTGGGGTCGCAGCCGCATCGACATGACACGAACCTACTGTGGGATGGGGAAGAGATTCTAAAACCAGCTTTCTGCCGCAGTGGAAGATTTTGGAAGGGGCTGCGAAAGAATGGCAATGACGGCGGCGGCTCCCACCAGCAGGCCCGGAACCCAACCTGGCAACCCATCATCACCCAGGGCGCTGCTGCGTGACGGGCATGTCTCACTCGATACCCTACCCAGGCCGTTCACGACCACAACAAAACCGAAAATCGAACCAACCGACAACAAGCCCGAAACATGTCGAAATGAACAGGCCGCAAGCAACCCAAACCAAGAAGGGCAGAGTGGCGAGGCAACGCCACCATAGCCGACCGAACCGAACCGACCGAACGCACCCGGCTGCGACGCAACCGAACGGACCGAGCCGCGACAAACGACCAACATTGCGAGGGAGCGCCGGCACAGAATGACCAGGCGGGGATTGGCTCCAAGAGCCAAGGCCACGCGTTCGACCACGTTGGTGCTGGGCAGCGGGGGTCTTTCGCAATGGGGTAGCGAACAACACACGCAATAGCTCATCCTGTGGTGCATGGCAGCCACGTGCTGGTATTGTACGACGTGCGTATCTCGCACGAACGATTGCACGAACTAGTGCGTACATGTCTGAGGCCCCCTTTGCGAAGGACCCATTAGCGCGCCCTTCTGTGCGTTCCACTACTCGCAAAGCAACTAACCACCCGCAAATGGCCCGGATCCGCCGCGGGGGACTTACGACCGATGACATCGAAGACAACGCGTGTTTGTTTGATAGCTTTACGCGTACGTAGGCACTTTGCGAGTAATGGATCGCGCTCGGTGATGAGCGACGAGAAGAAGCGGGTCTTACGCGAGATGGTACAGCGACCTTACGCGGTGGCTTACGCGGGTCGCCAGCGCGGCAAGCCGCACTGGAAACGAGGGCGCTTTCGCGCGACCTGACGCCGGAAACTTACGCGCCAACGTCGGTGGAGACGAACCCGTCTTCCTTCGCCGCTCACCTGACGCGAACATGAGAGGGCGGGGGGCGTGGTAAGAATGAGGGCGAACTCGGCGTCCGGGGGCAGGCCCCGAGCTTAGGGGCCATCAAGAGGGGCCACGGCGAGGAGCCGGCCTCTCGGGGTGCATGGCTTCGAGGGCTCCGGAGGGCCTGCGCCGTAAAGAAACACCAGACATCAGTCGGGCCAGACGGATGCCATGGATCATGGCACCAGTCTTGTCCTGCAGACGCCCGGTGTTCCTCCAGCCAACGTATCGTGACTCACGGACGCTCCCTCGGTCTCGCCTCATTGACGTACCCTGAGCCAATTGTTCCAGGACTTATGATACGATTGGCTGAAGATACGATCCAGGAATTCCAGGGTATCCAACGGCCCTCGATTCTGAGGCCCCCCGGAAACACAAAGATACCCGGGAGATCTCGAGAAACGTGACGTGCACCGGGTACCGTTATTCTTCCCTGCTCATCTGAACCGGAGGCCCGGGGCGAGGTGGCCAAGGCCTCCCTGCGATCTCCTCTGCGCGCGCGGGTCGCCGCACGTTCCGAGAGAGCTGTCCGCACTCCAAAACGCCAGGGGGGTGCGGCCGCGCCCACGCGGACAGGGGGTCTCACTCCTCAGTGGAGGGGGAACCGCAAGGGGGGGAATCGGCTCAGGGGGGAACCGTCGAGACGAGATCGGGGGGCATGTCGCCGATAGGTCGACGATGGGTCCCAGATCGCGAAACCGCAGGTCCCTCGGCGGGGTGGGCTATCGGGCCCCCATCGGCAACGAACGGGCGGTCGGTGGTCGATGCATCCACCCTGCATCCCCCCATGAAGCCAAGCCGTTGCCCCCGATAACTTGGGAGAGCAAAAAACAGTATCGGTGACACGCCTCCGTGGAGAAACCGGCCGCGCGCTTCTGACGAGTGACCATAAGCGATATCTTCAGACGAACACGAAAGGAGCAAAGTGCTGACGAGCTCCCAGCGGCCGCCTGTCCTTGATACTGCCTTCCTCCCGATCGCTGGCCCACGGAGAGGGTCCTGCAGAAAATGGGAACTGAAGGCCCCGCAAGGCTTCCCTCCGCGAGCCAGCTTCTCACCCTGGGCTCGCTTCTTCTGGCGGAGCCGAGGCCCAGGCGGGGGGGGGGCGATCCGAGCGAAGAACCTCGGGTGCCCAGTTCCCCAGGATCCCACTTCTGCGTCATGACCCAAGAATCGGCTACACGCAAGAGCGACCATGGGCAGGAGTGACCCTTGGTGCGCGGCCTCAGGGGGCCGCGGGGGGTCCAAATCCAAGCGTGCAAGCCAGTGCTACGGGACCCCTGACAGCCCGCACCAACGGTCACTCCGGCGAAAGGTCACTCTCACGCGGAGCCGAAATGAGAGGTCCGCGGAGAGAAGGAACGATGGGAAAGAGCCATGGCGTGGGCCTGGTGCGTGGGCGGAGATCGCTGCGTGGGGGGGAGGGCGTCTGCCGCGCGAGCTGATTCCCCTGGTGGCGTTCGGTCGCTGCTTGGTGGGGGGACGATCCGACAAATGGGGGCGGGGGGGGGGGCGGGAAAGTGCACCTCTCGCGTCGCTCGTGGGCCCCAGTCAGGGCAGAAAAGGGGGTACCTTTCTTCACCCCGCCACGCATCGCCCTCCCATGACACAACACGCGAGGCGTATTTGATCACATCACCCCGGATCCCTCGCGTCTTGAGAACGGGCACCGCAGCGCGTTCCTGGCTACTTTCAGTCTCTGGGAAGCCTCACCCGGCCTGGGACCGTCCAACCTGCACTCAGGATGAAACGTCAGTCCGTGGGGACTTTAAAGGGTCGCTCCTAACTGCGATGCGTCACCTAATTGCGATGCGCGGCGCGCGATCATCTTCGCGCTCTCGCGCCCTCGCGCCCTCGCGCCGCCGCCTCTGGAAAAGGGCAAGCGCTCTGCCCCAGACCGCGGCACCGCAAGCGCGACCATCTGCGTGCCCCCACGGGTGACCTGGGATCCTCGTTGCGAGTGATCACCAGAAGCTGACAGGAAGGCTTCTGAGATCTGAGATGCAGGAGGGCTCCTAGGAGCCCCCCCCCTCCTGCCTCCTTTCGACGGCGCGCCCAGGGGGGGAGTGAAAGGGGACAGGCCTTCTCAGAATGCGGCGGGGCTTCTCAGAAGCCCTCCGACCTTCGGACAAGCCGCCCTGTCTTCCGAAGGCTTGGACGACTTCTCAAGAAGGCCTGGGGGTCTTCCGAGCCTCCTTAGGCCCGCCCCCCTCTGAGTTCCCCTCCTGGGCTCGCCACTGATCCTCGGGGGAGGTAAAAGGGTTTTCGCTATCCAGCGCATTTTTGTTGGAGAGAAGGAGGAGGAGGAGGAGGAGGAGGAGGAGGAGGAGGAGGGAGCACAGGAGGGCGGGGGGGCAGCCGATGATCAGCGTACAGCTGGACCTAGGCCATAAGAGCATCCTTCATGAACATGAGGCCCTCCGTCGGGCCAAACAAACAGAACACCCTGGGGTACCCTCCCCAGGATGCACAAGGGCAGCCAGGATACCCTCTCCGAACCGACCTCGATCTTGTACCTCGGTCCGACTGTATCGCCTCCTCTGTGCAGTGCCGGGGACCTCGCAAGAAAAAAAACTGGCTGATTGCGGCCAGACGGCGAAACGGGACGGAGCCGGACCGCAGAATCCCGCGCCCCTGGAAGAGCAAAACGGTACCAGTACGGCCCCTTCCTCCCGGGACCTTTCTCGGGAGGCGTGCGGAGGAAGGCTTCGAGGAGAATCTGGCCGCGGCCACGACGACGATGGCTCTCCAGGACGAGCAGCGTCGTGGTCTGCTCATCGCCCCCCCGACAGCGCCACCCGCTCCCGCGCGCCGCCGAGGCCCCTCCGGACTCGAGCTCGGCGCAAGGTGGCTTCTCGCACTTGTGAGCCCAGGAGCGGCGCGGGATGCTCTGTGCCAGGGAGGCGTCGACACCGATATATGTACGAAGAGCACACACACACACAAAAAACATACACACAAACAACAGGCTCCCCCATCTTTCCCCATGTTTTCTCGGTTTCTCTGTCTTCCCCCCATTTCCCATCTCTTCCCATATTTCCGGAGGAAGCGACGATTCATTGTGTCTGTGCTTTCTTCCCCCTCCTGAATGTCTGGGACCAGGATTGGGCCTGGGAAGGATCGGTGTGTGTGTGTGTGTGCATACTTCGCGTCGCCCGGAGCGGAGAGGACGGCCGCCTTCACCACCCAATCGTGGCTCATGTACTGCCCGTCCTTCTGCACGTCGTACCACACCGACTTGAAGACCTCCGTGTTGACGACCGAATCCCACGTCCCCTCGACGGCCCTGTCCTCAGCAGGCGTGCGAGGACGGAGGCAAGACGAGGAGAAACTCGGACGAGAACACATCGAGGCTCCCGGAGAGCCGGCGGGTCTGGAGGGGATACGTTCCCGGCGCCGCGGCCAGCTCCAGGGCGCTCCGCAGCGCTGTGGGAGTGGCCTGGAACGCTCTGGAGCGACTGGCCCTCCTCCCGCGCCTCCTCGAGAAACGAGCTGCATTCCGCTCTGCCCGACCTCGCGCCCCACCCCCCTCGGACCTCCGCTCTCGGCGTCGAGGCGGCTGCGGCCGACGGCAACACGCAAAACGGATCGCGCGGCGCCCCGGCGCAAACTCTGACATCGGGGGGCGCGTTGAGACAGGCCACGTGCGAGAGTTGCACTGCTCTTCCAGGGCAGGGACGGCCTGCCTGGGCATGTCAGCTCGACGAGCTCGACGAGCTAGCCTCAGGTCGGGCCTGTCCCCGTGCAGGCCGATTTTAGACGAAAAATTGAAAACAGTCCAAAAATACCCTAAGATATTCAAAGATGGTCAAAAAATGGTACCCATACTACTTTTTTGCCTATGTTTGAATATAGCCCATGTAGAGGGCCAGGCCCGACTTAAGACTGGCCAGGGGAGCAGATGACCTGGAATCACCGATACGTCGCCGACAGCTCGGCGATGGCCCCCGGTGGGGAGACCGCACGCTCCTGGGCGGGGTGTGGCACCTCGGCCCCGATCGGCGAAAGAATGGGCCATTGGGGACCGACGCCTCCCCCCCGCAGTGAGCCCCTGACGAGAAAGGCACCTGCGACGGAGATCCCAACCGTAGCCTGGCTGTCCGCGCTTGATGTGGGTGGCGACATCCGACCCCTGCCCTGCTCCCGTCGCCCATCGCGTTGAAGGACTCGTGGACTGGCGAGGGCAGGGTTCGGATCTCGCTGCCGATGCGACGCGTGCGCGAGCCCTCGCAACGACCCGCGGCCCCGCAGCGACTGGCAACTATCGGTCGATCGCGGAGCGATCGGCCGCGCTTGCGGCGCGGCGTGCCAGGATCTCAAATCTGGCTCCGATGCATGCGCTAGTGTGTTGCATCTTTCGGTGGTTCAAAGGTGGGGTCCTGAGGGCTGGGGTCTGGAGGACGAGAGCCTCCAACAATGTATATCCACCCTCGGACGCCTTCCTTTCCTTAAGACCCCATCCCTCAGGACTCAGTCCTCGAACCACCGAATCTTCGGGGGCCTCGTCTGTCTAATCGCGCCGCTGCCCGCGTCGAATCCACGTCGAATCCATGTCGAAAGCGTCGCATCTGCATCGAATCCACGTCGAATCCGTGTGGAACCTGCGTAGGATGCGAGAAAATACTGCGACTAGACAGCTATTGACGGCAGAATCAGTCAGCATATAATCTGTCTTCGGATCGGGCTGCATCGATCGACACAGAGTTGTAATCGAATCAAATCCGCCGCGCCAAGATGCACAACGGCGCCATGCAAGCATCAAGCCGCACCCGATCGTGGGAATATCGGAATCGAATCGGACCAGGCCGGCCAGAATCGATATCGAATGGGATCGATCGGGTCAAACTGGACCCTGCCTGACGGGGATACGGGTGTGCGAAGAAACAACTCTCCTCTGGCCCATGTCGGCCTCCTGGGGGGGCGGGGGGGGCGCTGGTATGATCCCCCCCCGTCGTTGATCGAACCCTCCAGGACGGCCCACAACGCTCCCAAGAGCGCCCAATGAGGCCCCCAAGAGTTCCCCAAGAAGCTCCCAAGAGACCCCAAGAGGCCTCAAGAGGCTCCCCAGAGGCACCCAAGACGCTCCAAGAGGCCTCGGGAACTGCCAGAAGGCCCCAAAGACGCCCTACGAGGACTCCGAGAAACTCTCAAGAGACATCCGAAGAGACTCCGAGAGGCATCAAAGATGCCTCTGGCAATCCTGCTCTCCCTTCTCCTCCTCCTCCTCCTCCTCCTCCTCCTCCTTTTCCTCCTCCTCCTCTTCCTTATCCGCCTGTTCCTTCTCCTCCATCCTTCCTTCCCCCCCTCTCCCTCGAGGCCAGGGGATTGTGGAGCCCCTCGTCGTTGTCATACGGCTTTTATCGAGTGAAACGCTCTTTCACCTTGAAATGTTGACTGTTTTTTGCCATTTTTCTTTTTGCCGTGATTCCCTCAGACTAATATGTTCTCGTTATATCGTTCTCTCGTGTTCTCTCTCTCTTTCTCTCTCTTTGTCTCTCTCTCTCTCTCTTTGTCTATCTCCTGCACCAGGCCAATGCATGCCGATGCGATACAAAATCTATTCCCAACCAACATCAATGCCAATGCAATGCCAATGGGGGAATCCTTTCGTCTGGTGGATTTCAAGAAGAATACTTTGTGGATGATGTCAATACGATTCCTTCTTCGGAGGATTTCAATAGCAATGCTCATGTGTAGGAGTTCGATCGGGATCATCATGTGGAGGGTTTCACTAGGAATCCTTCACGTGGGAGGATTCAATCGGAATCGCTCTTGTGGAGGGTTTCAGTAGGAGTCCGTCTGCGGAGGGAGCCATTAGGACTCGCCAGCGCAATGCCAACGCAATGCCAAAAATTTGCCATCGCAATGCCAAACCAATGCCAAGGCGATCCCAATTCAATGCCAATGCAGTGCAAGGAATCCTACCTGTGAAGGGTTTCGATTGGAATCCTTCCGTGGGGGGTTTCAGTATGAATATGTTATGTGGGGGGCTTTCAAAAGGATGCCTTCTTGTGGAAGGTACGGCATCCTTTTGTGGTGGGAGCCATTCGAACTCGCCAGCGCAATGCCGAACCAGTGCCGACGCAATGCCAAACCAATGCCAATGCAATGCCAATGCGGGGTATTGTTTGTGGTAGATTTCAATACCAATGATTCTACGAACCCTTCTTCGGGGGAGTTCAATAGGAAACCTTCTATGGAGGGCTTCGCATGGAACCCTTCTGTTGAGGATTTCAACTTGGATCCTTCTTGTGGGGGGGATTCAATAGGCATCGTTTTTGTGGAGGCGTTCAATCGGAATCCTTCTGTAAGGTGTTTGAGTATGACTCGCCAGCGCAATGTCAACGCAATGCCAACGCACTGCTAACGCACTGCCGTCGCAATGCCAATGCGATGCCAATGCGATGCCAAACCGTTGCCAAACCAATGCCAATGCAATGCCGATGGCGGGATTCCTGTCTTCCAACGGATTTCACTAGGAATCCTTATGTGGATAATTTGGTTACGAATCCTTCTTCGGAAGATTTCGATAGGAATCCTCCCGTGGAGGGTTTCGATTGGAATCTTTCTGTGGGGGGGGTCACTTTGAATCCTTCATGTAGGGGCTTTCAAGAGGATCCATTATTGTGCAAGGTTTTCATAGGAATCCTTGTGTGGGGGGGGCATCAGGACTCGCCAGCGCAATGCCAACGCAATGCCAAAGATTTGCCAAACCAATGCCGGGGCGATCCAAATTCAATGCCAATGCAATGCCAATGGGGGAAATCGTTTGCGGTCGGGTTCAAGAAGAATCCTTCTATGGAGGGCTTCGAATGGAATCCGTCCGTGAGGGAATTCAATGTGAACCCTTCTTGCGGGATGCTTCAATCGGAATGCTTCTCGTGGGGGGCTCAACAGGGATCACTATGCGAAGGGAGGTGCTGGAACTCGCCAGCGGAATGCCAGCGCAATGCCAACGCAGTGCCAACGCAATGCCACACCAACGCCAAAGCGATCCCAACCCAATGCCAATGCACTGCCAATGGGGGAAATCCTTTGTGGTAGATTTCAATAGGAATCCTTCTGTGGAGGGTTTCGCATGGAATCCTTCTGTGGAGGGTGTCAATAGGAATCCTTCTTGTAGAAGGTTTCGATTGGAGTCCTTTTGCGGCGGGTTCCACTAGGGCTCGCCAGCGCAATGCTTAAGAAATGCAAACGCACTAGCAACGCACTGCCGAGGTCAATGCCAACGCAATGCCAATGCGATGCCAAGCCATTGCCGAACCAATGCCAATGCAATGCCAACGGGGGGTTCTTTCCTTCGAAGCATCTCAATGCCAAGCAAGGTTTTCATAGGAATCCTTCGGTGGGGGGGAACCACTAGAACTCGCCAGCGCAATGCCAATGCAATACAAACGCGATGCCAACCCGATGCCAAAACGATCCGAATTCTATGCCAATGCAATGCCAATGGGGGAAATCGTTTGTGGTCGGGTTCAAGAAGAATCCTTCGATGGAGGGCTTCGAATGAAATCCGTCCGTGAGGGAGTTCAATGTGAACCCTTCTTGCGGGATGCTTCAATCGGAATGCTTCTCGTGGGGGGCTCAACAGGGATCACTATGCGAAGGGAGGTGCTGGAACTCGCCAGCGGAATGCCAGCGCAATGCCAACGCAGTGCCAACGCAATGCCACACCAACGCCAAAACGATCCCAACCCAATGCCAATGTACTGCCAATGGGGGAAATCCTTTGTGGTAGATTTCAATAGGAATCTTTCTGTAGAAGGGTTCGCATGGAATCCTTCTGTGGGGGGTGTCAATATGAACCGTTTTGTGGAGGGTTTCAATAGGGGTCCTTCTTGTAGAAAGTTTCGATCGGAGTCCTTCTGTGGAGACTTTCACTAGGACTCGCCAGCGCAATGCTTGCGAAATGCTAACGCACTGGCGACGCACTTCCAAGCGCAATGCCAATGCAATGCCAATGCGATGCCAAACCATTGCCAAACCAATGCCACTGCAATGCCAACGGGGGACTTTTTTCGAAGCGTCGCAATATGAATCCTTCTGCGTGTGATTCCAATAGGAATCCATCTGTGGAGGATTTCAACAGGAATCATTCCGTAGAGGGTTTCGATCGGAATCCTTCTGTTAAGGAATTCGCTGTGAATCTTTCTTGTGGAGCGTTCAATAGGAGTCCTTCTAGGGGGAGGGCAGATGCGGCCACGTCGCATTCTTTTTTTCGAAAAAAAAAAACAATAAAATGTTCTGGGGGGATGGGGAAGAAGAGGAACAAAAAAGAGGAGGAGGCGGAGGAGAAGGAGGAAGAGGAAGGCGAGGCGGAAGGAGAGGAGGACGCCACTGAGTACGCACACCGCTGAAAGACGCACGCGCGAACTCAGTGTGAAAGCCTCGCGCGCGCGCGCTCTGGAACCCCGAGGGGTTCCACAATCCCCCGTTCTCTCTCCCTCCTACTTTATCTTCCCCCTCTTGGGGTGTGACGGCTTCCCCTGCCCCTTATTCTACTGCAGTCTCCTCCACATCCCTGACCAGGACAACTCGCCTGGGCATCGTTCCTGGAAAGGCCGCTGGGGTTACTTTTTAGTCAGCGGCCGCGGGCGAGCGCGCTGGCGGCGAATCCAGTCAAAGCGGGGCACGCAGCGACGAATTAACCTAAGGCGACGGAGGGAGGCTACACCTACAGCGGTAAACCGAAACCTCACGCAGAAGCCCAACGGCGGACCGGCGGGTGGGGGGACAGCTGAAACGGAGTCGAACTGCCAGCGTGCAAATATGCAAAGCGTCGGACACCAGGGAGTCGGGAAACACGACGCCCCGGGCCAGAAACCGAGATTAATGCAAGGACGCAACCCCAGACCACTGCGTGAGTACCAGGGTGGCCCGAAAGACCGCCGGTCAAAGAATTAAAGCCAGGAGGCGAGAGCGTTGTCAGGCTGCAAATCCCAAGGTGGCCGTAGCCGCATAGTCCCGAGGTAGCAGAGCGCACGACTGCGAAAAGCAGCGGAGCTGCGACGCAGCCAAAATGGCGCGGGTCACCACGAACCAGTGCGTGAAGCTGCTGGGGTGGCCCGAAGCGTCCAGAATTTGACCCCTCTTGAATATACGATGGGGGGCGTCCATACTCGATATCGGGACGGGTGTGTTCGAATAGCCCCCGGGCCGTATCCCAAAGCTTCCTTTCTTTTCTACAAGGCCTTTGGTGGGGGGGCACTCGGGGATCAGAACGAGAATTCGCCTACGAATCCTTGTTCGTGGCGTGAGCCACCTACAGGGGCTTCGGCTCATCCCCGGGCAGCCAGCTCTTTGTCCAGCTTCCGCAGTGACGATCCCTCGACATCTGGCGATGCGTGTATGTGTCTTCAACGCGCGGCCCCGGGAGGCGGCGATTGTTTGTCAACGCGCTGCGTTCCCCTGGGGTAGAGATTTTCGCCCCAGATCAGCTCGTGATGGCCGCAGGGCTTGGGTTTATGTTATTCCCATCCCACTTAAGGACCGCATCTCAGAAATAAGTTCGAGCACCCCGAAAAGTGTCAAAAGAGTGTCGAAACAGTGTCGGGCGAGTCTCCCAGGGCCCGACACGAGAAAAAACCCTTGAATTTCGGTACTCTTTTGGGCGCTCGAAATTCTTCCTGGTGATCAAGGCTAAAGTAAGTTGGAGCATCATAAGCCTGGGCCCGACAGATGGCTCCAGAGGCCGCAGTCGAGGAAAAACGCCTGGAAGGATAGACCACGCCACCCTTGCGGCAGAAGACCCTGAAAAGCTTTCGGCTTTCGGGTGGCAGCGATGGGGCTGGGAGGGGCCAACTAGGGGGGGGGGGGCGGAGGGGCGCATCGATGGGAAAAACCAGCCCCCCCCTCTTCACCTTCGGGGAGGAAGTTCCCCTCCCCCCCACACTCCCCTGGACCTGGACGGGGCGCCCCGCGACCGATTGGAACAATGGGGCCCGCAGTGGTCCTTACCTCAGCGCCTTGACGCATGTGAGCATCGTTTATCCGATCCCCATCCCCAGCGGCGTGGCCTACGCCCCACTGGCCGATTTACCCCCCTAGATGGGGACATAGGCCGTATTCTTCGGGTTTCGAGGGTGTACCCCCAACCGGGGGGGTAATTTGGTGGGGGTCTCGGAGGGGATGGGCATTGCTTCAAGGATACTGACTTACCTCAGCGCCTTGACGCTCCTTGACGCTTGGCTGGGCGAGCCGCTCGCTGCGGGGCGCCCCCCCAGGAGGCAGGCGCAGCGCAACCCGCGGCGGCGCTGGCCATGTACTACAACCGTCCGAGGGCCGCGCCGTCTGCCAGGCCCCGTAGCACGCCTCCGCCGCTCTCGCGGGGGGCTCCTCCTCCTCCTCCTCCTCCGCCTCCTCCTCCTCCTCCTCCTCCTGCTCCTCCTCCTCCTGCTGCTCCTCCTCCTCCTCCTCCTCCTCCTCCTCCTCCTCCTCCTCCTCCTCCTCCTCCTCCTCCTCCTGAGGTGTTGTGGTCCGAGGCGCCCCATTTTGGGCTAGCGGCCCGACAGACCACGACCCCAGCCCCGCGGGGCGACTTCTCTCATCTTGCCCACGAGTGGTGACTCGAGAGCGGCCTGCGCACGGCGCTGTGCCACCCGAGTCGCCCGCGACACATGTGTGAGGACGCCACCGCCGCCCCGCCCTCGTTAAGGGCGACACCGGTGGCGCGCGCCGCGCGGCGGCGGGCGCGGCTGTGGCGGACGGCCGCGCGGCGGGCTCAGCAGCAGGGCGCGGAGGTCTTGCACCTGCTGGACTCGCCCGCGGTCGGCTACGCCCCCGGCTGCTGGGCAGTGCTTCCCGATCCTGCCGACGCCTTCAAGGAGGGCTTGGCGGCCGGCTGGCGACTCGCAGGCGGCGAGGACGCTTGCGAGAAGCGGGAGGCGAAGGCAGAGCCCGACACCATATGCAGCAGCGCCGAGATCAGGGCATGCGGGAAGAGGAAGGCGAAGTTGGAGCCCGTTATCCCTCCTAGCCACAGCTCTGAGAACAGCGCGCGCGAGAAGTTGGAGGCGATGTTAGAGCCCGACATGACCTGCTACAGTACTGCAATCAGGGCGTGTGAGGCTCAGGAGGCGATGGGAGTGCCAGGCCAGGCGAAGCTGGAGCCTACCATCATTAGCCACAGTTCTGTGAACAGTATGTGCGAGATGTGGGAGGTGAAGGCAGAGCCCAACAGGATCAGCTACAGCGCTGCGATCAGGACGAGCGCGAAGGGGAAGGCGAAGTTAGAGCCAGTTATCCCTATTACTGGCCACAGCACGGGGACCAGCGCGTGCGAGAGGTGGAAGGCGAAGGAAGAGCCCGACACCATCAGCTACAGCGCTGAGATCAGGGCATGTGAGAAGGGGAGGGCGCAACAGAAGCCCAGGGAGAAGTGCGATGAAGGGGAGGCGAAGGTAGAGCCCACTATCGTCGCTAGCCCTATCACTTGGAACAGCGCCTGCGAGAAGTGGGAGGCGACGTTAGAGCCCGACACGTCACTTAGCCACAACTCAGAGGCCTGTGAGAAGGGGAAGGCGAAGCTGGAGCCCGCCATCCTCTCTAGCCACAACTCTGAAAACAGCGTGTGCAATAAGTTGGAGACGCAGACGGATCCCAACATGATCAGCTACAGCGCTGCGATCAGGTCGTGCGAGAAAAGGAAGGCGAAGGTAGAGCCCGTTATCCCCAGCCTCCTTTCTAGTTTACAGCCCTATGTGGACAGCTGCAGTGTTGCGATCGGTACGGGCGAGACCAGGACGCCGAAGCTTGGGCCCTTTCTTCCTAGTCATTACTCTAGCAGCTGCAGTCGCGGGCCGGCGCTGGCGGGGAGTGAGCCCGACACGATCAGCACCAGTGCGGTAGTCAATACGTGCGAGAAGGCCGCTATCCAGCGGTGGGAGGCCAGCGAGGAGCGGGCGCGGCTCCTGAGGGACGCCGACGCCCTAAGGGGGGTGGGGCCACAGACAGCGACCAGGCCCTTGAGAACGACGATATCGGCTGCAGGAGATCGTTCGGCGCGGCCGAGCGGCGATTGCAGCATCAGTGATCTGCTGGGGCAGCTCGGGGAAGCCACACGTTCGGCGGCGGCGGCAGCGGGTCCCAGTCCCAGTGTCGCTTCGACCGCTGACAAGCCTCCCGACTGTCAGCAGCAGTGACACTTCTTCTTCTACCTGGTGCTCGCGGAGCGCTACCTTGTGCTCCTGGTCGCCGTGGAGGTCTGGGTAGAGAGTTGTGTCCTCCTTTCATTCGCACCGCGATAGAGCCGATCCGATCCGATCCTCCTCCTCCTCCTCCTCCCCCTCCTGCAGGGGGGGCGAGGAGGTCTCGATCGCAGCCGTGTGGTCGGACAGCAGAGGTCTGGGCCGGCCCGAAGCACCGACGGCCCGCCTGCGTCGAGCCGCCGGGGCCGCCCGCCCTCCGGGCGGCTCTCCTCCCGCTGGAGGCGAGCGGCGTCCCTGCCCGGATGGTTTCGTACCGTGTGGTCGGGGAGACGTTACGTCTGCGACGACGACGACGACGACGACGACGACTGCGGACCAAACTCCTATGCAGATTCCTACGCAGACACCTACGCGGATCCCGATGCACACGGCGGCAGTGCCTGGAGCGCACTGGGGGGGGGTGGAGCGTTACGTCATAAGGGGGGGGGCGGGGGCCATGACGCCTGTCATGCCCCAAGCACTAAAGAAACAAGCTCGTAAGACTCGGGCCGTGGGGACTCGGGTTGGCCTGACGGTGCCGTCAGGACAATGACGAGACCCAGTCTGAGATGCGACGCGACCTCTCGCTGCAGACATCCCACGAAAACTGGACCGCCAACATCTGCAACAGGCCCTTTTCAAAAAGTGTCGGCGGCAAAGCCGAGTTCTGGCGAACTCGAGTCTTACGTTTCCCCGGAATGAGGGCGATGGGGGAAAGATCGGGGGAACTGGCTCAAGGGACGGGGGGGGACACTGATTTGGCACGGGCAATGCATCGCCAACCGATTGGCGATAGGCCCCGTAGGCCGCAAGATGCCAGGGAAGGGGAGGAGAGGCCGCCGAAATTCAGAGGAGAAGCAAGGACCACCGCCACCGAGAACCCATCCGGGTGGGGCAACACCTGGGCGGTAGAACGCCCGGTCGTCGTCCTGTGCCGGGTGACGCTCGGGCGTGCCATCCGCCAGGGGCCGTCCTGCCCACCACCCCCGAAAGTTTCGGCGGTGCAACGACGATGCCTCGGCGATTCCGATGCATTGACGACGCCGGCGAGGCGTAATTGAACGGCGTCGGCGTGGAAGACAGACGGGTGTGACGGCGACGCGGCGCGATCGTCAGACCCCGTCCACTTCGGCCCCTTTTGGGGAGGACTGGAGGGAAGAGCGACGAGGATCGGAGGCGGGCCAGTCAAGACAATGCCGCCCCTCCCTGGCGCGTTTCGGGCCCTCTGGGGACCCCTGGAGGCATCTCGTCGCCACGGCTGAATCCACACCGAGCAAAATGGACCTCGGGAGGGGCCCGGGGGCCGATTCTGAGTGGATTCGAGCCAGGCGGGAAAGCCGACGCTGTGTCAACTGGCCCTCTTCTGAGAGCAGGAGCCAGAACGAGTTCTGCAGTGGCCGCCTGCCAAGACGAGTTCGTCCAAGACTGGCGCTGGGAAAACCTGACTATCCGACGTCGTGATTTTTGAAACCGTGTTCCCCCGTGAGGTCTGGACCTCTTCCTGGGGACCGGCTTTGCATCCTCAGCCGTAGCTTGAAGGCCTGGGGCCTGCCTGGTGAGGACCCCGAAGACCAGCACATGCAGAAAACCTTCCGTCGGGACTGATCCACGGCGCGACGACGTCAAAGGTTGTGCTTTGCAACGCGGGTTACAAATAAGGCGCGATGTTTGGCCGCAGACGGGAAACACGGAGAGAGATGGGCAGCTCACCATCTCTCATCCATCAAACCTCTCCGCCCTCCATCACATCTACTCCTCTGCCCCCTCTTCCTTCATCCCTCCTCAGGCCCGAGCCGTAGCCGCAGCCGTGTTGTCCCCGTTTCAACACACGCTTCGTTCCGGCACGGGCCCACGCGCGTCACCTGCTTGCCACAGGTGACTGCGACATGGACTCTCGGCGGCCACTGCTGCCTTTTCCGCCACCGTGGCCAAGCAGCGCTGTGCCCCCGCTGCCTCCTCCGCCACCTGTGCGGATGTCGCCTAGCCAAAGAGGGCACAAAGAGGGCGGGGGGGTCGATTGCAGGGCTTGCTGATTAAGTACGCCTTGCCCCAATCATCGGACCTTTGGAATTCGTGGGCTGCCCGCAGGAATGCTGCTCACTCCAGCATCTTCCCAGAAGTTCAGGAAAGCATAGCTTCTTAGGTCTCTCTCTCTCTCTCTCTGTTTACCTTAGCCGCCCGATACGCAACGCGCAACCCGTATTGTGTTGACATGGAGCTCAACATGTTTTGAGCACGTACGCCTGGAGCGGCACGCTCGCCAGAACGCGGGCCCGAGCCAAAACGAAACGTGTCAACACGGACGTTCTGAACACGGTACGTGTTGCGCTTCAGAACGGGCGTATCGGGGCAGCTGAGCTGTCTGCTGGTCTGGGCTCGGCTTCTTGGCCGTAGGCCTGTCCAAGCTCTCCCATTGCCGGTCGCCCCCATTCGGCCTCCCATGACGTCGGTTTTGTCGATCCCTGCGCTCATATTGTACAAGTCTTGACCCTGGTTCTATGCGCGCGGATTCCGTCCCCAATCGGACTTATGCTGTTCGGAGCTGTCTTCTCTCATGCATCATGCATTCAAATTCCCTCGCTGTGGGCCGCCCTCGTTCGCCTGGCTGGCGCTTCGTGCCTCTCTCTCTCTCTCTTCCTTGCAACTGTTCTCTTCGTGCTCCTTGCCCCGTCCTGGGGGCCTGCTTTCGCTGTGAGTGCATGTAATGTTGAGCCCATGTGCCTGGGCACCTCGCGGTAATAGGTGCTTACGGCAGGCTCGTGTCGTACCAACTTCGGCGTTGGCTCCTGACACCGCGGGGTCGTTCAGCCTTGAACGATCGCCCGTTTCCGAAATGTTAGATCTTTCAACATCGACCAATTCCGGGTCGCCGGCAGCGTTCAACGCTGCACGCCAGCGGCGGGGTCGCCGCTGGTCGACACAACGCGAACCTACCGTACTTGTAGTCGCATCCTCTCTGGCAGAATGCCCGAAACTGTATCTCAAGTGAGGGGCTTTCAGCCTGCTCCCTGTCCCCTAGGGTCTTCCCCCCTCCCTCCCCCCGTTCAGCACTCGACTAGCCGCTAAGGTAAGTGTCACTACAAGTGTTGCAATTAGCGCTGTTGCATCTTCGAATGCTAATTTCCGTAGCACCCCGCAGATGCGGATAAGAGTGAGGGGGCGGTGGGGACGTCGACAGTCTGCGAGACTCTGGAGAAGCCCGCCGCAGGCGCCGAAGTTTCACAAATTATAATACGCGCCCGCCGCAGGCGCCAATGTTTTCTTCAAACCAAATACGATCGGTCGCGGGGTGGGTCTCAGGGTGGGTCCCGGGTGGGTCCCGGGTGGGTCCCGGGTGGGTCGCGGGGTGGGTCGCGGGGTGGGTCGCGGGGTGGGTCGCGGGGTGGGTCGCTGGGGGGACGACGACAACAAACAACAGCAACAACAACAACAACAACAACAAAAATTACTAGCACGTGGGGACACTCCGTTCTCACCAGTGCCAGGGTTTTCATAGGAGGCGGGCAATACCCCCACTTTGTGGGGGGGCCGGTTCAAGCTCTACCAATTTTCCAAACGACTCTTCGCCACCACCCACACCCAGCTTCCCGCCCTATGACGTTCGGACACTTCACTTCGTGGCCTGCGGACGACCGTGGCTACTATTCAGGGCCCCGCGGCCGACGACGACGGCGTGCGCGCGCGAAGAAAAAACGAATATGTCCCGCATGGTATTATTTGACAGGGATGATGGCCCTGGCAGGTGCGCAACCGTTGTCGCAGAAGTTCGAAAAAGTTGCTCGCAAAGCCCGTTTGACAGAAATGTTTAAAAAGTGTTGGGTTTCCTACGAATCCGCAAGAGCGCGCGGGATGAGATTTTGACAATTGTTTGTTGAAAAACCATTGGTTTTTTGATGTTTTTATGTTAAAATCGCTGCGAACACTAAGGTTTTGGAAGGATTTCGTCTTGCGCGCGCGAATGTCCACTTTACCTTATTTTTGCAAGGGATTCTTGAAATTTGATTATATTAGAACAAGAAATGTCATTTTATAGTGTTTTTTTTGCAAGGGAAAACGGATTACAACAAAACAACCGGATCTGGATCACATCGTTTTACCTGAGGCTTCCTCACGAAAATGATGAAAATGTAGCTGCGGCCTAGGCGGCGCAGGGGGGGCGCGCACCAGGGGGCCCAACAATAATTATTCTTTAGAATAAATAATGTTCAACAACAACAAAAGCAGCAACAACAACAACAACAACGCAACAAGCAGAATCCTCACGACGGATTCTCACTTCAGCCACGCACCAAGGCGTAACGAATGCCCCCTTACTCTGATGATTGGGTGTACTTCCTGTTGGCGACTTGTGAGAACAAACCTGTCTTCCAGTCAGGGGTTGGCTTTCCCCGCTCTCCGGCCGGATCTCCCCCCTTCGTCACCTCAGCAGCCTTCGTCTTTTCTGCTCCTTCCGGGGTGGTGTCTGCCAAGCGCCACCCACCCCGCCTTCTAACCCAAATATCTCAGAGCACCGCGCTCCGCGCGTGCCTCCGTCCGACAACGACATTCCTCCTCCCTTGCCTATACCACTTCTCCTCCTCCCTCCTTCACTCGTCCTTCTTTATCCTTATCCCTCAACATCCTCTCCCCACATCCACCATGTTTATCCTCCGTCTGAGCCTCGGTAATATGACATGTCTTATTCACCTTTCTCCTCCTCCTCCTCCTCCTCCTCCTCCTCCTCCTCCTCCTCCTCCTCTACCTCCTCCTCCTCATCATCATCATCCTCCGCACTCCTCTGTCCCCCTGACGTTCTCTTCAGCTTCAAGATCAACGCTTCGGCTTTGGCATGTGACCCGTTGCTAGGAAAAATGAGGCTGGTGCAGATCTTCGGGTGCGCTGGACCACCCTTCCAATTGCGCGCGGAGCGCGCCAGGGGCGGCACATGGTGCGCCGCCAACGGGGGCCCTCGCCGAATCAAGAAATCCACGCGGGACTCCGACCCGTGTACGTTTACGCTAAATTCGTGCCGATAGAACTCAGCATTGGTTCCCGACCCCGCGTTGACCGAGCAACCTCTCACGATCGCGGCATTCCGATATAGCGCAGACCGATCGATGTCGGAAGATTCCAGGCCACTTGGGGCAATCAAGCTTGAACGCCCGCGCTGGGGTTGCCACCGCGTCGACACGACACGAACCTGGTGCGCTTAAACGGCATCCAGAAGCCGACAATCACGAACAACAATCGACCCTCTGGGAGTGCCGCACGCAGTTTCTTGCTCTTCGAATTGCCGACACTGCCCCGTCGCTCACCTGAAAGCCCTGTGAGGGCAACAGTGGAGGCGGGGGACTGATCCAGGAGGGGAACGTCGACTCGACATCGGTGATACGTCGACGATACATCGGCGATAGGCCCCCGACAGCGAGTCCGCATGCTCCTCGGCGGAGTGGGCGACCCGGCCCCTCCTGGCGATGGACGGGCGATCTGGGTGTGGTGCCTCCTCCCTGTGGGCTGATCCCCGGAACACCTCCCTCTGAGATCCTCAGGTCGTCAGGCCTCCTGGTCGACGTCATAACTCGGGTGTCCGCTCCGGGACGGTCCGGCCATCCCGAGAACGCCCTCGGCAAGGCGCAGCTGCTCGAAAATCGGCCCGAGGCTGGAAAACAGCAGAGAACCTAAAGGAGAACGGCCTAACAAAAACTCGAACCTCGGAGCGCTCGGGGGGAAGTGAGAAGGGGCAACCCTTCTCAGAAGGCGGTGGAGCTTCTCAGAAGCCCTGTGTCCTTCTGAGACCTTCGGCCAAGGCTTATAACACTTCTTTCTTATAACCTTCCGCCATGAGCCCTGCTGTCCACCCCTATCGCTGCCCGTGACTGCGGCGGCCGCGCAACGACGCCCCGCGAGCCACGAGCTTCAGGGGGCCAACGGAGGCGGAGGCGCCGACGCGTCGCAGGCGAAGATGCTGGCGCCCTTCCCGGCGGCAAGGTCTCGGAGACCCTCCTCGTCGGCGGGGGCGGGCAAAATACGAACTCGAACGAGGGTGAGCTCGCCATCGCTCAGACGTCCGTGTCCCGTGAATTGTGAGGTCTCCTTTATCTTTGTATCTCAAGATGGTCGAATATGCTCCAGGATGGCCCAGGTCTCCTGGCGATGGCCTTGCCGAGAGAAACGCACACGTCCGAGCGATGCCGAGCGGATGAGGATGAATTCGGATCGCGACGGAAGGCTGTCTGCAACGTTTGGCCCTCGAAGGGGCCATTATGGGGCCCGTGGCCGTCAAAAACTACTCAGGATGAAAAACCGGTCCCCAGGAAGTCCAGAATTACAACAAATCAGTTACGACGACGGATGCCTGGGAAGGGGATGATGAGAGATCCGGATGAGGGTACATCAGGACTCTGTGAGAGCTGGCGGACCTGGAGGACCCGTCGGGCGCCACGGCCGTTGCACAGCGCTCTGGAAGGCTCCAGCCCCTCCCGGTCTTGCCTCTCGGCGAGGGGGGGGGCGGGGGCCCAACCATCCGACATCTGTCCTGCACGCTGTCCTACAATCTCGGCGTTCCTCCTCAAACTTGGCCGCCAGGGGACCTTTCTCGGGCTCCCCGGGCCATGCGGTGAGGGGGGAGCGCTCATCCTCGATGATAGGGGGTGCGTCCGAGATCGCCTCCCCGGGGTGCATCCTCGAGTTCCCCACCTTTTCTGAGCGGCCAGTTCTTTTCGGGAGATGATGCTGGTGATGATAATGATGATGAGGAGGAGGATGACGATAACGATGACGATGGCGATGGCGATGATAATGATGATGATGTTGATGATGATGATGGTGGTGATGATGGTGATGATGGTTATGATGATGATGCTGATGATGATGATGATGAAGAAGATGATGCTGTTGACGATGACGATGACGATGACGACAAAGACGACAATGACGACGATGACGACGACCACGATGATGATAATAACGACGATGACGATGACGATGACGCTGACGATGATGGAGGTGATTATGATGACGATGATGCTGATGATGCTGATGATGCTAATAGTGATGATGATGATGATGATGATGAAGATGATGCTGATGACGATGATCGTGGTGGTGATGATAATGATGCTGGTGATTGTGGTGGTGATTGTGGCGTTGCTGCTTCTGCTGATGGTGATGACGACAGTGATGATGATGATGATGATGATGATGATGATGATGAGGAGGAGGAGGAGGAGGAACTCGTGGCCTGGGGGAGAGAACTCGCCCGCGAGGGCTACCCCGTGGGGCTCCCATTGGCTGCGTGTTCGGCGACCTGCTGCCGCCGTTGCAGCCCCACCAGCCGTGCCACAGTTGGCCCGCAGAGCCTCCGGCCCTCGGGCTCACACGAATGGGCCTTGCCGAGGTGCCAGCGAGCGCTGGGCTCCTTCCTGGTCTGCCCACGTGAGATGCGTGCCTATTATCCCGTCCTGCCGCGAACTTCATATGTCTTCCTCCTCCACCCTCCGCCTCATCTTCATCTTCCACCTCCTCCTCCTCCTCCTCCTCGTCCCTTCGCCTCCTCCTACTCCCTTCGCCTCCTCCTGCCTCTGGCTCAGGCTCCACTCCATCGCCCCCCTGTCCCCTCGAGGCTCGAAAGGCCCACCGGCATCGTCAGTGACCGCTCTCGTGTGTCAAATTGCAGGACGCGGCTGAAGCTCAGCCTCACCAATCCAACACGGGAAGATGCTGCAAATATGCTGCGAGTCGCAAAACGCAGCAGAAATCAAACAAGCAACACGCATGCGAGTGCAGACAAACAAACATTCCCGACTCCTCGATAGAACCAGGGAGCACGGCCATGAAGCAGAAGAGCGAAGTGCCCCGTGCCTGAAATTGACATGCGCATCGCATATATCTTGAAGAGGTGTGCGTGTGGCACAAACACGTAAAACATCGGCCCATTCCCAAACAACGCATGTGATGCAAAATATGCGGGGCAACGCTCGTCACAATACGGCACTCTAGCGCTGCGAAGCGCGTTACGCTTGGCCAAGCATGGTGTTGCAACGATGCGGCACACTGAAGTCAATCGACGGGGCGATTGCATGCATCGTGATTGTGCTGATCAAAACTGCATCGCATGATGCACAATATAACTGAGCCAATGCTTGCGGCGTGCCCTTGCAAACGCTGGCGGCCCTGGGTCTGCAAAGAAGAAACTTGCAACGACAGAATGACAAGCCGTGCCTCGTCTTCAGGTGCAGGTGGGATGATATACTCGTTCCTGCATCCACCTATGACTTCGCCTGGCGAATCTTGCTTACAGTGCCAGAGAGCGTGCACGGCAGACCCTGAAGACTGCGCATAACCGAGAGGGATCATAGAGTATGAGGGCAGCTACAGGAGAAATATATTGCCATAAGCACTCTCGTGCGAATCACTGCACTCCATCATCGCAGCCAGTCTCAAGAAAAACAGCTGATTGAAGGTGCCAGAGTCTGGGCTCGATCACCAAATACACGGATGTACACGTCGTGCGGGGCACGTCGCTGTACAGGGAGGACGACGAAGACGAACAGACAGTGCAAGCATAGATGCCGCGCGTCATAATAAGCATGAAGGGTGACGTGACGGAGGACCCGATGAATACACAAACTACAGACAGGCATTATGATCCAGCGGGGGAGACAAGACCCAGGATGCACAGACGCACTCTCGGCAGCGGACCGTCCCAATCTTCAGGAGGCTCCTGGCAGGCGCAAAAGCGCTGCACATGTGCTGCACTACGCTTGCGATGCACAATCATTGGGGCGCTATGATACCGTCAACATGCAGCATCGTTTTCGGCCGTGACACAAACATCCTCCCGCATTGCTCGTCCGCTCCGCATCCAGTACAAACATGAACTCCAAAATGCGCCATCCGTGGTATTCAATTTCCTATGCCAGATACAGCCAAGGCCTGTGCAAGGGATATTTCGTCACGAGTGACAATATCGTCGGATCGGCATTGTCTTCGCCCTCAAGGCTCCACCCCAGCGCCAAGCAGTCCTGCCCTATTTGCAGAACATCAAAAAACCCATACTGCTACTCCCCAAGGCGAGTCGAGCCGTGGCGACAAGGGCCGATGGGAAGCACAACAAAAATATGAAGCCAAGGGAAGGTGATCGGGATCGGTACGGCTTCCTCCTCTGACCAAGGCTCCACCCCAGCAGCAAGCAACGCACACTCTGCCGACGTTGAATTTAAAAACCAGCTACCGCCCGCGAGAAGCCCAACACTCAACCGCGCGTGAGGAACCTGTCGGCGGCGCGCCCAGGGGGAAGTGCGAGTGAGCAGGACTTCTCAGAAGGTTGGGAGGTCCGTCCTTCTGAGATATATGTTAAGCTTTCCCCGAAGACACATAACACTTCTTAGAAGGCCGGAGGACTTCAGGGAAGCCCCGCAGCCTTCTGAGAAGGGCTCCTCCTCACTTCCCCCCCTCGCTCGCCGCAGCCTGGGGAAACCCAAAGAAACGCCGAAGCTCCTCAGGGGCCTCGGGAAGTCGCTGCGCAGCGCGCGAGGCGAAGATAACCCGAGGCATCCAGATGAAAAGCCTCTGGCTCCTTGATGCGTGGCCTCACTGTAATACGGAGATCTAACCGACATTCCAAAATATAATACGGAAAATGTTCAACAACTGTCTGCCCTCGGGGGCCATGACTTTCCCACGGGACCGTCACCAGACGACTCAGGACGAAGAGCCAGTCCCCGACGAGATATCCAGTCCTCTGGGAAGCCACGTTGTGGATCTAACACTGCCTGCTGTGCGCAATACCAACAAACCCACCATTATTCGCAAAAGACCATACAGCACACAGTTCTTACACCAACATCAAAATCATGCGCGGGCGCCCCCGTAATCATTTTGCATTGGTTCTTGACAGGGAAGGCGGAGGGGCCGTTATCTTGCCTGCTGCGCGCAGGCCCACCATCCCTGTCAAATACGAGTGCAAGGTGATTGCGTGTGCACAAACACACAGCACACAATGCTGGCAAATCCGCCATCACTATGCAACGGCTTTCGACAAGGATTGTGGGGGGTCGCAATATTAGAGAGAGCGTGATTCACCGCCGCTTTACTGTGGAAAATTCCCCCCCCCCCCTTTTCCTCCGGAACCCGGGGGTCCCCCCCCTCCCGAAAATCCCCCCCCCCTGCCTGGAAACCACCCCCCCTCCAACAAAAAAAAAAAAAAAAAAACCCC
>CAUYUJ010011203.1:40000-47500 GCA_963575745.1 Prorocentrum cordatum
CCCGGGGGGAGGGTGCGCTGATTGTGCTCTCCCTTATTTGATGGATCTCCTCCTAGATGGCTCCAAGATGGCCCCCATCGCTCCCTAGACTACCCCAAGATGGCCCCAAGAGACACACAAGGCCCGAGAGGCGTCCAAGAGGTCGCCAAGAGGCTTCGAATAGACCCCCACGAGGCCCCAAGATGCCCCCCGCGAGGAACCCAAGACGCTCCAAGAGGCCCCCAGGGTCACCGAGAGGCTCTCAAGCCGCCCCAAGAGAACCCCAAGAAGCTCTCAAAAGACATCCGAAGAGACTCCGAGAGGCATCCAAAGAGGTCTCGGGCCATTATGTTCCCCCTCCTCCTCCTCCTCCTCCTCCTCCTCCTCCTCCTCCTCTCGTTTCCCCCTCCCTCGTCCCCTCTTCCTCCTCCTCATCTCCTCCGATACCTGCTCCATCCTCCCCCTCAGAAGGGAGGAGGTGAGAGGAGAGCGTCGTTGAGCTGCCCCTCCTGCTCCTCCAACTCCTCCCCCATACCCCTACCCCTCCCCTTCACCTCCGCCTCTCCTCCTCCTCCTCCTCCTCCTCTCCTCCTCCTCCTCCTCCTCCTCCTCCTCCTCAACCTCATCCTTCACCTCCTCCTCCTCTCCCATCCCCCTCCTCCTCCTCCTCCTCCTCCACCTCCTCCTCCTCCACCTCCTCTTCCTCCTCCTACTCCTTGTCCTCCTCCTCCTTTCCTCCCCTGCTTCCCTCCAGCAATTTCACGTCGCAGTGACGTCGGCACTGGTTCCTGACACAGCCACGCCGCTTGGATCGTCAACCTTGAACGACCACGGCTGTCAAACAGCACAGGCCGTTTGATACCAGCCAGCGCCAGGCCACTGGCGGCGGTCAAACTGGAACGCTTGCGCTGGGTGGCCGGCGCGCGGGCGCGGCACGATCCTGCCGCTCATGTAGGATGGCGACTAAGAGTTGCCAGGGCGGCGCCTGTCACGCGGCAGCGCCTTGGGCAACGATTAAGTTGACAGCGGTATCCGTACCCGGTCCTCCTCTGAGTCCTGTTCGATAAACAATCATGTGTCCCTACTGATTTGTGAGGGGGCAAAAGCTAGGAGGGCCAAAGCAGTAGGGGTAGGGTGTCTTGTATGCAGATGTGTCAGGCGAACCCGCCAACATGTTTAGGAATACCCATAAAAGCTGTGGGCCCAAGTAAGGCAACGAATTCATTGTTTTATCAAGAGTAAGGGTTGTGTTATGCTTAATGGCATGATGCAGCAGCCAGCCCAGTCCTCGTGGCTGCAGTAAGCCTCCATGGCGTTCTTCCTGGCTGGCGGCCCCAACCCGCGGACAAAGACCCGCGGGAGGCGTCTCGGGCACGGACAGGCCTCGAGCGCGCAGGCTGCACTGTCGACAGACTGCAACACAGAGGCGAGAGAGTACCCGCATCGCAGCTCCGTGGACTTCTCCCAGGGTGTTTTTTAGCCAGCATCTCGAGAAAACTGCAGCCATAGCCACGACTGCTCTCCAGGACGAGCACCGGTATCGATATCATTTCCTCAACTGAGCAAACTCAGGTTGGATCCTGACCATCCTCCCTGACAGGAGATGAAATTCTTAAAAGGACTGACGCCGCCCGAAATGAGCCATTCTGGTGTCGGCCCTCGCTGGAGCACGCCCAACCCTTCACGTTGGTTCTGCAGCTCCTCCTCCAACTCCTCCATCTCATCACTCCTCTTCCCTCCAACTCCTCCTCCTCCTCCTCCTCCTCCTCCTCCTCCTCCATCCTCCTTCATCCTCCTCCATCCTCCTCCATCCACCCATTTCCCTACGCCTGCCCGTCCTCCTATGGCTGCTTCTCCTCATCCTCCCCCTTCTCCTCTCAATTCTCCCTCTCCTCCGTCCTCCTGCTCCGCCTCCTCCATTCTCCGCCTTATCCTCCCTCCTGCCTCCTCCTCCTCCTCCTTCTCCTCCTCCATCCACCTTCCTCCTCCCTCCTCCTCCGCCGCATCCTCCTCCCTCCTCCTCCCTCCTCCCTCCTCCTCCTCCTCCTCCTCCTCCGTCTCCTCCTCCTCCCTCCTCTTCCTCCTCCTCCTCCTCGTCCCCCTCCACCTCATCCCTCGCTATTCCTCTCCCTCCTGCAACTCATCCCTCCCCACTCCTCCCCCTCATCCTCTCTCCTTCTCGTTGTCCACCTCTTCCTCCATACCTCGTCGTCTCTCCACCTCCACCTCGTCCTCCCTCATCCTCCGTCTCGTCCGTCTGAAATGTCTCCCCGTGGCGCTTTTGGGCCTCAAGAGAGCCCCAGGAGATCCCCAACGAAATCTAAAAGGTCACCATAGACAGACTGGCCCAAGACGGGCCCAAGAAGGCTGCACGAGGGCTCTGAAGACCTTCCCGAGTCTACCAGGTATCATGGTCAAGAAAGCGTCGACGGAGCCCCCAAAGGCTCTAATTGACTCTGAGAACACCTCAAGGACACATCCCAAACTGCTTCACGAGGCAAGTACCTCCAACCAACATTGAATTTCTGGCCTTCACTGCTACTTCTAAGTCTGTCGGATACACCACAGGTCTGTTGGGTTGTCGGTATGTCCGGCGTGCGGAAACACGTTTTTCCCAACCATCCTGTGGTGTTGGGTCCTCGTTTTGAAGAGACGTCGCCCCGCGTTCCTCCTTCATCCTCCTTCCTCCTCCTCCCCTTCCTCCCCCCTCCTCCCCCTCCCACACCCATTCTGGCACACCCCTCACACGTTTCGTGGCCCCATAGGGAGCTCCACCGAAGGCCCCAGTGGCTGCGCCCGCATGCGGTTCCACCCCCCATTCTGGCACACCCCTCACACGTTTCGTGGCCCCATAGGGAGCTCCACCGAAGGCCCCAGTGGCTGCGCCCGCATGCGGTTCCACCCCCCATTCTGGCACACCCCTCACACGTTTCGTGGCCCCATAGGGAGCTCCACCGAAGGCCCCAGTGGCTGCGCCCGCATGCGGTTCCACCCCCCATTCTGGCACACCCCTCACACGCTTCGTGGCCCCATAGGGAGCTCCACCGAAGGCCCCAGTGGCTGCGCCCGCATGCGGTTCCACCCCCCGGGCACACCCCTCACACGTTTCGTGGCCCCATAGGGAGCTCCACCGAAGGCCCCAGTGGCTGCGCCCGCATGCGGTTCCACCCCCATTCTGGCACACCCCTCACACGTTTCGTGGCCCCATAGGGAGCTCCACCGAAGGCCCCAGTGGCTGCGCCCGCATGCGGTTCCACCCCCCATTCTGGCACACCCCTCACACGTTTCGTGGCCCCATAGGGAGCTCCACCGAAGGCCCCAGTGGCTGCGCCCGCATGCGGTTCCACCCCCCATTCTGGCACACCCCTCACACGTTTCGTGGCCCCATAGGGAGCTCCACCGAAGGCCCCAGTGGCTGCGCCCGCATGCGGTTCCACCCCCCATTCTGGCACACCCCTCACACGTTTCGTGGCCCCATAGGGAGCTCCACCGAAGGCCCCAGTGGCTGCGCCCGCATGCGGTTCCACCCCCCATTCTGGCACACCCCTCACACGTTTCGTGGCCCCATAGGGAGCTCCACCGAAGGCCCCAGTGGCTGCGCCCGCATGCGGTTCCACCCCCCATTCTGGCACACCCCTCACACGTTTCGTGGCCCCATAGGGAGCTCCACCGAAGGCCCCAGCCCGCATGTGGCTGCGCCCGCATGTGGCTTGCCCACCCCCCATTCTGGCACACCCCTCACACGTTTCGTGGCCCCATAGGGAGCTCCACCGAACGCCCCAGTGGCTGCGCTCGCATGCGGTTCCACCCCCCCATGTCGGCACACCCCTCACTCGTTTCGTGGCCCGGGGGCGCCACCGAGGAATATATCCACAATTGCGGTTTTCACAACTACGTATGGTTGGGTCTTTCGTCAGGCTAATTGAATGAAGGGGTCGGCGGATAATGCTGCGGCACGCCTCAGAATCACAGAGGCGGTCGCGCGTTCAGGGAGGTATCGGCCTAATTACCAACACACGCTCACAAAGTGGTGGTGGTATGCTCAAGTCCTTCTTTCGCTCTCACTCTAACGCGCTCCCTCCTCAGAGATCGAAGTTGCTCTTCACCGACAAACGCAGACAAGCATCCTACCCCTGACCTGCACTTCCGACGAGGGTGGCGGCAGAGACCCAAATATGTGCACACAAGTGCTCCTCATAGGTCTGGACCCCTTCCTCGGGGCCTGGCGTCTCATCTTAAACCGATTGGCTGACTGTCCCGCGGCACGAGGATGTCAGGGAGGTCAGAAAATCATTATGTTACATCTTATGGGAACCTTTTCTGTCCCGTCGCGCCTCTACCCACGTCGAATCCGCGTCGACTCCATCTCGAACTCGTCAAATCCGCGTCGACTCCACGACGCATGCGCGTCGAATCCACGTCAAATCCTCGTCGAACCCACATCGAACCCGCGTCGGGCATCAGAACACAACAATTTGAAAAATAAACAAGGTCCCCCGAATACGAAACGTGTCCAATCGCAGACGAGCTGATTCGGGGCGGAGGATACAGCAAGCGTCCTGACGCACCGCTGGCCCTCGTGGCAACAGAGCTTGTTGAACGTACACGCCTCGGCCAGGTGAGGGGAATCGAGACGAGGGAGGACAGAGGCGCTCACGATGCGCCGCATCGAAAGCAAAGAGCAACTTAGCCGTGGCTCGCAGAGAAACTAGTACGCTACATGAGGCAGAACGTTCGGCGGGGGACTGGCTCAGGGGAGGGAACCCCATCGACATAGAATCGTCGATACATCGCCGATATATAGTCGATGGGCCCCTTAGTGCGAAGCCGAACGTTCCTGGGCGGGGTGGGCTATGAGGCCCCTATCGGCCACTAATTGGCGATCGGGTCGATGCCCCCCCGAGCCGATCCCCGTGATAGTAATTCCGCCAGGCTTCACCGAACAACGATCAATGAAACACGAGCGTGGGCCCAAGACGGGGACTATCTATGCAACCTGTGAGGTACAGCCCATGCGGGCGGAAGGGGAAAGAAAGAAAGAGAGAGAGAGAGAGAGAAAAAAAACGAAGATGATAACAATATTTAGAAGGAGATTTCCGCTTCCCGTGTCGTTCTCGCCGTTCTCGTCCAGTTCTTCCTTACCCCGTGTCCATGTTCTCTCATTTCTTCTTCCCCTTCTCGTTCTGGACCTTCCCTGTGACTTCAATGTTTTTTTCGCGGAAGCTCCTCCTTGTAGGGTCTCGTTGGAGCCTCACGGGAGCTTCTCGGGAGTGTCTTGGGTGCCTCGGGAGGCCTCCTGGGCGCGTTTTGGAGACCTCTGGGAACTTCTTGGGGCCACCGTGCTGCCAACCACGGTCTGCCTCGACGAACGGGCTACGTCTTGGAATGTGTGTGTTGGGGCGCTTTGGGCACATCTTGGGCAATTAAGGGGCTCTCTTCGGGCCGCCTTGGGGCCCCGTTGGCCCGTCTTGGGGCTCACTTGGGCTTTCTGGATGCTCTCTTGACCCGTTTGGATGCGTTTCCCGAAAGCCTTTTGGGCGGTCTCGAAAGCCTGGAAGACCGCAGCATGGAGTATGCATAAATTGCACAAGCAGACGTAATCGCATGATTCTTTCCGATTGAGGAGCCGCATAGGGGGCGTTCTGTGGGTGGCTTGTGGGCGTGTGGGGGCCCTCTTGGGGCTCTCGGGGGGCTGTTTGACCGACCTCCCGACCACTTTAATTGGGTCCGTGTGCTTGGCCCGGCAGGGGCGCCCGCAGGGCTCGAGGTGCAGAGGGGGCGCTCCGCATGGGCGTCCCGGAGGCCCGGGGGAAGGCCGAAACTCGTTTCGGGGGGACGTGTCGCCAGCCCTGTTAACGGGGTGCAAGACACGAGGGTGCAGGCTCCTGGGGGGGAGGCACAGCGGGGCACCAACCACAGGGCACCGATCTGGTAGCTTGTCTCAGGAACCCTGGATCGAACTCTCGGAAGGTAGCGTGTTACATTCGCCGCCATCCGCCGGGGAAGAAATACCAACTCTTCCGATCCCTCGAAGTCTAGACCCTGTCTGGAACGACTCGTATGGCATAAACAATCGTAGATGGCAGAGTATATACCCCCATGCCACCATTTGCGAAAAAAACGTCCACCCAACGGAGAAACCCGCGCCTGTGCGTTGAGACCCCCGATGCCCTTCGATTTCGACGACGAAAGCGGCTGTCTGCGGATTTGAGCCATGGGCACTTACTACGAGGATGACTGTAATCCTACGTCGGCAGCGAAGGCAGCAACATTTTGTGGGGCCTGGAGGCGGCCCCGTCGACGCAACAGCTTTGGATGGGCACCCCGGCGAGCGAAGCACCCTCGAGAGCGTGCCCAAGGAAGGAACCGAGCACCGCAGGCCTTTTGAGTAGACGCCCAGGGCTGCTCAGCAAACCCCAGTGATTGCAGTGAGGGGGGGGGCCCTTCCTTGACACAAGGCACAACCATAATGCACCAACCACAATGACGGCACCAACGCTATGGCACCGACCACGGTCACGGCATCACCACAATCACGGCATCACCACAGTCACGGCACCACCACCACAATCACGGTACCACAATCACAGCATCACCACAATCACGGTACCAACCACAATCACGGCACCCTTCGGCGGCAACGGCCATCCGCAGCACTCAGGGAGGGCTTCAGCCCAGAGCCGTCCTGGCCACTTCCTCAGAGCCCAACTTCCCCTATGCTCCCTTTCCTGCCACTCCTCCCTCCCCCCCTGGGCTCACCATGCTCCTGGTCCCCTTGCTCCTTCACCTCCCCACAGTTATGCCCCTCACCCTCTGCCTGCCCACCCTCCCTGTCCCTCCTCCTCCTCCTCCTCCTCCTCCTCCTCCTCCTCCTCCTCCTCCTACTTCGACAGCAACCCGAAACCTCCGAGAACCTTCCGAGGAATCAGGCAGACATGCAAAACAACTGCATTCGCGAGAGGCCCCGAGCAGCCACGCGCCGGGCCGGCGCCTTGCCCGACCAGGCACACCCGAGCCCGTCCTCCGCGCGCTCCCCGAGCTCCTGGAGCGCCGGGGGCGGCCCGAGCCATGTGCCGGGCGTCGGCGGGACAACGCTGGGGAGGGACGGGGTCCTCCGGGGGGGCGCATCGGCCCCCCCCTCGCCCACGCATCGCCCACGGGGGCCCGATGGCCCACCCAGCCCAGGGACGCGTGGACTCGCACTCGAGGACCTAACTCGCCGATCTGTCGGCGACGTGTGGCCGATGCCAGCTCGATGCCCCCCTGAGCGGGTCCTCGGCAGCGCGCCCGGGGGGGGGGGGGCAGTGAGAGGGGGCGGGCATTCTCAGAAGGCTCGGAAGCCCTCTGGCCTTCTGAGAAGTTCTCCAAGCCTTCCTCGAAGACACAAATAGCTTCTCAGAAGGCGCGACGGCTTCTGAGAAGCACCGCCGCCTATTTGAGGAGGCCTCCTCGTTCTCAATTCCCCCCCGGGCGCGCCGCCAATTTTCGGGCGTCGGCAGGGCCTGTTGTCCCCACCGTCCC
>CAUYUJ010011203.1:52500-65413 GCA_963575745.1 Prorocentrum cordatum
CCTACTGCCCGGGACGTCGGAAAGAGAGAGAGAGAGAGGTGCAGCTGCAGAAAGGTGGAGAGAACGTGAAGCGATAGAGAGAGAGAGAGAGAAACAACAAAAATAGGCCTCACCCTCACACTCACCCCGCCCCTCACCTGGGCTCTCTCGGGGGGGGGGGAAGGGGGAGAACTTGTTGTGTCTCTTTGCGAGACTTCCTCAAATCACCATCGGAAGCCGAAGCTCTTCGACTCTGCCCTCAGAAGGGGAGAGAGAAACCAGATAACCACATAACAACAAGGGTGCGCGTTCTGTTCCAAAAGAGAGAAGGCGGAGAAGCGCCCCCCGCCCAGATTTGGACTTCCGCGCACATAGGGGCGGAGGATGGCGCCGCATCGCCGGTGCATCGGCGACGTAGAGATGGAGATGACGCGCTCCGGATCGCGCCGTCGGCGATGCGGCGCGATCCTCCGACCCCCTCCTGGTCGGACCCAGCTTTGGCGGCCTAGGAGATGGGGCACACGCTAACATGGAACGGAGAACCCATGCCCTCGAGACGTGTAGCAAGAGCCGCCTGAATTGGCGACGGAGGGTGCAGACTCTCTATGAAAGTGGGGCCCGTCGCCCGCCAACGTGCCCCAATTCACGTCTGCGCTTCCTCGGCTAGAGAAGGGAGGCTGGGCGGGCACGCCGCTTTTCCCGCAGCGGCAGCGCACTGGAGCTCTGCAGCCGGGCGGGGATCCACCGACAGCGGGCACACCCCCTTGAGGGGGTGGTCTCGGGAGGGCCCAGACGTCCCCCTGGGGCGACGTCGACGTATGTTCGTACGGGCCCAGTGAGGCGTCGCAGGGGCCACGGTTCCAGCCACAGCGCGAGTCAAGCCTTGGCCTCTGATCGGCCTGGGCGGAGGGGCTCTGAGGCCTCCTCCCCAGGGTACAAGACCGTGGAGTATCCAGATCCCACGCAAAAGTCACCGAAGATTTGAGTCGCTCCGGATAGAATGGCACCCAGGCCTCTCGCCACTTTTTTAGGAACGAAATCTTCATCCCGGCATTCATGTATGTTCCTGGGGAACTAAAGAGGCCCACTCCCAATGCACAGAAACGAAGTCTCAGTCGTTTGTCTTTTCGAGACATCGTTGGAGGCCTGGGCTAGGAGACGAAACAACGGCATGAATGTTGATTACCTTTCGGAGCTCCCCGCAGATGCCTTGGGTCTGCGGGGACATCCGAACGCTTTGTATTACGCAGCGACAGGGATTCATGAAAAGCACAGGGGGACACCTTTCTGTTGGTTTAGTCTTCCTGACGGTCGGAAGAAATTAGAAGGGACGAACGAAGAACCTCAAACGACGACGCCCACGAACAGGCCCAGAGACACATTCCCTACCTAGGCTCTGCCTAGAAGGGTTCTTACCCTCTGTGCTTAAAGGGCCTGGCAGTGGATAACGCCCCGGGCGGTTCACCCGGCATCCGCCCCGCGGGTCCCCCAGTTACGTCCCCTTAGCTTAGCGGTGTGTATATCATATTAGTTTAGCTTATTTCATATTACCTTAGCTTAGCTTCATCTTAGCTCAGGTGTATCTTAGCTTAGCTTACCTTCACCTTAGCTTCGCTGAACTTTAGCATAGCAGAGCACATAATAGCATAGCATAGCGTAGCATAGCATAGCGCAGCACAGCATATCATAGCATAGCCCAGCATAGCATATCATAGCGCAGCATAGCATAGCATAGCATAGCGCAGCACAGCACAGCACAGCATAGCACAGCGCAGCATAGCATAGCATAGCATAGCATAGCATAGCATAGCATAGCATATAATAGCATAGCATAGCATAGCATAGCAGACCAGAATCCGCCCAGCGGTTCCCCAGCTGCGCCCCCTTAGCTTTGCGTTGCTTGTCTCATCTTAGCTTAGCCTAGCTTAACTTAGCTTAGCTTAACGTAGTGTAGTCTCGCCTAGCTTAGCTTAGTTTAGCTTAGCTCAGCTCAGCTTAGCTTAACTTAGCTCAGCTCAGCTCAGCTTAGCGCAGCATTAGCATTGCATAGCATAGCATACCATATCATTTCATACCATGGCATAGCATAGTATGGCGCAGCATAGAATAGCGCAGCATAGCATAGCATAGCATAGCATAGCATAGCGCAGCATATCATAACATATCATGACATAGCATATCTTACCTTAGCATAGCACAGCGCAGCATAGCATAGCATAACATAGCATGGCATGACACATCATAACACAGCATAGCATAGCATAGCGCAGCATAGCACTGCATAGCATAGCGCAGCATAGCATAGCATAGCATAGCATAGCATAGCATAGCATAGCGCAGCATGGCATGGCATAGCATAGCCTAGCCTAGATTAGCATAGCGCAGCATAGCATAGCATAGCTACGCGGACGATAATTGATCACCGTACCGAGCCTCGAAATTTCAAAGGGCCCCCTGGCGTCGTCGAGTGCCGATTGCGTTGGCGCGCCCCCTTGGGAGCCCAGCGAAGACGCGCGCGCCAGCCTGCCGACCCAAATGGGTCGACGAGAGAACTCGACAACAGACTCTGAGGCCGTCGATGAAATCCAGGCGCGGTACGGTGCATAGTTTTCGCCCTGCAGAGAACACCAAAAGTATGCACCGTACCCAGCGGGGCGCCGCATGCGGCGGGGCCTCTCAGAAAAATCCTTCTGACACCTCCGCCGCAGGAACACTGGGGCCCGCGAGAAATCCCAATGATTCGGATGCAGGCGCAAGTCATCCCCAAATCGTCCTCACTGATCTTGCGCGAATCGGCATCTACGAAAAATGCCCCAGGGATGCTGCCATGGTACGGTGCATGAATACAGTCTGCGGAATAGCATAGCATAGCATAGCGCAGCATAGCATACCATAGCATAGCATCCCATAACATAGCGCAGCATAGCGCAGCATGGCATAGCATAGCATAGAACAGCATAGCATATCATAGCATGGCATGGCATAGCATAGCGCAGCGTACCATAGCATATCATAGCATAGCGCAGCATATAATATCATAGCATAGCCTAGCATAGCCTAGCATAACGCAGCATAACATAGCATAGCATAGCATAGTGTCGCAAGTGTTGCACAACCTTGCTCAATGCCAAATCGTGCGGTGTAGACCGGATACGGAGCATTGTCAAGCACACCCGGTGAGCGAATGCGAAAACATGCGTCTGTGTGTGTGTCTGTGCGCAGGCAAAGCAAAAACACAATCAAGCAAACACAAACCAAAAGCAAAGCAAAAACAACAGCCAAAGCAAAAGCAAAAACGAAGGCAAGGCAATGCAAATCAAAAGCAAAACCAATGCGAAAGTGTGTATGTAGATGTAGATGTAGGTGTAGGTGTAGATGTGGATGTAGGTGTGGGTGTAGATGTAGATGTAGATGTAGGTGTAGATGTAGGTGTAGATGTAGGTGTAGATGTAGATGTAGATGTGAGTCTCGCTGTTGATGCTGATGTAGATGTAGATGCAGATGTAGATGTTTAAGTAGCTGTCGGTGTAGATGTAGATGTTGCTTTCCTAGATGCTCCAACTCCTAGGTAGGGTCCCACTGGGATAATTTATACTGGGTGAATCTTCATGGGGACCTCTGCCAGAAACGTGACTTCGACTGGACTTCGTCCAGATTTCGACCACGCCTTTCCACCCTTCGTGTAGAATTCGTCCAGAATTCGACCATATCTGACGAAATCCGAACGAGATCCACCCAAGACCACAAGGAATCTTGGGACCCTCTGAGGCTCCCATGAAAGACCACACAGTTTATACTCATCACCGTCCAGGGCGCAGCTGCGTGACGGGCCCCCCAGGGCCTTCCTTGGTCGCCATCCCACGGCCCGACGTCTTCCCCATGGGCTGGCTTCCCATGCGGGCAAGGTTTCCATCCATGTCCACTGCGTCTTGGAGCTTCGGTCCCCCTTCCCCCGACGCCCGAGGCTCAGTGGCGATGGGAAAAATCTTGCCCCCAGAGGCTATCCGTATCCACTGCGCCACAGCCTTTTGGCGCCCCTTGCCAGAAAGTCTAAGAAGCAGTGGACGTGGAGCTGAACCTGCCCCGCACCCCACCCCCCAAACGTTACATCCGACGGCCCCGGGGGCGACGGCTCGCCGAGGCCGCAGACGGCGCAGAGCCCCGGCATCCCCTCCCCAACATGCTGGAGGCCTGGTCCTCATAGCTGGGGCCTCCAACGGCCGCACGGGACGACCCGTGCACCCCGGGCACGCCCTCGGCGAGGCGCAGGCGCTCGCAAGCACCCCGAGGTGGGAAACCCTCCGGCACCCGACGGAAGCCTGCGAAGACGCCGATCCCTGGGGCCCCTCGAGGTTGAGAAGGCGCCGCCGTCTGGCCCGTGTCCCGGGGTGTGCTCGGACCAGAATCTCAAGGGGAGTCAAGCCAACACGACGAGAGGCCTCACCGAGACCCCACAGAGTAGCAGAAACAAATGCTTCTTCGAATGGTCCCCACCCTAAGAACGCGATGCGGGACGCCTTGGAAGCACCAGCACACTCTGCGCCTGGCGGCACCGGTATGCAGTCGTCAGCGGTCGAAGTCATGAGGCGGCACACGCAAAGACCACGGGCACATGCTGGGCCCTGCGGCCGCGACGCAGGGCGTGCGAGGCGCCCCTTTGAATCTGACATTCCCACGTGGGGAGAAAGCAACGAGAACAAACGGAAGCCCTGACATCCGGTGCCTTGCTGTTTCCCACACGGGGTGTCCGAAGTCCCGACCCCTTGCCAGGGCCGGTTTTTCACCCGAAGCCTTTTTGACGTTCCGGGGCCTTGGGAGAGTCCCCAGAGGTCCAAAAACTACGACTCACCTCAGCGTCGACTCGTTCGATGCGTGACTACCTACCAAACCACTCCAACCCAACCCGAAGACCCGAATTTGACCGAATTTCGACTTGGGGGGGGGGGTACGGGTTCCAAACGTGTTTTTGTTCAATGTTCTCCGACCCCCCCCCACTGGAAATGGAGGGCAAATTGAGGCCTTCGGGATGGTTTGGGGTGTTTTGGCGGGTGGTGAATACCTTGGAGGTCTGGGAACCTGGCGCGTCTGCTCCGACGGGCACGCTTGGGCCTCCCATGCCGGTCACGCCGCGCCCTCCGCACCCGAGGCGTGCACGGACAGCGCAGCCCCCGCCGGCCCAGGCTCGGGCGGGCACGCGGGCGGTGCCTGCACAGGGCGCCCTGCTCCATCCCCAGACCTGCCCGGACATCCGACGCCTCGAGCAAATCTTCGAGCAGGGGATCGACTACAGAATGGTTTTACCCCAAAACTGAATTGTTTCGTCGAATATACGAGCAATGCGTAGATTGCTCCGTAAATCTACTGACCTTTCTACGCATTACTCGTAGATTCGACCGGGAAGTCAACGTCTGGGGTAAATCAATTCGGTAGTCGATCCCCTACTCAAAAACTAGGGCGAGCCCGAAAGCACCCTGAGCTCCGGGCGGTGCATGTTTTGCATGTCTTCGTGCACTCCGTGCGTTTTCGCTCGGCGCGGGCGCCAGGGGCCACCACAGACCAATCCGGTTCGACACATGCCGCACATGATGGGATCTTGGGGTCGGATGGCGATTCTTTGCGAAGTTGTAGTAATTGTCGCGACGTCGCAGCATGTCTCTTCCGTTGCGGCCTTCTTTCCCTGAGTCCGGCCTCACGGGCCCTTGAGCCTACAGGACCTCGATTCAGAGTGGGCCTGAGGTGAGACTGTCGCCCGAGGAGTCAGAGGCCCTCTCGGGGTCAGGGTTGGGAGAAAAACATCGCCCAATGTCTAGGTCTGCGGCCCGTCCTGCTCCTCCAAGCAGCCACTGCCCCCCTGCTGCGTCTCCGCCAAACGCAAAACCCCTCACGTCGTCAACAAAAAATGGCGACGGAAGTTGCTTGGACATGTTCGGCCTCTAGAAACCCTTCCTGGGCTCTGGGCCCGTCTACAGAACATCTCGGGATGAAAACTGGTCTCGGGGAAGGGGTGCAGACCTCTGGGGCGGGCACGTCGGAGGTCTGGGAGGCGTGCAGATCCTCCTCCGAGAGGAAGAGGCGCAGGACCGATCGGCATCGGATCGGGAAATCGGACATTGGAATGCGCATCACATGTGGCCTCATCGGCACTGAATCGGATTCGGATCGGTCGTGTAGTAAGGATAATCAGAAGCGGCATGGACACATCGGGCAGAGGCGCACCGTATAGGCTTGATTGAAATGGTCCCTGTGAGGAAGGGAAGAACCCATTCATCCAACGCTTTTTTTACAACGTGGCTCCCAAGAAGTCTGCACATATTCCAAAACGGACTAATCTTTCGTGCTGGGTCGTTTGTTGACTGTTTTGGTGCCAAGTAACGGGACCCTCACAAGCTGAACATAGCCGAAAATCTTCCTTACGACGCGAGGAAGGAGCAGAGGGAATGGTTGACGCCGACGACAACGACGCCAACGACGGCGGCGACAACGATGACTACGGCGACGGCAACGACGCCGAGCCCCCCTGCCGACGCCGACGCCATCCCTCAAAAGAGACCCCTGGAGCTGAACCGGAACGCGATCAGGATTTGCCAGGCAAATGCGGCCGTGACGATGAGGAGCCCCCAGGTGGCCGGAGTAGGAGTGGAAACATCAAAAAACATCGGCCCTGAGTCCTCGACGATCTCGACGATGACCACGACCACGGCGACGACGACCATGATTTACGACGACGATGCCGAAAACCACGACGGCGTGATCTTTTCACGACGTGGCCTGGCCAAGGGACCTCTCGAGCCCATGAGGGGGATCAGGGGGGGAATCTTGTAAAACCTCGATCCTCGACCCACGAACCTGCAACGACGGCGACAGCGGCGACGCAGAAGGCAACAGCGGCGAGGACGGCAGCGACAGACAATAACTAGGCGACGGAGACGGTTACAAGGACCAGCGTCGACGGAGACGACGACGACAAGAGGCGACGAAGACGGCAACCGAGACGACGCGGCGACGGAGAGGGCGACGACAACAGCGTCGGACGACAACCCAAATGTCCGACGTCGTGATGTTGTTCACCACGTGGCTCCGGAGAATCTGAAACTCTCTTTAGGGACCGGCTTCTCGTCCCGAGTCGCTTTTGTTGACGGCCCCGCGGACCAGCAAGGGCCCTCGGAGGCCGAAACTTGCGGAACATCACCTGATGACATTTACCACCACACGAGGCGACGCGAATGCGCGAGGGGGATACGCGAGGGGAATTGCCAGTCGAAAATTTACAGAATTGCACACGCGAGAACGTCAGGGGCCAGGCGATCCCCTTGAACCACGGGCCTCGGGCCCAGGTGGCGACACGCGAAGCGCTCCGTGCCCCTGCGGGTGATCCAGCCTGTGGCAATTTTTCACGTCGCGATGACGTCGGCTCCCAGACGCCATGGTCTCTTCACGACGCTCCCCCCCCCCGCCTCCACGGCGGGAACCCGTCCCCGAGACTGTTTTTGCTGCGACAAAGGGGGCGGGGTTTGGGGCCCCGGGTAAAGGTGTCGCTTGGGCGGGGTGGGGCCCCTGCGCAAGGAGTGCGAGCACAGGCAGGGCGCCTGCGAGCACCAGCAGGCCCCCCCTCCCCAAACACTACGAACGTTCCCCTGACTTGGGGGTGGAAAAATTGGCACAAGTCAAGACCGTTACACGCCAGAGGATACCAGAGTCTCCCCGGGTCTGGTGTCTCATCCCAGGCCATGTCTTGATGGCCCTGGAGCCCGGCGAGGGCTCCCAGAGGCCGACGAAGTCCAAAAACCGACAATCGTGTTTTGCGATCACGACGCGAGGCGGTTTGGGCATGCGGACTGCTCAACTATACTCTCGATGGGACCTAATCGCCCCCCCTTGGATCCGCGGGGGGATTGGGCACATGCTTGCGGGGCGGGGCGAGTGGAGGGGTGGGGGCGGTGGAGAAGAGGAGGAGGAGGAGAAGGAGGAGGAGGAGGGGGAGAAAAGAAAAGAAATAAAGAAACCCTCGGATCCATGAAGTGCAACATGACTGCTAGCACACATTACGGCATGCAAACATCGTGCAAGAGAACAAAGGCTGGATATGGGTGGCCTTCAGTGGCGAACTGCTTGCCCGCCCGGCAGGTGGGGGACACACGGGCCACAGCCTCGCCCAGGCGGTGTTGACCGCTCAAGGGGGGGCCTGGCACTGCCGTCACGTCCTTCAGGAGGAGGCTCAAAACTCAGATTAGGAGGTGGAACCACCCCTTGGACACGCTACGTTCTGGATTTAGCCCTAGCACGTCCTGGAGGTTTCGCTCTGGGATGCGCTACAAAAACTCTACCCCGATCCTGTGGAATCCCTTGGAGCAAAAAAACAATATTCGCCCCTTGTTTTTTTCAGAGAGAAGCTCTTCGGCCCCTCACTGCTGGCGCCTACAAATGGCAGCTCAAGATCCCCACGAGCTTGCAGTTCCAAGACATGGCGACTACCCACGAATGCTCGCGGAACGAAGGCGCGAGCCTTGCCCAGAGGATTCACGGCACCCCCACCCACAGGACGAGGTTCAGGCGCTGCCGCAGATTTCACTTTTGGAACCGCTCCAACAGACGAGCTGCGTCCCGTTCGAGAGATCCTTTCGATGCTCACCCATGTTTGCGCACTGCCCCATTCTTCCTCAGATAAGCCTCGATCGCCTCCTCCAAACGCCGATACTGCACGTCGACAGCGAGAGTGATCCGAAACATCTCGGGCTCGCCCTCGACTTTTTCTGTGGGACGGGTGCGACAAGCGCGAACTTCGTTGGCTAAAACCAGCACGGGCTTTTTCATCGCGACGGACGTCCAGCATTCTTCCAGGATCTGTTTGGCCTCGGGCGGGCAGTTCGGGCCCGTGCCAATCCCGCGGATGAACGCACTCCACGCGCGCAGACATGGGGGGCCCAGATCCTCCTGCATCCCCTCCGACGACTCTTTCATCTGCTGAACTTTGTTGTGGTCGGCAACCCCCGCGGCCTTGGCCGCGCGAGCAGGGTTCGTCGCCGCGACCAGCCACGTCTGGAAGACTACCCCGCACACCTCGCGCAGGTCCGCTGCATTGCTCAAAGCGAGCTTGGCCAGGATGACGAATACTTGCTTGAGAATCGCTTGCTTGCCGCCGCCTTGTGCTGACTGTGAAGCTTCGCCCACTAGCGACTTGGCTGCGTCTCCAACGCGCCCCTGCTTCGACCTCGGCCCCTCGCCCGCCAACATCCAGGACGGCCCCCCCTCCATGGCGCGGAGGAACTCTGGGAACGTTCTCAAGATGCGCGCCAAGATGCCCCTGTAAATGCTCGAACAGTCCAGCTACATACAGACGCAGCGGGCACGCAGGAGATGACTGCACACGAATTTCACAAAGATTTCGCGCATCATCTGCAGCGCACTCTCCACGTCTAAGACTCTGCAAAAGATGGCGACGACAACATTCACGATGTGCAAAGACTAGACCACATGCACAACATTGGTTGGACGCAGACATGACGTGTGCAAGCTCTTGGAAAACGGGATGTGCTATTATGCGTGCGCACCGCTCGTCGACCTCTCAAGATGCGCCCGCAGACCGCCCCAGTAGGACCCATTAGCAAACATCGATACGCACCCTCGCGAACATCATCCTGAAGCACCCCTGGGATCCCCCCCGCGCCCAGAAACTCAACTGGTGGAACCTGAACCCCGAGTGCCCGCGAGCGAAGTTGACGAACGTCGATCACGCAGAACTCTTTGCTAATTTCGGGGCCCGAGAAGGCAAGGGCAACTCTATCACCCAGTCGTTCTCTGAAAGACGCACCCTCATCAAGGTCAGCAAGGGTATGAAAATCTGCAAGCAGCTGACGAGCCCACGGCGAGGCCAATTGCGACAACCGCTTCTCGGGTGCCACTGTTGGCGGTGAAACTTCAAAATGCCCGAAGAGCGCAACGAGAAGTTGTTGATTAGCCAGCGGGGCACGTGACAAAGACTGCCAGTAGCGCAAGCGACGGATGGCAAGCTCCGTCCCCAACGGTAAGAATCGCCACCAGCGAAGCACAGCAGCAGACGTCATCGATTTGGGGTGACCTGGGGCCTCCCTGTCACACGCCCTCCCTCCCATCGCCCTGCGAGGATGCCCAGCCGCTAGCCACCATGTTGTTCAGCTTAGATAAATCCTGCGGGCTCGGCGTTAAGCTTTCGAGACCAGATGAAGCAGTATCATATATCTTTGAAATGCATATACAGCGGCGAAGCCGATGGGGGATTCCAGGAAAACTCCAAAATCCTCAAGAGAGTACCATGCTCGTTGCACAGCTTTTCCCCGAGACTTCAGTTCAGGCCCAAAGTTAGACGCCCTCGAACTCATGATAAACCCGAGACTCTTGATTTCCAACGACGCTGACCAGGAAACGCAATGGGACCATCCCGAACTTCCCGAAGAGCCGCGGCAGCTCCAGGGCCTCGGAGAGACAACAGGGTATCCGGCTTAGTAAGGTTCTGCTTAAAACCACAACGCTGGAGGGCAGAGTCCAGCTCCCGGTTGGATCTCGCACTCTTGTTGACTAAGATCATCGTCGTATGTCCAGCAAGCTTCTTCGTCAAATCGTCGGCATACTTAGTCAGTGAGAGACCCGCCACCTGGCCAAGGAGAGGACAGCGTGCGCGCATCAGAGCAGAGAGCGGGTCCAATTGCTGCTGAAGATCATTCCACTGGCAAACTGGCGGCAAACATGTCCGAACGAACGTGTTCACGGCAAATCTATCTCCCATAAGCCACCCACATCCTGGCTTCAAAATCACATCCCCGTCACTCCCCTTGAGAATCGTCATGGCACAATCCATGCGCTGTAAGCCATATCCCCTATCCTGCTCACGAAAAAGATCAGACGCTGCAACTCGCATGCGCTGCCTATCAATGGACGCGAACGCGTTCGTGAGGTCATGGGCATTCGTGATGTAGGAGAACCCGCGCTGCTCGAACCACCAGCCCGTCGCATGTTGCACGATGAGAGCCCCCTCCCGCCTCCGATGCTGCAAGAACCCACGATCTCCAACTGAAGCCTGAAGAGGCCCTCTTTGCCTCGTGAGCCCAGCCACCCCACCCGCGCCTTCCCGAACGGATCGAGCAAGTGGGTCCACCTAGACTTGCCGCCAGGTTGCGGGAGCGGCACCCCACGACTAACGTGCCACCACAGCGGTGCACAATGACCGTGTCGCACAAGCGACAACGCGCGCAGTAACAGCTCTTGCCCAAAACTCATATCAGAAACAGATTGTGACATCCCAAGGCCTTCCCCTCGATGAGACCAGGACTTCCCAGGATGTAGAAGCATCCACCAGGCACCGCTCAGGAACAGCACGACGCTTACCTGCTTTATTGATTGCAAACTTCAGGAAGCTGTAATCCCGCTCGGCCTGGGAGATTTCGACCTCGGGAAAAATACATGCCCTCGGAGAACTCCTTGCATAACCCCCATCCATCCAGACGTCCCAGGACTCGACCACCCGACTCTCCACCCCACCTTCGTACCCCTTCTTCGAAAACTGGGCCACTAAACTCGATGAATCCTCCACCACTCCTCGAACAGCTTGGTAATCACGCTTCTTCGGGCCCGACCGAGACCCTGCCAGTCGCCTAGCTTGTCTCGAGGCCTCAGCCAGGCGTCGAGCCCGCCAATGCTCTTGAAGTTCTGCAACCAGATCTAGCTGCACCAGGAGCCGTTCCCGACGACGCTGTGCTCGATTACGCTTAGACAGTTCCCGTAAGCGTGCAGCAATCTCCTCCTCCTCCTCCTCCTCCTCCCCCTCCTCCTCCGATGTTGCCCCACAGAGCCGACGCCGAAGCCGAAGTCGCTCAGCTAGAAATTATCCGCGTGTCTGGCGAACACTCTGGCGTGAATCGCTCACAAACACAGCCTCGGTGAATATCTGCTGGCCGACCTCGATGAGAATTGTATTCATACGGTCGAAGAAAGAGTCAGCCGTCGCCGAGTTCAGATCCTCTTCCAGAAGACACCCTCAGCTTGAAGCCGACGCTCTAAGGCTTCCAGAAATTCACGCCGACGAGTCCCACCCCGAACGCATATCATGATCGGGTCGAAGTTTCAGTGTGATCTCTTCGCTTATGCCTCCTCAGCGCCAGCAGGTGCCAGCACACATGGTACCAAAGCGTGCACCACTAAATGATCACATGGCTTAGCTTTTGGAATAACCGGAAGATCTCGATTGAGCCCTCGCAGAGGTCCCGCAGCCTTCAGCACTTGCACCAGGGGTCGGGGCAGACATACATCGATCCTCGACGCGTGACCCGTGAGCGAGTAGAAGGTGGGCGCTTACCCCCGAAAGGTATTGGCCGCCTGTAGACCCTGTGCAGCCAGAGTGGGACCCATGAAAGCCCCCGCGTAGTGTGCCTGCGACGCCTTCTCGCTGGGCACCACATTCAAATCATCATAAACCCATCTGCCACTATCATCTCGGATGCGGCCTAAACCATCATTGAAATCACAACAAAAATTATCCGGGCGAAAGACCCAACCATGTGAAGTTGTGAATATCGCATTGCGGGTGCCGCTTTCGGTGGAGCTCCCTGTGGGGCCACGAAACGCTGTGCTGGGTGGGGGTGACGCATGCGGGCGGCAGCACTGGGGCCTTCGGTGGAGCTCCCTATGGGGCCACGAAACGCTGTACTGGGCGGGGGTGACGCATGCGGGCGGCACCACTGGGGCCGTCGGTGGAGCTCCCTGTGGGGCCACGAAACGCTGTGCTGGGTGGGGGTGGCGTATGCGGGCGGCACCACTGGGGCTTCGGTGGAGCTCCCTGTGGGGCCACGAAATGCTGTGCTGGGGTGGGGGTGACGCATGCGGGCGGCACCACTGGGGCCTTCGGTGGAGGTCCCTGTGGGGCCACGAAACGCTGTGTTTGGTGGAGGTGCCGAAATGGGTGTGC
>CAUYUJ010011203.1:65513-103013 GCA_963575745.1 Prorocentrum cordatum
CTCCGCCTCCTCCTCCTCCTCCTCCTCCTCCTCTTCCTCCTCCTCTTCCTCCTCCTCCCGCCTCTCCTCCGCCTCATCATCATCGCCCCTCCTGGTTCCGGTTCTGGTTAAGAAAACCGGGAATTCGGCCTGCGCTTGGCAAAGCAGGTCCTGGCACGCTCCCCCCTGAGCGGCAGCGAGTGCTGTGCCCAGCCCAGCGCCGAATGGCCCGGCTGCGCTTGCGTCGAGGCGGCGGTCGACGGCAGGGTGAATGCCCTCTGCTCGGCCCAGTTGCCCATGGGCACGCCCTCGCGAGTGCGCCGGCAGTTTTGGTGCCTTGAGGGGGCGCCGGCTGACCGCGCTGTCAGTCGCCACGGCCTTGGGGGCCACGTAGAAGTCGCGTCCCTACCTGTTCATCCACCACGTCACCAAGTGCCAGCCGCCCCCGCGCGGAAGGGGAGGGAAAGGGAGGGAGGGGAAGGGAATGAGAGAGACAGGGACCAGGGAAAACAGGGGACGGCAGAGGGGATAAGACGAGAAGGCAGAGGGCACCAGACAGATGATCACACCTCCTCCTCCTCCTCCTCCTCCTCCTCCTCCTCCTCCTCCTCCTCCTCCTCCTCCTCCTCCTCCTCCTCCTCCTCCTCCTCCTGGTCCTTTTCCTCCTCCTCCTCGTGTTTCTCCTCCTCTTCCTCATGCTCCTCCTCCAGTTCTCATCCTCCCCCTCCCCATCATCATCATCATCATCCTCCTTATGATGATGGCTAATCATCAGCATCATAATCACCACCACCATCATCACCATCATTATCATCATCGTCATCATCTGCAACATCATCATCATCATCATCATCATCATCAGCATCATCATCATCATCATCATCATCATCATCATCATCATCATCATCATCATGAGCAACATCATCATCACCATTGTAAGCATCACCAGCATCATCAGTCATCAGCGTCAGCAGCATCGTCATCATCATCATCAGCTGCATCATCATCGTCGCCAACAACGTCATCGATATCACCATAGCCATCACCATCGCCACCATTACCAACATCATCATCATCTTCACCATCACCATCATCATCATCATCATCATCATCATCATCATCATCATCATCATCATCAGCACCAGCATCATCGTCATTACCGGTCCTGCGACCCTGGAGACCGCGGGTCGCCCGAGACGTCCCCGGAGAACGGCCAAAGCTCCAAGACCGTTCGGTCACCCCGAATCCCCACTCTCTCCAAACGGTGGGGTCACCGTGCCGTCTGGGAGCCCCCCGACCGTACCTGCAGCCAAGAGGGCGGCGTCGTCCAGGGGGGGGGGCGCAAGTCCTGGCCCGAGGCACGTGCGCGGCCCAGGAGGGGGGCCCAAGGGCCGCGTTGAAAGAAGCGGAGGGGGCCTTGAAACCCAGGGAGACATCAAGGTTGAATGAAGGCCCGCCTCCTCCTCCTCCTCTTCCTCGTCCTCCTCCTCCACCTCCTCTTCCGGTCATGAGATCGACACGCCCCAGGCCCTCACCCCCCTCCTGGCCGCGCCCGACCGGGCTTGGCTGCCCCCAAAAACCTGGCCTCGAAGCCCGGCTTGGACGAAGAGGGGGCGCCCAGCCTTCGCCTGCAGCTTCAAGTTGGCGGAGGCGACGGCGGCCTGACGGCGGGGAGTGGCTGGCGCCGGCCAAGGCCGGGTGGGGGCGTCAGATGACCTCAGGATCGAATCGATAGGTCGGATCGGTGATCGAAATGAATCGGATCGGCGGAAATCGGCAGACGAGTCGGAAAAACTCTAATCGGCGGAAATCGGAAGGCTAGTATGCCTCCAATGAGAAATCGGAGCACAAATCTGAGTCCAAAGTCGAATCGAATCGATTCGGAGGAATCGAAGCGAGCCCTGGGAGGGAGCGGGTCCACAGAACTTGACACGCATCGGCCCCGACCACTGTGCAACACGAAAGAGGGCCAAACATTCTGCAGCCATGAGGGCCGTCCTGGAGTCACTCGCTCCACTCATGCGTCGATGCTGCGTCGAACGTCGGTGGACTTGGGTCGAACCGGCGTCGAACCAGAATCGGACAGACCCGTCAAGTGGGACCCAAGAAGGTCCAAGACCTGGCGCCGCCCGAGAGCAAGCTAAGTACATCTGGAGCCCCACCAGATGGAGCCCCCTTGGCTCCAACAACTCGCTCCATCTGGAGTTGGCGCCGCCCGAGTGCGCTGCTGGGGAGCATAGAACCTTGATCAGGGATGAGAAGCTGCCCCCGGAGGAATCGGGAGCTCTGGGGCCGCGGACCCAGCAAAACTCATCGTCGGACGCCTGGATGAGAGGCCCTCCCCCGGGCTTCGAGTACCGAGGAGCAAACAGAAACAACTGAGGCCCCCACACGCCCTGAAGCCGCCCTCAATACACCCCAGTGGGCTCCACGGAACCCTTTGGCACGGCGCTGGGATACCACTACACACAGTGGACATTATTTGATGTCTTCGAGAGCACTGCTTACTGCCACGCTTTCCCAGGCTTGAGCCGGCTCCTGGCACGCCGTCGCGGGCCCCAGGCCGGGGACGCACTCTCTTACCAGGGTTATCAGCCAAAGGGCCACGTCGCGAACCCCCGCCAGCCGCACGGCAGCTCCGAACCCGGGCCAGCGGAGCGACGGGAGAGATGGCCGGCTCCGCGCGGCTCCCTTCGGCTCGGGTGCATATCCCGCAGGACAAGGTCGGGGAACTGGATCGACTCAACATGTGCGTCGGACCGGGCTGTGTCGGCACGAATGCGGAATCGAATCGGATCGGCCGCGCCAGGATGCATGACAGCGCCACCATGCAAGCATCGAGCCTCATCGGATCGTCGGCGTATCATTATCGAGTCAATCGGATCGAAATGGACCCTGAGGGATCGGAGGGTCCACCATCGTGCCGCTGGTCTCGGAGTCGGAGTGTCCTCAGGTCCTTTGCCTAATCCTCGAAGCCTCAGTCCTCACTCCTGAGGAGCCTTTGAGAAGCCCAGAGCCCAAATTGCCAAATCTCCCGGGACTTGGCGCGGCTTGGCGCGGCTTGTGGCTTGACTTTTTGAGAGCCACGAGAGCCTGTGACCCACAACCCAGGCACGGTAGCGGAGTGGGCCGAAGGCCATTAGATACTGACTCACGTCCCCAAAGCGCTAACCACCGACGTCCACCACTAGGTTGTCGGGCCATAACTCAGGCCTCAGGCGGCCACCTCGTGCGCTTCGGGCTTCGCCGGCACGCTTTCGACGAGGTGCAGCTGATGGAAGCCTCCCGCGGTCCTAAAAAGTCCGAAAACTATAGAACCTTTGATCCTCGAAAACCGAAGCCTCTGCGTCTATCCAGCCCCGATCAAGACGACCCCAGGGATCCCCGCTCATCGAAAAGACTTTCAGGGACGCCCAAGACCGGCCACGAGAGAGGCCCGGAAGGCCCCTGGACTTCAATCGAGCCTCTTCGGGAAAGCTCTGTTGACTGATCATCGCGGCCCACAGCGGCGGCCCGAAAACGTCCCTGAGGCTGGCAGGGCGGCGTGAAACCATCGCGTTACCCGCTGCTGGCTCGTTGCGAAACCATCCTGTATGCATGTGAAGCCATCCTGTATGCATGTCAGTAATGCGCTGGCATGGTGGTGGGAATGCCAGAGGCAGCTGGATAGTGATGATCGGCCTATGCAGCGCGCGTCCGACCGGAAGAGGGGTTCCTAAAATGTGCCCACAGAGAGTTGGCCTCTCGAACCTCACGGTCACCCTTCCACCTTTCCTCAATGCCATTCCCCCTTCGGGAACCAGACGAGGCGCTTCAGAACACGCCCAGCGGGCATCTGCATCTGCAAATCTATGATGTCTACGATCTCCTGCGTGCTGATGAGGTGAGATGTGCTACCGTCTGCGTGGTTCTTCCCGTCGCCGTATGGGTGGTCCTTGGTCCACCACGGCGTGTCGATGCCGCCCGGGCAAAGGGTGCTGACAGTGACGCCTGTACTACGGGTCTCATTGGCGATGGTGTCCATGAAGCCTACCATCCCGTGCTTGCTCGCCACGTACGCAGCCTCGTTGGGGATGCCCCAAGTGCCGGCCACAGACGCGATGGCAAACAGGTAACCGGTATCCCGCTTGACCATGCCCTGCAACACCTCGTGTACTACATACATCGTCAGAAGAAAAAAAACATGACGTTAATATAAACGTTTGGAGGTCCGTGTGGATCTGTTGTATCCACGCTCGATCCCCATCCCTGGCGCGCGGGGTGTGCCAGGGACGCCGGAACCAATACCTGAGGGTCCAGCGCAGACACAAGACATCCGCGCGGAGCTCCGAAAGTTTATGCTTATTCAATGTTGTCTTCTTCGAATCGTGCCCTTCAGGTTGATGTCGATGCAGCGGTCCACGTCGTCAAGCGTCAGCTTCCAGAAGGGCGCCCCGTTGTGGCCCACGGCGGCGTTGCTGATGCAGAGCCCGATGGGGCCCAGCTCGGCCTCGGCACGCCTGACCGCGGCCACGGCCTCCTCGCGCCTGGCCACGTCGCACGGCACCGCCAGCGCTCCCGCGCCCGCCTCCCGGCAGACCGCCCGCAGCTTCTCCTCGGAGCGGGCCAGCGCAGCCACCTCAGGGGAAACACCAACTGTCGAAACATAGACTCCCGGAGGTCAGCGCAGAGTTCCTGGATCTCTGCTGGCCCCCTTGGCGGCGCCCCCAGCGCCGCCACTGGCGCGCTCCGCGCGCCAGCGAAGGGGGGCCAACGCGAAACCGAGAAGTCCGCGCAGACCGAAAACTGTTGTGTACATGTGTTTTCCGACCTCCAGAGCCTTCCACCCCTTTGCGGCGAAGTGCCTGACGAGATGCGCGCCCACGCCGCTGGAACCGCGCTCGGCTGGCCACCCCGATGGGTGGGTCGCAGAAGGACATGCTAGCTTGTCGCCGATGACGGGCCCGGAGACCGAAAGCGGGGAAAGACGCCGGGGTCCAACAAATCATACCATGGTTTTGGGATCAGGGTGGCCCCCCCGAGCGCGGTCGATGGAGGCGCCCGTGATCAGCGCCACGCGCGGCGCAGCATCGACGCCGGCGCCCCGGGCTCGTTTCGCGGGTGGCTGGTCGCCCATCGCGGGGTGTCCCCGCTTCGGCTAGGGCGGCCTGGCCCAAAGCGGCTGCGGCCGTCCAGCAGGTCCAGGAGGATAAAGGGGCCCAGGGACACACAAATAACTACACACACACATCCCAGGATTCCACATATTCTCTCATGTTTTCTGAACTCTCGTATTCCCCCCACTTCCCATATTTACACATATTTTCCTGGGAATCGACGATGAATTGTGCCTGTGTGTTATTCCTCCTGAGAAATACGGGCGCTGCATTTTTTCACGCTGGGCGTCTTCGCCGTGTCTCGGACGCTGGGAACATCACGGATCGGTCTGGCTCGACAAAGGCAACAGAAAGCTGGAGTCTAAGATCTAGGGCCCCAGTCGTGATGTGTTGCAATGTTGACTGTTCGCGACGTCGGATCTCAGAGAGCACGAGGAGGGAAGAGGGGGAGATGCTTTGATTCTTCCACTGAGCAGAGCTCGAACATTGATCATGATTTGGGGGGGCTTCTGAGGGGGAGGCCAAGTAAGGACCCTCCCCTTCTTTGCTCGAGCTCTTCCACGATGGCTCCAAGAAGGCGTCTGAGGCCCCCAAGACAGCTTCAAGAGGCTCCCAAAAGGCCCCCAAGAAGCCCTCAAGAGGACCCCAAGAGGCCTTCACGAGGCTCCCAGCGGCATACAAGACGTCCCAAGGAGGCTCACAGGACCGCCGGGAGGCCCCCAAGACGCCCCAAGAGGTCTCCAAGCAGGTTTCTAGGCCGGCCCGCCCTCGCTCCGAGGGCTTTCTAGATCCACCCCGGTTGCCCGCGCTGTTAAAACATATGTGTCTCTTCCTCTTTTCCCCCGCTAGGTATCAGGGGCATCGCTTCTGGACGACCTGGTGGGGATGCGCGAAGCGTCAAGACTTTGTGAGTGCGAGTGTGTCAGAGTATGAGTGAGTCTCTATGTGCGCGTGAGCCTCAGTGAGTGAGTCTGAGTATGACTGAGTATGGATGAGGTCTGAGTGTGAGTGGTCCACTCTGATTGGGGAAGGAGGAGGAGAAGGAGATGAGGCGGAGGAGGGTTCGTTTGTTTTCGGAGCCGTCGAAATATTATCAAGAGCCCCATCATAGAATAGGGGGACAACACAACAGCACCAACCATGAAAACATTCCACTGTCACACACACACATACACACACACACGCATACCGAAATAAACAAAAACACATACGTGGAGCCTGGTCCATACGCGCGATCCTCCGACGGAGGATCGCGCTGCACCGCCGATGCAAGGCGACGCCAGCGTGAAGAACCTTGGGTTCCACGCCGAGCCGCCTCGGTGGTGCATCGGTTGTGCGGGCGCGATCCTCCGACCCCGCATGCTCTGACCCCGTCTGGGAGACCTAGGTCATTGACTACCTACCAGACCACCCCAACCCAACCCGAAGACCCGAATTTCGGGGTGGGGGGTGTACTGGTTCCAAACGTGTTTTTCGATGTTCCCCGACGCCCTGGAGGGCAAATCGGGGTCTTCGGGTTGGGCTGGGGTGGTTTGGTAGGCGGTGAGTCATATCCGAAGAGCTCGACCGCGGGCCGCACCGCACCGCCAACGCCGCCCGGGGGCCCACCGCCGCCGGCCGCCGCAGCCGCCCGCCGGCCGGCGCGCCTCGGCGGCACCCGCTCCGCCCTCTGCGGCGTCCGGCGGCGGCGGCCCCGGCGCGGCGGCCCGGGCCCTCGCCTCGGGCGGCGCCCGCACACCCAGGCCCGAAACGTACAGGAGAGGACATCGACGCCAGTGTGTCTCACACTTCTCGACCTCACGGGGCCCTCGCTGGGCCCCGGGGCCGTCGAAAACGACTCGGGGTGGAAAGGCTGGCCCCGGGGAAGAGGTCGAGACTTCTGGGGACCCCGTGTTGAAGAAAACAAGACATCGATGTCTGGGAAGGGGTGGCGCGAGAGGGGGGTGGGCATCTGAGGCGGCGAGGCTTCTCAGAAGGTGCGAAGGCCTCTTAGAAGCCCACCAGGTTCGGGCGGGCGGCAATGGGGGGTTACTACATGGGGGTGAAGAAGAAGAGCCCGTGTCTTCATCCCCAATTGAAGTTTCCGCCCATTGCCACCCGCCCGACGAGTTTCAGAAGCCTTCTGAGAGGGCCCCTGCCGCTCAAGAAGCCCCGCTGCCTTCTCAGAGGGCCCCCCACCCTCGAGCCCCCCCCGTTGTGCCGAGGGAAGAGGAGCGGGGGCCATGACCGAGATGTCGCGGGAGCTTGCCCGTGCCGATCTTGGCCATGGCCCATGTCGGCCGCCGACGATCCGCGAGGAGGACGCATGAATTAAGGCTGACCAAGACCGACGCTGACCAAGATCGACACGGCGTTTACGCGTTCGGTGTTGGTCATGGTCCCCGTTTTCTTGCTTGGCGGCGGGCACAGGGGGGTAGGGGGAGGGGAGAGAGCTCTTTAGAAGGAGGCTACTTCCCAGAAGGCGCCGTCCCGACATCTACAGGTAAAGCCCAGACCTGCTAAGAAGGAGGGATGCCTCTAAGAAGTCTCCCCCCCTTCACCCCCCTGCACACCCCTCTGCGCGTGGCCGATTCTTCCTCTCCATTGTGGGCGCCACCAGTCGCCCGCGCATGAACGGCGCCAGCCGCCGCGGGCCCGCCTGCGGGGGGCGGGGTCGCGGGCGTCGGCCCGCCCACTTTCGGGGCGGACGGAAGGAGGGGCGGGGGATAGCCCCAAGACGCAAACCATACACTTCCCGGCGATGTGTCGGTAGCACCAAGCATCCGCCACTGTGCCCCCCTTGCACGTTGAGGCGTGGAATATACCAAGGTCTGTCTGGTACGCAGGGCTTATTGAATTGTGATGAGGAGCCGCCCTTTCCTCGACCAGCAGACTTGTGCGTGCATCGCCCCTCATTTCCGAGGCCACTAGCCTCGTGTCCGCTCGAGAATGGTGCACTCCTGCATGGCAGATAATGCCTGAACCCGTATTCCATGCTCGTCCGCTCGAGGATGGTGCACTTCCCGCATTCCCAGGTGCTGCTCCCAAGGCATCCCAAGCCACGATCCTTCTTTAAAACAATGGATCTGCCTTCCGAGCTTACGAGACGGCCAGTGCAGGCAACCAAGGACACCAAGATGGCTCAAGATGCCTCGAAGACGGCCCAAGATGGCCTCAAGGCGGCCGGTGTTTGACTCAATACGGCACAAGATGCTCACAGGGGGGCCCAACATTGCCACAAGAGGACCTCCAACAGGGTCGTACGACTCCAAAATCATTGATTTCCCAATGGTTTCCAACTGATGTGTTGCAGTCTCGACTTTTCGAGTTGCCGTCAGCTCGAGGCCACCCCAGAGGACTCCACGATGGCCCAACAGGCATCCAAGATGGCCCCAAGGCGGCCCAACAGGGCCTCCTGGGGACCCACGACGGCCTTCGAAGGCCCGACGGCCCAAGACGGCGCCAAGACGGCCCCCAGACAACCACCGTACGGCCAAGGAGGCCCCAAGACAGCAAAAGAGACCCCCCACACGGCGTAAAGGGCCCCAAAACAACCCAACAGGGCCCCAAGGGGCCCCCAAAACTGCCACCCAGGAGGCCAAGACAGCCCCAACACGGCCAAAATGAGTTCCGTCCTCTTCCCCTTCCTCCTCCTCCTCCTCCTCCTCCTCCTCCTCCCTCCTCCTCCTCCTCCTCCTCCTCCTCCTCCTCCTCCACCTCCCCCCCTCCCCCTCACCCTCCTCCGCCTCTCCTGCTTCTCTTCCTCATCCATTTCCTTCACCCCCTTCACCTCATCAGCAGCACAATCATCATCATCAACATCATCACCATCATCATCATCAACAACAACATCAGCATCATCATCATCATCATCATCATCATCATCATCATCATCATCATTATCGTCATCACCAGATGAGATGATCAGCCTGAAGGAGTATGTGGACCGCATGAAGGAGGGGCAGAACGACATTTACCACATTACGGGGGAGAGCATCGCAGCGGTGTCGTCCTCGCCTTTCCTGGAAACGCTGCGCAAGAAGGGTCTTGAGGTCCTCTACATGACCGATTCCATTGATGAGTACTCCGTGCAGCAGCTGAAGGAGTTCGACGGCAAGAAGCTCAAGTCGACGACCAAGGAAGGTTTGGACCTCGAGGACGAGGACGAGAACGAGAAGAAGTTGGAGGAGCTGAAGGCGGAGTTCGAGCCGCTGACGAAGCTGATGAAGGAGGTGCTGGGCGACAAGGTGGAGAAGGTGGTTGCCAGTTCGCGCATGGCGGACTCGCCCTGCGTGTTGACCACGCACGGCCTGCAGCCGAAGCCTTTCGTCGAGGCCTGCTATGGCTTCTGGCTGGACGGCGACTTCATAAAGAACGACGAGCCCCTGAGCAACGTTCTGCCAGATGAACTAGTACTCCATGCACTCCTACATGGCGTCCAACCTGCCGCCTCTTGAGGAGATCGCGGGCGCCGCCAACGAGGCATCGAAGATGGCGAAACGTCGACTGAGATGCTGTCTCATCCCTTTCTGATGCACCCTCTGAGCCACGGCCATATTTGCATTTTTTTTTACGTTAAGTGACTCGGGCACCCGCTCGCCTGTGTGTAATGACTTACTTGCAGGCTAGATACACGGTCTCTGGCTGTGCGTCGATGCCCCCCGAATGCACTCGCCCCACGCGGGTTTATCGGGACATGACTCTGTTATGCTCTCTGCGGCGGATCTTCATACTTGGTCCTGACGTCGAGGAAAAAATCGTCATCACCATCCTAGACAGCAGCATCATCATCATCAACATCATCATCACCAGCAATATCAGCAGCAGCAACATCATCATCATCATCATCATCATCATCAGCATCATCATGATCAGCATCAGTAGCATGATCGTCATAATCACCATCATAATCAGCATGTTCATGGTCAGCATCACCAGTATACTCATCATCACTGGCAGCACAATCGTCAACATCACCATCGTCATCAGGATCATGTTCATCATCAAGAGCATCAGCATCATAAGACCATCACCATGCTCATCCCCGTGATCGTAATCATTGTCATTATCATCATCAGCGTCCCCTTTTTTACCATCAGCTGCATCCGCATCACCATCATCAACATAAACAGCATCAATATTTCCAACGGAAACGTCATCACCCGAATCACCATCATCATCACCAGCTACAACAACATCATCGTCATCACCAACACCATAATCACATCCACAATAATCAGCATCGTACGACAATCACAGCAACATCATGACAATGACCCACGTCATCAACATTACCGTCGTCGCCATCGCCATGGCCATCATCACCATCATCATGATCAACATCACCATCACCATCAGCATCACCATCATCTCCATTACCGCCACAATCACCATCATCATCATCGTACTCATCATCACTATAGCATCATCATATTCACCACCACCGTCAACATCATCATCGTCGTCATCAACATCAAGACCTCGGGCACCGAAAAAGGGGGAGGGGGTAGCTTCAAAGCACCCATCCCTCTAGCAAGGGCCACCCCAACTCAAAAACACCCACAAACAGGGGGAACGGGGGGAGAGTTTCGGGAGCCCCCCCTCCCCTGGTAGCCTGAAGCTGGGACCCCCCTGTTGGTGAAAAGTGCGCCACGAACGCGCTCTTTCAAACCCCTGGTGCGCAGCTTCAGGGGGCCACAGAGGGGGGGGGGGGGCCAAACCCGAGCGCGGAAGACGCTGCTATCGCATGGCGTTCAATCTGAACATCGTTTATCCCATCCCTATCCCCAGCGGCGTGAACTGTCGGGACGGACGCAGGGGGCGGATAGGAAAGGGCACGGTTGGGGATTTGCTAACATGAGGTGGGCGCCTAAAGCCTTCCCAGCTAATGGCGGCAGTGGTGTGGCGACTCCTGTAATCAGATCGCGTGCCCTCGGCCTGTGCTCGCATGCCATAGTGTAAATGCAACTGGTGGCCTGCCCGCGTGTTCCAACGTGGCCGCGCGTCTGCGCGCGCACCGACGAACGCGAGGTCGATCCATGCGCTCTCAACGCGCTGAACGGTCAGCGCACGAAAAGCACTCGCATGCACGCGCGCACAATGACACATGCAATCACGAAGGCTGCACGCGTGCGCGACGTGACTCAGCAGGGGTGCGTTTCCCAAAACGTGGGAAAAAATATTCGCCGCATCCCCAACCCGCTTTTCCGACCTCCTCCTGCTCTCCCCCCCCCCTGCACCCAACCAGCTATATGGAGCTGCCCCGGCGGGAAACCGGCTACGCACAGCTAGCTCCAGGCAGCTAGTTCGGCGCGAAACTAGCTACGCGGGGCTAGTTTCGCGCCAAGCTAGCTACACGCACGTAGTTCGGCGCCAGACCCAGCTGCACACAGCTAGTGTTCCTCGACGCGCACCTCGACGTAGCAACCCGGAGATTCTCCAAAATGAAAATTAAATGACAACGGCCCTGAATCAGCTGCTGTAGCTGGTTCCCCGCGCAAGTTTGCCGCGCCCATGCGGGTGCTGTCGTTGATCGCGGGCCACCAGCTGATCAAAAACAACGCCCAGCTGGGTGCAGCAAACGTCGCGCCCGCTCATGCCCCAGCCTTCACCCGCGCTGCGCGCCCTGAGCCATTAACAACTCCCCCCCTTATGCCGATTCCCCCCGGCGCTCCGACGCATCGCTCAAGAGGGCCGTTAAACCTACGGGGAACTGCGAAACACGCGGAGAGCTCATCTTCGTAATATCACGTTCGCACACACCGCCCGCGCCGCGCATCGAAGCACACGCGCTCGGATCGACAGCGCCGTGATCGAGTGCCAGACTGCCTCGCCCGACTCCCTTGCGCCAGACGGCCAAATGCCCCTGCCTGAACAGTGCCGCCCAAGACTGCGCGCTTCGAGGCTCGCTCGTTTCTGCGCCCGCTCTGGCACCACAGAGTTCGCACGAGAACCATGCTCGGGCGGAAGAGCGAAGGCGGAGAGGAGAGGTATGGAAGGACAAAAGGAGAATCGGCGCTCGGGGTAAAGAAAGAGTAGCTACGCTGCTCGGCGTGTCAGACCAGCAACAGGTATCAAATTCCGACCCCCCTCGTTTCCCTATTCCCCTTTTCGTCCGGCCCGAGCCTGGGCCCCACTTGCCGATTTACCCCCCGAAGGGTTTATCCCCAACTGGGGGGGTAAATTGGTGGGGGTCTTGAAGGGGATGGGGATGGGGATGGGGATGGGGGTCGGTTGAACGGGACGCTCGTGCGCACGCACCAAAGACCACTCCAACGACAGGTCAGTCGCACATGCAGCCGGGAGTCTGGAACCTGGAATCCCTTTCGTGCGCCGGGCCGCCGCTGGCGGCGGCGCCAACGGCGGGCTGGGCGACGGCGGCCAGCTCGCCCCTCAGAACGTCGATTTCGGTCCCGAGGTCAGCGACCTAAGGGGGCCTCCTCCTCCTCCTCCTCCTCCTCCTCCTCCTCCTCCTCCTCCTCCTCCTTAGCCTCCTCCTCCTCCTCCTCCTCCTCCTCCTCCTCCTCATGCTCCTACATAGTCATCTTCTCTCATCCTCCTGATCCTCCTCAATGACCTTCACCTCATCCTCCTCCTCCTCCTTCTCCTCCCCCTCCTTCTGCTCGTCCTCCTCCTCCTCCTCCTCCTACACCCCCCTGCCAGACCTCTAACACACGGGAATCTCGAGTTGCGGGCGGCAAACTTGAAAGTGGCACTGCCCTCGTGAGCCATTCAGAGCCAGGCGATGGCGTGCTCCCTCCTCGATCCGCTCCCGTCCCCTCTTTCCCCGTTACCCTCGCCCCACCATCAAAAAGGCGCCATAGGACTCAGATTTGGCACCTTCACGTTCCTCTCGGGGGATCCATGGGAGTTCACGCTGTGGGTCCCGCGCCAGGACCCAACGTCATCGGCTACACAACTGGGGCCAGGTGCTGGACGTGACCAGCCAGACCACAAGGCACAATGCCCAAAGTCCCCCTCGCTCAGAAGGGGACCAGTCCTCCGGGGGGGAGCACCACAGAGCCGACGTCATCAGCTACACAGCTGGGATTGAAGCGAGGAAGTGGTGCGGCAGCTGCTATCAGCTACTACGCTGCTACGCTGGAATCAGCGCAAGACGCAGCGCGACGCAACTCAGAGAGGTGAAGTTGGAGCCCGATCTCATCTGGTACAGCACCAGGACCAAGGCGTCCGTGAACGGCGGGGGGCGGGAGGCGGCGATGGTACCACTCTGCAAGAAGGCGGATGCGCAGCTGGAGCCCGAGCTTGTCAGCACCAGTACTGCGTACAGCGCGTGCGAGCAGGGTGAGTAGCGGCGGCAGGCTCTGCTGCTACTCGGCGCGAGGCGAAGGCGAAGCTAGCGCCCGATGTCGTTAGCTATAGCGCTGGGATCAGGACGTGAGAGAATAGCGAACAGCAAGCGGCTCCGACACCATTCCGCGAGAAATGGGATGGGAAGCTGGACCCCGGTCTCGTAAACAACAGCACTGCAGACATCATCAGCTACCCTGCTGGGGACAGGCCGTGCGAGAATGCGAAAGCGTCGGGGAGGGGCAAGCAGTAGCAGCAGGAGTGGAGGAAGGACGCGAACCCAACGCCATCAGCTACAGCGCAGCTCCCGCGTAGGAACTAGCTCGTGCGCTCGAGATTGCGCGTGCAACGCACTGGCACACAGTGGGGAGCAGGCAATGGCAGCAAGGCGGGCAATGACAACAATTCTGTCGGTGCTCAAATGTTTTGGCATCAAGCGAGGCACGTCTCAACTACCGTGCAAAAATCAGCTCGTACGAGAAAGCAATAACAACAAACGGATACGCTTTCGAATACAACCGTGTACCGTCTGGCTCGGGGACGACAGTAGTGCCTGTGCATGGGCTCCTCGGTCGGTGGGCCGCGGGCGGGCCCGTCGATCGAGATGGGTGGGCAGTGGCAAGGCTCGTCGCGGCTCGTTCGGGGTTTGCTGAAACTACTTCTATCAAGTACAGAAAGGCTTTGTGGGCAAGGCCCCCCGCCGCCACACTCCTCTCGGCTGCACACGGTCGGCGAACAGGGGTGCCATCCCTTTGAGACCCTTACACGGAAGGCCCTAGAATGCAGCCTATGACAGTCCATGGCAATCCTACATCCCCCTCCTCCCTGCTCCTCCTCCTCCTCCTCCTCCTCCTCCTCCTCCTGCTCCTCCTTCGCTGTTTTTCTTCGTTCTCCTCTTCCTCCGCCTCCTCCTCTGCTTCCACCTCCTCATTCTCCTCCTCATTCTCCTCCTCATTCTCCTCCTCCTCCTCCTCCTCCTCCTCCTCCTCCTCATCATCATCATCATCATCATCATCATCATCATCATCATCATCATCATCATCATCATCATCATCATCATCATCATCATCATCATCATCATCATCATCATCATCATCATCATCATCATCATCATCATCATCATCATCATCATCATCATCATCGTCATCGTCATCGTCATCATCATCATCATCATCATCATCATCATCATCATCATCATCATCATCATCATCATCATCATCATCATCATCATCATCATCATCATCATGCATCCCCTCCTCCCTGCTCCTCCTCCTCCTCCCTCCGCGCCCTCCTCCCTGATCCCTCCGCCTCGTCCCTCTGTCCTCTTCGCTCGAAAGTGACGACGCGGCACCTGGGACTCCAGCGCGCGCTGCCGCTGCCTCGAGGCGGCCGCGGTCGCGGTTGAGGCCTCGATCTTCTGCTTCGACCGCTCCTCCCGCTCCTGGGCTCGCGACCCGAGCGCGCGCGCGCACGGGCTCGCGGGAAAGATCCGGCGCTGCGCGAGGCGGCCCCTCTCGCTGCAGGAGGTTTGGAGGGGCCCAAGGACACACGTAAATGCACACAGATAACAGGATTCACCATTCCCCAATCTGTGCTTGCATTGAAGGGGTCCTCGCTGAAGTTGAAAGATTTGGCGAAAATTTCCCGCCGATGTTGGTCGCACGCTGGGTTCCCGGGTTCCCAATTCCGGGTTCCCGGGTTCCTGGTTATTGTTTCCGGGCCGATTTCGGTGGGTTCCGGGTTCCTGGTCGATCTCCTCATCGATATCTTCATCGATCCCACGATTCATTATTGATCTCATGATCGATCTCACTATGCATCTCACTAAATCGATCCCACCATCGATCTCATCTAACCCTCCACTGTTTCTTTTTTTTCTATGGTGTCATAGCTTCCCATATGTTCTGGGTTTTTGTTTTCCCCCCCACTTCCCATAGTTTCCAATATTTTCCTGGGAGTCGTCGATCAATGGTATCTGTGTTTTTCCCCTCCTGGAGGATGCGCCACCGATTCTGGGCCAGCCCACCCTGGGCCAGGCTCGGCGTGTTGTCGGCGTCGCGCCGAAGGGGGGGGGGCGGGCGGGCCTTCTCGCAAGGCGGCGGGGCTTCTCGGAAGCCCCCGCGCCTTCTGAAAACCCATCTGGCTTCGGAGAGGGCTCAGAGAGCTTCTCCAGAAAGCTGAAGCCCTCTGAGCCTGCTGAAAGGCCCGAAAACCTCTACCCCTTGCCCCGATGGTCCCCGCCGCCAAGTATACGCCATCCCGGCTCGGTCCACAAGGCGTATGCACAAGTCAATGGACAAGGATCGGCTGGGCCAGGATCGGTGTGGTGTTGAGCTCCAGGAGATCCGATATATGCATACATGTGCACCTCCTTGGGAACCGATCTCCTGGCACGCCAGGAGGCTGTGGAGGCGGTGGGCATGGACTTCTTCCAAGGGGCCCAGGGACACACAAATATTGTGCCATATTTTTTAGGTGTTTGCCTTCCCCCCATTTCCCATATTTTCTATATTTTCACATATGTTCCTGGGAATCGACGATTTGTTGTGTCTGTGTGTGTTTTTTCCCCTCCTGATTCTTAGCCCCAGACAAGGGGCCCGAACACATCCATACCGGCCGCCTCCCAAGGTCCTGGGAGATCCACAGGCGGTGCGGTGCACACTCGCAAAGCCCAGGTCTAGCTAAAGAGGCCCTGGGACACAAATCTATACACACAACAATCTCTGGATTCCCCCAAATGTATCATATAGTTTCTGGGTTTTCGTCTTCCCCTCCACTGTCCATAGTTTCTCAAATTTCCCTTGGAATCGACGATTAATTGTGTCTGTGTGATTTTGTCCCCTCCTGACTACCTCCGCTTAAAATCCGTCTCGAGACCTCCCGGGGGGTCCATCCTCAACATTTTCGAGGCGAGCCCAGCTGTGGAGACGAGAAGCCTCCAGGAGGCCTCGAGAGGAATATAAACAACGCCAGGAATGACCGCCGTTGTCTCCACTACCCCTTAAGAGGGCGTTAATCCTCGATGGGGGGTTCCCCCATGTTTGTAAATAACTTGATTTGCTTTGTGTGGGTGTGGGCTCGAGAAATGGGAGGCGAGAAATTGCCTGCGACTCTGAGCCCCTTGGGGGTTCCAAAGCCGTGATGGCGACGAACCGTGCGGTGACCGCACTGTTTTGGGACCTTGGACCCCCCCCCGTCCTCCGAGACTTCCTCGGAGAACGAACCGAGTCCCCAAATCGTGCGACCACTCCGAATCCCCACTGACTCGGCACACGGTGTGCCCATCGTACCTCTGGGGGGGGCCCGAGATTGAGGGGGGTGCAGCGGACGGCGGGATAGCCTCCTGGAGGCTCGCCTGTGATCCCCAGGCGTCGTCTTCCACTGCCGGGCTGCCCTCTCCTCTCCCTCCTCCTGCCCCACCCTCCTCCTCCTGCCCCCTCTCTCCCCTGCAGCGATCCTCCCCCCCGCTCCTCCCGCTGGTCCTCCTCCTGCCTGCTCCTCGCCCTGCTCCTCCCCCCCGCTCCCTGCCCGACGACCTCCTCCTGCTCGGCCCGCCCAGGGGACGGCAAGTCCACAACACTGATCCTCATCCCGTCCTGCGAGGGGAGCGACGTGGGGGGGGCCATCTCGGCAGGGGGCCACATGCGAACCCTGCCCCCCCGCCCTCCCCTTCAGGAATCGTGGGGGGGTCCGAGCGAAGTGAACCCCACCCTCCCCCTCCCCCTCCTGCTCCTCCTCCTCCTCCTCCTCCTCCTCCTCCTCCTCCTCCTCCTCATCCTCCTCCCTCCTCTGAGGTGGAACAGAAAAAAGGGCGGCCTCAGGGTGGGAAGCATCGACACGGAACAGGCGGTACATTGCCGATAAATCGACGATATGCTCTCGATGGCGAAAACGTGCGTTCCTGGGCGGGGGATGGCTATCCTCACTCTCTCGGGGGTGAGAGGGCTGTTGGGGGTCGATGCCTCCCCCTTGGAACTCTCCCCCATTATCGCTACCTCTGGTTCTCCGCGGCGGCACTCGGCGACGGTGGCATCAATGTCAGTGCTGGTTCTGGATCCCTCCCCCCCAGGGGCGACGGTGGCCTCGATCAAAGCACGATCTCAGGGGTTGGGTCACTACGTCTGCCTGCGCGGGTGGGGGCAGGTACAGCAAAGAAGCATCGGGCCCAGAGCCTCCCCGAGCTGCGAGACGGAACAAGCAGGTGGATCTGAGTGGCCAGTGAAAGCGACGCCCCAGTGAGAGAGGGCCCTGTACGCTGGGGGGCGCACACATCCGGAGATGGCCCACGTGGAGGCGCACTCCAGAGGGCGTCTCAGGACACCACCCCTGAGACGCAACCCTCACAGCAAGACGCCGACGCAAATCCCCGACGACCTGCCCCCGACCTCCGCGTCACAGGCTTCGCGCGCGCGTGCGGGACAACGATACTACCCTCGTCGAGCGCACCCCCTCTCTGAGCAAGCAGCGCACTGCCCTCAAACCGAGAAGACAACGAAACCACAGAGGTCGCAAACATCGCGCCGAGGACGCGGGGAGGGGAGGGGAGTGCACCATGACCAGCGAGTTTGTGAAGGAATGAAGACTACCGCGGAAGGCAGGAGGAAAGCAGGAAGGTGGGGGTCCGACCGAACAACCGAAACCAGGGGCTAAGCCAAATGGCAGGCCTCAGATCTGGTTTCAGGCTGCGCGTAACGTAATGATAAGATCGCCTTCGACATATGAGAACGAAGCGGAGCATCACGATTTTCCACTGCACGAGACGCCGCTGCCAGAAGTCGTCGTGCCAGAGCCTGCGATCGCACGCAAAGGTCTCCCTCTCGTCCGCCAGGTGATCTATCACCGTGTCCACGTCCATGAGGGGGAGCCAGCGATATGATCGCGTCGGCCTTGACTCGAAGAACTGACACCGCAAGCACTCCTAGGTACGAGAATGGTCATGCGATCGATATCCCCTATACCCCTAGCTCGGCCTAATATGTAGGTTCTCGCCTGCACTCACATGAACTCGAGCTTGTCCAGGAGGCGTTGCGCATCGCGATCGAACAACCCCTTCGAGACTGCCCTGTACTTGCGCGATCCCGTGGTCGCATGGAAATAGCTGACCAGGGCTGACTCGAGATAATGACGAGACTGATTAGCCGTGACGTAACCCTGCGCGCCGACTCCTTCTCCTACTGCTTGCGCGTGGATCTTACCAGACACGCCCTGGCGCCGTTGGCCGCCGCGTCGATGCAATCCTTCGTGGTAAACTCGGCCCAGTACTCGCTGAGCGCCTCTTTGGCCGCCATGGGGCATGCATCGTCTTTGCCGATGGCCTGGATCATGGTGGCCCACGCCTGCGCGCAAGGCGGGCCCATCGGCGTCTCGACCTACTCGTTGTTTGAGACGCTCGCCCCCCCCGTGGCAGTAAATGCCCGCCGCCGCGGCGGCGAGGATCGCAGGCGCCTCGGACGGAGCCGCGGAGGCGACGCGCACCGCGCCACAAAGCTCGCGAAGCTCGGCGGCGCTGCTAAGAGCCAAGAGGCACAGGATCGCGACGAGCGCCTTGATCGCGCCGCCGCCGCTCGCGCCCTCGGACAGCGCATGCTCGCGAAGGCGCCCGACGATGGCGCCAGCGCCGGCGGCTTCCCCGTGGGGGTCGACTCTATCGCTATCTCCAAGTGCGAGGTAGCGGACGCGACACAAGCCGAGCGCGGAGATGAACCTGAAGATCGGGTATAGATCACCAGGGGCCTTGGCTACCCTAGGCCCTTCTACTGACCCTAGGCTTCCCAAGGGTAGGCCCTACTGGAGGCCCTAGGCTTCCCAAGGGTAGGCCCTACTGAAGGCCCAGGCTTCCCAAGGGTAGGCTCTACTGAAGGCCCTAGGCTTTCCAAGGGTAGGCTCTACTGGACACCCTAGGGTAGCCCTAGGGGTGGGCCCTAGGGGTGGGCCCTAGGGGTGGGCCCTAGGGGTGGGCCCTAGGGGTAGCCCTAGAGGTAAGGCCCCAGGGGTAGCCCTAGGGTAGCCCTAGGGGTAGGCCCTAGGGGTACCCCTAGGGTAGCCATAGGGGTAGGCCCTAGGGGTAGCCCTAGGGTGGCCCTAGGGGTAGGCCCTAGGGTAGCCCTAGGGTAGCCCTAGGGGTAGGCCCTAGGGGTAGCCCTAGGGTAGCCCTAGGGGTAGGCCATAGGGGTAGCCCTAGGGTAGGCCTCCTGTGGCATCCTCGGGAGGATCCCGTGCCCACGAGCCTGGCCATCAAAACAAGCAAACCCATCAAGACATCCTCAAAATCTGCCCCCCCCTTGGGGGGCGAAAGTCAGCGCCTCGCTCGAGACAACCCCAGAATCTGCTCCGAAAGCGAATGATGTTGAGTAGCAAAACAGGCAAACCGCTCAAGACATCCCCGCCATTATGGCGCGAACGGAGGAGTGTACTACCCCCTGGCGGCTCCCCCTTGGGGGTTACAATCCGCGCCTCGCTCGAGACATCCTCAGAATCAACTCCAACAAAAACGGAGGATGCTAGGCGTTAAAACAGAGGAGCCGCTAGAGTCATCCCCGCCATTTTGGCGCGAACGGAGGAGTGCAATACCCCCGGCGGCTCCACCTTGGAGGTGCTGAAACCCGCGACTCGTTCGAGATATCCTCAGAATTTGCTCTACTAGTATCATCATCATCATCATCATCATCATCATCAGCATCATCATCATCATCATCATCATCATCATCATCATCATCATCATCATCATCATCATCATCATCATCATCATCATCACCATCACCATCACCATCACCATCACCATCATCATCATCATCATCATCATCATCATCATCAGCATCAGCATCAGCATCAGCATCATCATCATCACCATCATCATCATCATTGTCGTCATCATCATCATCATCCTCATCCTCATCCTCATACTCAGCATCATCCTCATCATCATCATCATCAGCATCATCATCATCAGCATCATCGGCATCATCATCATCACCATCATCAGCATCATCATCATCATCATCGTGAGCATCATCACCAGCATCATCAACAGCATCAGCATCCGAATCGACATCATCATCACACTCGTCATCGTAGTCGTCTCCATAGAACCATAGCATACCATAGCATAACCAGATATGGCATGCCATATCATAACACAACATACCAGAACATACCATTTCATAGCATGACATGACAAACATACCATACCATAGCATAACTGATCACTCCATGATATAACATGACATACCAGAGCATAGCATGGTATACCGTGACATGCCATAACATGGGGAGGAAGCGGAATTACCCTGGCGACGTACCACCCCCTGCGCAGTGCGGGGCAGGAGTAGCTTGGGAGATTTGACGAGAAGGCGGCGACGTGACATGGACGCATATACTTTTGCGAGCGGCAATCGGAAGGTTCACAGGTCCCCAATCAAGGGAAACACGATGAGTAACTAATTGAACCCCTGAGTCACGAAGGGAGACGCAAGGTCCAAAAGGAGACGGTGTGCAAGGGGCTTGAAACGTCGGCGGGGCAGCAACAGCATGGCATGGCCCCCCAGGGACGGCGAGGCCCCACTCAGGTCTGCGCAGAGCCTCACTCCACTGGACCCAGCAGAAGCCTTCGAAAGTGGCGAGCCCACCAGCAGCCCTCGAAAGTGGCGACAGCTTCGCAGATCGCAGCCCCCCAGGGACGGCGAGCTACCGCTCAGATCCCCGCGGTGCCTCACTCCGCTGGGCCCACCAGCGGCACTCGAAAGGGGCGACAAATTCGCAGATCGCAGCCCCCCAGGGACGGCGAGCTACCGCTCAGATCCGCGCGGTACCTCACTCCACTGGACGCACCAGCAGCCCTCGAAAGAGGCGTTAATTTCGCAGATCGCAGCCCCCCAGGGACGGCGAGCTACCGCTCAGATCCGCGCGGTGCCTCGCTCTGCTGGACCCACCAGCAGCCCTCGAAAATGGCGACAGTTTCGCAGATCGCAGCCCCCCAGGGACGGCGAGGCCCCGCTCAGATCTGCGCGGTGCCCCACTCCGCTGGACCCTCCAGCGGCCCTCGAAAGTGGCGACAGCTTCGCAAATCGCAGCCCCCCCAGGGACGGCGAACTACCGCTCAGATCCGCGCGGTGCCTCACTGCGCTGGACCCACCACCAGCAGCCCTCGAAAGTGGCGACAGCTTCGCAGATCGCAGCCCCCCAGGGACGGCAAGCTAACGCTCAGATCTGCGCGGCGCCTCACTTTGATGGACCCACCAGGAGCCCTCGAAAGTGGCCACAGCTTCGCAGATCGCAGCCCCCCAGGGACGGCGAGCTACCGCTCAGATCCGCGCGGTGCCTCGCTCTGCTGGACCCACCAGCGGCCCGCGAAAGTGGCGCTGATTTCGCAGATCGCAGCCCCTACCGGACGGCGAGCTACCGCTCAGATCCGCACGGTGCCTCACTCCGCTGGACCCACCAAAGCCCTCGAAAGTGGCGCTGATTTCGCAGATCGCAGCCCCCCCGGGGACGGCGAGCTACCGCTCAGATCCGCGCGGTGCCCACTCCGCTGGACCCACCAGCAGCCCTCGAAAGCGGCGACAATTTCGCAGATCGCAGCCCTCCAGGCAAGGCAAGAGGAGACAAGCAGGAGGGGGGGCGGGAGGCGGGAGGCAGGAGGCGGAAGGAAAGAAGGACGCGCGAGCAGTGCTCCATTCAAAACGAATTCCCAACCAAGGAAGGTTGGGAAAAAAGAGCCGGCACGGTCGGCATAATTATTCACTGCGTGGGGCTCCCCAGATGTGCATCCATTAGCATGGACCTGTCCGCCGTGAGCGTCCAGGCGCGAGAGTTTCCGAATACAAGCGGCTTGAGTAGTGACGGTCTGGAAGTGAATCCAACGGTGAATGAATTGGAGTAAGCATGAGTCTCAGTAGTACGAGCGCGTCTCTGCGCATGAGCCTGGAGCTCCTGGGGCCTCCTGGAGGCCCCTGGGGCCTCCTGGGGCCTTTGGGGTGTCATGCTGCCTCCTGAAGCCTCCTGGGGCCTCCTGGAGATTCCTGGAGCCTCCTGGGATCTCCCGGGGAGGAGTTGTGCCTCAGGACAGGGCCAAGATATAGGAACAAACGCACATCAAAGACTGTGGAATGGAGCCGCAGGAGAAGGGCAATGTATAGGAACACACGTCAAACACCGAGGACTCGCGCACACATGGGAGGCCCAATCTGTAGGAACCTTTGCAAAACACTCAGGGTTGGATACACAGGAGAAGGACAGTCTATAGAAGCATACGTAACACACCAAGAAATCGTGCTCCAGGTGCGCCCCGATCTATATGAGCATACGTAAACCCATGTGGTTGGAGCCACTCCTCTGGCCTTCGGATGCCTCCAGCTCCTGGGGCCTCTTGGGGCCTCCCAGACCCTCTCGGGGCCTCTGGGGCCTCCTGTGGCCACCTGTGACATCCTGATACCTCCTTGTATCTCCTGTGGCATCCTGAAGAGGATCCCTGCCCACGAGTCTGGCCAACAAAATAGGTAAACCGCTCGAGACATCTTCACAATATGCGCTGAGCGCAGACGAGTGTGGCCCCCTAAAACAGGCAAATCGCTCGAGACCTCCTCGCCATCTGGGCCCCCTGGGGTGCGATAGCCAGCGCTTCGCACGAGACATCCGTAAAACTCCGAAAGCGGAGGATGTTGAACTGGTACAGCAAACCGCTTGAGACATCCCCGCAACCTGAGCGCGAACGGAGACCGTGAGATACTCCTGGCGCCCCCCCTTCGGAGTGCAAAGAAACCAGCAAACCGCCTGAGACATCCTCAGAATCTGCTCTGAGCGCAAACGAGCCTGGCCCCCCAAACACGCAAACCGCTCGAGGGATCCTCGTCATCTGGGCCCCCCGGGGTGCGAAAACCAGCGCCTCGCACGAGACATCCTCCAAACATGCTCCGAGAGTGGAGGATGTTGAACTGGCAAGCGAGCAAACTGCTTGAGACATCCCCACGATCTAGGCGCGAACGGAGACCGTGAGATACCCATGGCGGCCCCCCCTTAGGAGTGCGAAAACCAGCAAACTGCCTGAGACATCCTCAGGATCTGCGCTGAGCGCAGACGAGTCTGGCCCCCCAGACAGGCAAACCGCTAGAGACATCCTGGCAATCTGGCCCGCTCTGGTCATCAGCACCGTCACCACCATCACCATCACCATCACCATCACCATCAGCATCATCATCTGCAGCATCAGCATCGTCAACAACATCTTCATCATCATCATCATCATCATCATCATCAGCATCATCATCATCAGCATCATCATCATCATCATCATCATCATCATCATCATCAGCATCAGCATCAGCATCAGCATCAGCATCATCATCATCATCATCATCATCATCATCATCATCAGCATCAGCATCAGCATCAGCATCATCATCATCATCATCATCATCCTCATCCTCATCCTCATCCTCATCCTCATCCTCATCATCATCATCCTCATCATCATCATCAGCATCATCATCATCATCAGCAGCATCATCATCATCATCATAACAACCATCAGCATAAGCATAAGCAAAATCATCATGATAATCATACAAACAATGATCACCATCAGCATCATCATCAGCATCATCATCACAATCGTCATCCTCAGCATCATCAGGATCATCATCATCGTCGTCATCGTCATGATCATCATCAGCATCATCATCATCATCATCATCATCATCATCATCATCATCATCGTCATCAATATCAGTATCATCATCACTACCCGTGTTTCAGCATCATCATCAGCAGCATCAACATCATCATCACCATCATCATCAACATCATCATCAACATCATCATGATCACCATCATCATGTTTTCATCCGCATTCTTCATCATCTGCATCATCATCGTCGTCGTCAACATACTCCTATCGCCATCATCCGGCATCACGATACTCAGAGTGCATCATCCTACTCTACGTAGGATGGGGGAGAGAGGGAGGAGGTGAGGAGGAGGTCCGCGCGGTCAAAGTAATAACAAGAACCCCGTCCTTAGGATATGGGGAATAAGAGGAACCCCATCCTTTGGATATGGGGAATAACAAGAACCCCATCTGAGGATACGGGGAACACGCAAACCACCTGAGACAGCCCCGCAAACTGGCCGCGAACGGGCCCGTGCAATACCCCCTGGCGGCTCCCCCTTGGGGTACCCGAGTGCCAAGCCTGCTATATCGCTGAGAATGTACATGGGTACGATTGCGAGTGAGTATGTGCATGAGTGGTGGGAGCATGAGTAAACATGAACGAATATGACTGGGTGTGAGCATGAGTGGGCATGCATGAGTGTGATTATGTGAGTGAGTCTTGACATGAGTGACTCCGAGAGAATATGAGTGCGAATATGAATGTACGTTTCAGTATGAGTAAGTCTAGGTATGAGCACATCTGAATATAAGGGAACCAAAGTAGGAGGAGACGAGGAAAAGGAGAGGAGAAGGGGAAGAGAAAGAGAAGAGGGAGTGGGAGGCGCCGAAATTACAACATTCACCCCATCTTAGGATATGGGGAACAACATCACGATCCCAGGGCTGCGGACCCGAGAAGGGTGAGGTAGCCTGGGGCGTGGACAAACCGTAGGAGGTCTTAACCATGAGGAGATGACAAGCAAACCTCACACTCGGTGCAACGAGCAAAGGCAGACTTACTTTCCGCAGTCGACTGTTGTGCGATATCACCCTTCCCAGATGGATAAACGCGTGGATAAAATCGACTGTGATACATCCATCGCTCTTCGGATAAATCTGCACTTTCTCTCTCGGGCACAGCTATCAGCACAAAAACCATGAGTGGCCAGGACCTCGCTCACAGCGATGCCAGCATAGGAGGCCCCGCTAGAAAACTCAGGCGGTACCGCATTGTGCCCGTCACCTTTCCGCCCTCCCTTCCCCGTCTGAATCAATCCCAAGCCGCCATTCAGATCCAGACCAACTATAGGCTTTGTTCGCTGCGACAGGGCGGGCAGGTGAGAGGATAGCCAGGCATCCAACGCATCGCAGGTATGACGATGTGCTGCAAGGGGTGTGATTCCCCGAGGTCGAGGAGGGTAGTAGCGCGCGATGCCTGTGATATCGGTCAGTTTGTTTTTTGTCCCAACCGAAAGCCCACGCCCCTGGATATGAGCAGGACGAACAACACCCCGAACAATGTCTCAATCTTGAAATCGGCTTCCCAAGACCAGAGCGCACCCTACATACGAACTTACATAAGGACCTGCCGTGTAGACTGCTTCACGCACAACCCACAAGGAGAAATACGGTGCGACGCCGACAGGTGGTGCCTACCGTGGCCGAAACATTCGACCCCACAAGGCGCAGGGTGACGAAGCTGCTCGTGCGGCGCATGATCTCGCCGATCCTTTATTCGGTGCTGGCCATGAGTGGGTTGAAATAACCCGCTATGAGCGAAATCGTGGGGATGGCCAGCAGCAACCACAAAGTCGGAACAAGGACGTGATGTGTGTAGACTGCGTAGGCGCTACGCTATTCAGAAACGCGGCCCCCCTGCTGAGGGTACAGAGCCGGGGGGCTGCGTGGGGGGGAGCGAGGAAGAGGAACCCCATACGCAGAGGAAAACGGGAAGGAGTAGGACTGGCATTGCGACTGTTTCTCCTCCTTCTCCTTCTCCTCCTCCGGGAAGGGCAAGGCGCGCTTCCCGACCTGCACGTAGGGATGAAGGTATTGAGCCCCAAACACTAGGGTGGTCCTCCAGCCAAGATCTGAAGCCAGCGCGCCAGACCTCCTCTTCTTCCTCCTCCTCTTCCTCCTCCTCCTCCTCCTCCTCCTCCTCCCCCTCCTCCTCCTCCTCCTCCTCCTCCTCCACCTCGGCCCGGCGGCCCCCCCAGGGCGGTCCCTCGAGGCCCTGGCGAGGGTCCGCGCGGTGCGCGCCTCCTCCGGGGTTGGGGGGGGGGCAGGCGGCACGCCGTCTCCTCCCTTGATGGGCCTGCTTTTCACCACCACCACCATAAGTTGGAGGGGGCAAGGAGGAGGATGAGGAGGACGAAAAAGAGGAGGAGGAGGAGGAGGAAGAGGAGTGCAGCACCAGCTGAAAGGGAGCCACCCAATTCGCATGCACCAGCCAAGATGAGCAAATTAAAACTGGTCCTCCAATTCATCGGGCACGCGCTTCCTCCTGTCAAGTACCCGCCGCCCCAGCTCGTCAGCCGCGGCGCGGGAGGAGAATCCAAACCGCGCGAGCCCACGGACGAGGTCCACTCCTGACACCGAGCCCGGTGCAGGATCCAAATGGGGAACCTCCTCTAGGCCAAGCTTGGAGACCATGAAACTCCTAGAGGAGTAGGAGGACGTCGAGGAGGAGGAGGAGGAGGAGGAGGACCCCCTCCCCCTTCAACTGGAAAACAGGCCCAGCACTCTGGGGTGGGGGGGCAGGCGGCACACCGTCTCTTCCCTCGCCGCCACTGCCGCCGCCGCCGCCCGGGTCCTCCCTGTCGTCCTGGTCGTTGCAGCAGCAGCCAACATCTGGAGGCTGCTCGTTCGTGCCTGATCGCGTGCCGATGCCCATGCGTACCCCAAGCCCTTGTTACCCGCCCTCGTCGTTGTCGCTCGTACCGCCCCCACTGGGGGTCTATCTTCCTTACCTGCCAAGGCTGGTTGGCGCAGCTCCGACAGCAGAGAAAGGAAGGGACACCAGGGGGAGAGAAGGATGGAAAGCGACAGAGATTAGCAGGAGAGAAGGTTAAGAGCAGGAAACAAGCGACAGAACCAAACAAGCGGGTCGGGCGGGAGGACCCAAACGGCCGGGTTGAACGGGCGGGTCGCAGAAGAGTCAGCCCTGTATGAATCGTATGGAAGTCTCGGGTAATAGCGCGATTCCGAAGTAAATTGTGTGGAAGTCCAAAGCGAAAGCGTGTTGCCTGAGTGTCAAGGGCAAGGCATTCCCATACATTGCGGAGAAGGCCAACGCGAGAGCGCGATTCCTGAAAAAAATACGCAGAAGTCCCACAAGACACGGCGAAAATGAAGAAATTGTCAAAGAATTGGAAGGCGGGAGCCATTGTTGTAATAGTTCGGGGGGCAACAACGCGGTTTGAGGCGCAAGCGTGTCCGTGTCAGACACCCAGGAGGCAGGATGAGGCATTTCAACTCAAAAAACAAAACGAGCACCGGTGGGAGGGAGGGATCAACACACAATCACACTGAAAAGACAAATGAAAACTCAACAGCCACAACAAACACAGCAGCAATCATCTTCAGACTGTTCACTTTGTAACTGCCAGCGTGTCATTCAACATCTCTACCCCAAAACCTCGATACACGCCCTTTTCGTCTTCGACCATATTCCCCTTGGGGGTATATCTTCGATTCCTTGCCACATGTAGCCGGCGCAGCTCCTAAGACATGAGAATGGAGGGAAAAAGGGACACCAGGGAGAGAGGAAGGATGGATCGCGGCTGAGATTAGCAGGAGAGTTCTTAGGAGCAGGAAACAATTGGCAGAACCAGACAGGCGGGTCGGGCGGGTGGATCGTAACGGGCGGGTCGCACAAGAGTCAGTCCTGCATGAATCGTTGGGAAGTCTCGAGCGAATTCCGGAGTAAATCGTGAGGAAGTCCAAAGGGCGAGCGCGACTCTGAGTGTGAGGGGGGGGTCCATAAATTGCGAAGACGGCCCACGCGAGAACGAGATTCCTCAATAAACTGCACGGAAATCTCACGCGAGAACGCGATTGTGAATAAACTTTGAAGGAGTATCAGGCGGGAGCCGTTGTTGTGGTAGCTCGGTGGCCATTATCGCTGTCTGAGGCGCAACACTTCCCCTTGTACAAAAAAACGATGCGAGCCCCTTGAGGAAAGCATCAAATCAAAAGCCACTCAACAACAACACGAACAAACACAGCAGCAAAACAGTTTGGAGACTGTTCCTTCCTATCCGCTCGCTTGTCCATACAACATGTATGTCCAAACCCTCGATGCACGCCCTCTTTGTCTTCCAACATGCCCCCCTTGGGGGCACATCTTCCTTACCTGCCACGTGGGGTTGGCGCAGCCCCTAAAACAGGGCAAGGGAGTGAGGAAGGGAGAACGGGGAGAGAGAAGGATGGAACGCGCCAGAGACTTGCAGAGGAGGGGGGCCCGGAGCCGAAGACAAGCCGCGCAGCCAAACGGGCGGGTCGGGCGGGCGGGCCCAGACGGCCTGGTCGAGCGGGCGGGCCCCGGGCGGGTCGCTGAAGCATCAGTCCTGCGTGGATCGCGGAGAAACTCCTAATTGTTGTGGGCACGGCGGTTTAAGAACTTGCGGGGGAAACCCCCACGAACGCGCCATTCCTGAAGAATGTGAGGGTGTCCCGCGCAGGAGCGTGAAAGTGAAAAATATAAGGACTTATCGGGCGGGAGCCGCTATTGCTGCATGTAAACTGGAGACCAGCAACACAATCTGAGGCGCAAGATTTCCCCTCGTAAAAAAGGGCGAGCCCCGGGAAGGGCACGTCAACTGAAAAACACAATGGGCATCGTAGGGAAGGACCAACAATAATGATTCGCTGGAACAAAGAAATCAACAAACACACCACAACAATCGTTTTAAGACTTTGGTAACTGCCCGCGTGCCACTCAACATGTATATGCCAAACCCTCGATACCAGCCCTTTCCGTCTTTGATCGTACTCCCCTTGGGGGTATATCTTCCTTCCCTGCCACGTGTAGTTGGCTCAGCCCCTGAAACAGGAGAGGGGAGTAAGGAAGAGACAACGGGGAGAGAGATAGACGGACCACGACAGAGATTAGCAGGAGAGGTGTCAGGAGCAGAAAAAACAACCAGCAGAACCAGACAGGCGGGTCGGGCGGGCGGGGCATACGGGTCGCGTCTGGCGGGAAGGCCCAGACGGCCTGGTCGAGCAGGCGGGTCGTTGAAGCGTCAATCCTGCATGAATCGCGAGGAAGTCTCGATCGATTCCCAAGTAAACCGTGAGGAAATACACTGCAAGATTGTGGTTATTAGCTGAACGTCGAGGGCGCGGCGTAGCTGAATGGGATTTTATATGATTGCATACACAGGTGAAATGGAGTGTCACGCGAATGCGAGATTCAAGTACAATTGTGTATGAAGTCCAGCACGAAAATGCGATTCCGAATGCATTGTGAAGGTATATGAAGCAGGAGCTGCTGTTGTGGTAGGTCGGGGCCCAACAACACAACATGAGGCCGAGGACTTCCCGTTGTACTAAACAAGGTGCGAAGTCCAGGAGGAGCACTGCAATAAACACAACGTGCACCCTAGAGGGGGTGAACAATTTTCAGCATTTAGAATTGACACCTGAAAACAACAGCAACAACAACAACAATAACAACGCAAACATCAACAATACTAAGAACTGCAACACCACCAACCCCACACCTACAAGAAGAACAACAGCAACAACGACAACAACCAGTTTACCGTCATGCGTCATGCACCAACATGCCACATGCCCTTCTTGAGGAAACTAAGTGACGACAAGGGGCGAGATTCCCAAACCCAGATCTCCCGCCCAAAGAGGCCGAGCAAACACCTCTCCCGAAGCACATCCAAACTTTCAGATCGCACGACACGTCAAAACAACAGTGCGACAATGGGGAGCGGTAATATTCAAAAATGCGAGGGGCTCGAGATCCAGGAGAAGGGCAACCTGCAGGAACATACGTGGAACACCCAGGATTTAAGACCTTGTCGAAGGACATATGTCTTGCCAACCCTCCTGCGCTGGGTTCTCTTTTTCCTCCCTCCTCTCTTCCCTCCTAGCTCGCCCCCTACTTGACCTCGCCATCCCTGAGGGGCTCCGATCTGCGAAACTGTCGCCACTTGCGAGGGCTGCTGTGGGTCCAGCGGAGTAACGTCCTACGCAGATCAAGATAAGACCTCATGTCTGGGTGGCTGTGATCTGTGGAACTGTCAGCTGCTTGGGAGTCCAGCATGATGACGTCCTACGCGGATTCAGACCTCACCATCCCTGGGAGCTGCAAACTGCGAAACGGATACCACTTTCGAGGGCTGCTGGGGGGGGCACAGTACATTCTTGTTCTACGCAGATTCAGATTCGACCTCACCATCCCTGGAGGGCTGCGATCTGCGAAACTGTCGCAACATTCGAATGCTGCCGGGGGGGGGGGTCCAGAATGGTGACGTCCTTCGCAGATTCAAATGAGATCTCACAATATTCTTGGGGCTGCGATATGTGAAGCTGCCGCTACCTTTGAGGGCTGCTGGGGGGTCCCAGCATTGTGAGGTCCTAGGCAAACTCAGATTCGACCTCATCATCCCTCGGGGGCGCGATTTGCGAAGCAGACGCCCCGTTCTGATGCTGATGGGGGGTCTGGTGTAGCAGCGCCCTACGCAAATCCGCATTGGACCCCACAACCCCTGCGGTGCTGCGACTTGCAAACCTGTCGCCACTCTTGAGGGCTGCTTGGCGGCCGGCGGAGTGCCGCCCCACGCAGATTCAGATTAGACCTCGCCATCCCTGGGCTGCGATGTGTGAAGCCCTTGCAACTTTGGATGGCTGCTTGGGGGTCCAACGGAGTGACGTCTTACGCAGATTCAGATTCGGCCTCGCCGTCCCTTGGGGGGCTGCGATCTGCGAAACAGTCGCCACCTTCACGTGTCTCCGCGCGTGTTCGGCCCTGGCCAGACCCCTCGCGCAGGAGTCTCAGGGTGACAAAAGTCAAACCTCTCGCGCGATCAGCAAGTCGGTACTTGTAAAATCCTCGCCCAAGAGACGGCGGCACTTGTCCTGTAGGCGACAGGGGCGCGCGCTCGGGAGACAGTGGGCCGAAGGCCGCTTTGGTTGACGCGCGCGAGATCGGCATCGCAACCTCTTGACGCGCCGCGCGAACGACACCAGGAAGCTCATCCGCCGCCCGAACTCACTGAGCGTCGCGAGCGCAAAACGCGATGAATAGATCAATCGCGTTTTGCGCTGGCGGCGCTGGCACTTCGACAACGAGACTTCTGATCAAGCATCAATACAAACAGGGCAGGAGCAGGGCATGAGTAGCCATGCCCGAGTGGGGAGAAAAGGCTACGGGCCACAAAAGCATGAACAAAAACCCGCGACGAACAATCAGGTCCCAGGGAAGGGGTCGAGAGATCTTGGGTGGCCAAATGTTGAAAACACACACCGTATGAGATCTAAAACGATATCTCACCAATGCGCCCCTTCCGCTTCCCCCCCTAACGCCGCGCTCCCCTCTGCACACTCGCGGCCGAACCGATCATCCCTCGCACCTCTCAAAACATGTGCAGTCAGTCCCTCCGCTTGCTTACCAAACCACGAGCTCTCCCTCCACTGTTGGGAAAGTGGTTTCTTCCCGGTTGCTCATAGAGACATGAGAAAGGAGACGGAGGGGTACGGTCGAAACGTGGCCACAAGAACGTAGGTCAAGCGCATTAGTCCCTCCGCCGAGCGCATAAGGCCCCAGGACGATACCAAAGACGGATAATAGACTGGGAATCCGTGCACGAAGAACACAAGGACACCACATCCAAAGCTCGGGCTGCTCGTAACCCTCGTGCCCGCTGTAAGGCTGCGGGGATCAGATGGACAGATTCAGGGCTGAATGCTAGGAAACTGCTGCCTATGGGGAGAGAAACTGAGGGTTGTGGATTCAACGTCGGCGGTTTGGACTCGGGCACCCTGCCCATCCCACAGATCTGACGCTGCAAAAGGAAAGCAACTTCGCGAAACATAACGGCCAGAACCCTAGCCATATCGAACTGTGATGGTCACCGGGCCCGCAACAGGGGGAAAACGCCAAGCGTACAAACATTGCAACGCTCGGATCTCGAGGTCATTAAACCGAGACGTGCCTGAGGCAACCACGAGTCTGGCCCACCACTCCTTCCGGATCGCCTCGATGCGCTCGCTAAGCTGCTCGACGCTCGCTGCCTCCTGGCGGGACCAGGCCAACGATCGCCACGCCAAGCAAACGCACATATGATCGAAGGGTGCACGTGTGAAGGCACACCACTCCGAGGGGTCTAACAACAATGCCGACATATTGTAGCCCTAGCGGCCACTTCATAACAAAAACGTGCACGCTCGCACAAAAACACCCGTGCTCGGCATACCTTCGTGCGGACAATTGCACAGTCAAAAAACGTTTTGGTCGGCGGATGCGGACACGGTACGAGTCGGTCAAGGCCGATGCGGGGCGCGCGAGAATAGAGGCCCATGCAGGAGCGAGGCAAGCGGGCGAGAGCAAGTAGCCGCAGGCGCAGTAGAAGAGGAGAACCCACGCGCACGGCTGGCGCGTCGCGGGGGGGAAAGCCGCGGCCTCACGCGTGCAGGGTGCACGTTCTGACACTCTGGATGCGGTGGTTCTGTTGGCCCTGACCCAGGGCCTCCTAAACCAGGACGTTGCAAGACAGGGATTTGAGCATTCCGTCTAGAGAGAGCGAGAAATGGAGCGCAGGTTTCGGCCCACAGTTGCACCCCTGATCAGGGCAACTCGCCTGGGCACCGTTTCTGGACCCGGCGGGATTACGCGAAGCGTCGACAATCCGCCGACCCTGTCGGCGTGTGTGAGACGTTCTCCCGTTTGAGTCGTCGTCGTCGTTGTGGTCGTAGTCGCCGCTCCACCCCCCTCTCCCTGGGCCCTGCTCCTCAAGCGACCCAACCAGACTCCAATCAAACAACGTCGACATTGATTCGAACTGCGGCCCCTGTCCTGTGATCCCTTCCCTGGGGGGTGGAGCGGGGGGGAGTCCGGGGGTGGGGGGGGGGGGGTCCTGGGGGTCGTGCCCTCCCCCACGTGGGTCGCCCCTGTGGACAAAGGGGACGGGACGGGGGGGGGGTTGGTCGCCCTGTGGACGGCTGGAACTTAGGAACCCTCCCCCCGCATCCTCTCTGCGGACAAGGAGACCACCACCACCACCACCCCTCCTCCCGGACCCCGCCCCCCCGAGGCACCCTCTTCACTCTAAGCTGCTGTTGCGGGGTGCTGCGTATGTTCCCACATGCCTCCAGCAAGCCTCAGTCCGCCGCGGCTCCAAGTGGCGACGGAGCCTCCCAGGCCTCCCCAGCGGCCCCCCAAAGGAGCCCAAGAGGCGCCAAGAAAGCCCCAAGACGGGCTCCAAAGCGTCAGCGTCGTCGTCGTCGCCGCCCTCGCCGCCGTCGTCGTACCCCTTCAGGGTCGGCAGTACCAGTCGCAAGGCCTTCCCAGTGTACAGAGCGTGCGTACGCAAGCCCGGGAGAGCGGTGAGATCGGCGACGATCCCCGCACAGCAGCGGCGCGGGGGAACGGGGAGGGGCAGACAGCGCGAGGGGCGCGGCAGTCCCCGAGACGAGGAGGGGCAGACACCACAGGGACGCGGGACGGTCCCGGTCTGCCTCCTGGAAGACTCCGGTGGCGTCCAGAGGGGGGCGTCCCACACGGTGGTTCTCAAATCATGGCCCGAGGCACGTACGCGGCCCAAGGGGGGCCGAAGGGCGTATCGAATTAGCCTGGCGAAGAACCCAACCGTATGCAGATGTGGGCACAGCCGTTGTATGCACCGCATCCGGTGAGGCTCCCTATGAGGCCGCGAAGCGTGTGAGGGGTGTGCCAAAATGGGTGGGGTGGGCGCATGCAAACGCTGACACTTGGGCCTTCGGTGTGGCTCCCCATAGGGCCACGAAACGTGTGAGCGGCGTGCCAAAATTGGTGCGATGGGCGCATGCGAACGCTGACACTCGGGCCTTCGGTGGGGCCCCTTATGGGGCCACGAAACGTGTGAGGGGTGTGCATAAATTTGTGTGATGGGCGTATGCGAAAGCTGGCATCTGGGCCTTTGGTAGGGCTCCCTGTGGGGCCACGAAACGAGGGGTGTGCCAAAATGGGGGCGGTGGGCGCATGCGAAAGCTGGCATTTGGGCTTTCGGTGGGGCTCTCTATGGGGCCCCGAAACGTGTGAGGGCGTGCCAAAATGGGTGCGATGGGCGCATGCGAACGCTGACACTTGGGCCTTCGGTGTGGCTCCCTATGGGCCACGAAGTTTGTGTGAGGTGTGCCAAAATGGGTGTCGATGTTGGACGATGATGGAGATGATGATGACGACGACGATGGTGATGATGATGATGATGATGATGATGATGATGATGATGATAATAATAATAATGATAATGACGATAACGATGATGATGCTGATGCTGATGATGATGATGCTGATGCTGATGCTGGTAATGATGATGATGATGATGATGATGATGATGATGATGATGATGATGATGATGATGATGATGATGATGATGCTGATAATTATGATGATGATGCTGATGATGATGCTGATGATGATGTTGATCAGAGGAGGGAGGGGGCAGCGGGAGGAGTGAACGCAGGGACCGTCTCTTCAAAACGAAGACCCAACACCAACACCACAGGATGGTTGGGAAAAAAAGGGGCCATGGAATCCGGAGAGGTCTCATGGCACCCGCCATGATATCCAGACACCCCTAGTCATCACCCCCCTCTTGGCCGCCACCGAAGATACGCAAGGGGGTGCCAGACTCACTCGGCACCGGACCAGGAAGCCGGATCGGGCCTGACCGCGCACCCAATGCGCGCCGCACCGGCACGGAGTCCCCATTTCTGCCCCCGTTCTGCTGGCCCGAACCAATGCTGGGCCACCGCAGCTCCCCAGCCAGCTCCAAGTCGGGGTCGAACGAGATCGGGCTGGCCGAGGTCGGCATCGAGCCAAATCGGTCGGGCTAGAGAGCACATCCTTTGCGAGGGGCGGGGCGGCAGAGTCCTGAGCGCTCAGCTCGCGCAGCCGGCCCAGCTCGGAGACGAGCTCCAAGCGCCTGGACTCCAGGCCCGCGAGGCGCTGACCTCGGCAAGAAATAAGGGCGGACCTACCTATGATAATTTCTGCTTGTGTAACTTGCCGTTCTACGAGATACACCCCGAACAAGCCAGGCCAGGCCATGGGCGCTGATTTCTGACACTCCGTGGATCTTTCAATCTTGAACGAGCGCCGCTATATGGTACCTGGGCATCTTTTAACCGATCCCTGTCCCCACTGGTGTCGCCAGGGCCAGAATGGCTCCCTCCAGGTTTCGAAGGGCGTATCCTCAACTTGGGTGGTGGGATGGTGGGGATCGGGATGGGATGGGGATAAGGATCGGTGAAGCGATACAATGTTGTTCCGCATTGATAACTTTGCACGCCCGCGCCAAGACTGCCGCAACATCCACGCGGCACAACGCTGCCGTGGTGTCTGTACGAGCACCGATTATCCAACCCTACTTGTACCCACTGGCGTGGCCCTGGTCCCACTGGCTGACTTGCCCACTTGGGTGGATCTATGTATGACCCAAGGCTCGAGCATCATCCCCTCAAGGCTGATGGGATCGCCTCCCCTCCCCCGCTAGATAGGTACGACCGTGGGCCTTTACTAAGGCGTCGCGAATGGGATCGCAGCCACGTCCCCCTGTGGTGATGGCCCTGTGGGCGCAACTTGGTGAACGGTGGGCGTTAGCCGTCGTCGTTTCCTGGTCGTGGTCGTGGTCGTGGTCGTGGTCGGTGTCGTCGTCGTAGTCATCGTCGTCATCGGCGGCGTCGGCGTCGGCGTCGTCGTCAGCGTCAAAGTCAATGTCGTTATCTGTCGGCGTCGGCATCGGCGTCAACGTCGGCGTCGGCGCCGGCGTCAGCGTCGGCGTCAGCGTCGACGTCGGCGTTGGTGCCGTGTCGGCGACGTCGTCGTCGTCGCCGTCCCCCCCATGCCATCTGTGGGGGGGGGGGCTGTGGAACCCTGGAATCCATCCCATCTGCCCAGAGGCCTATCACCGTCGGAAACGCATGTAAAAACTCAATTGGTCTATTTCAAACGTATCGTTCCAAATCAAGTAGATAAATATAGAACGCCATATGTTTCGATCTACTCACATGTTTTCACTCGATCGATTGGCGATTGTCTCTATCAAGGATGTTTAGAAATAATGTTAAGTAGAAGTGTGTGCAACGAGGATATATAAGAGGAGGGGAGCAGGAAAGGGGGGCAGGCGGCGGCGTGCGACCAGTTCCTGTTGAGATTGTTCCCGCGGGCCCTCACGCATCGTAAAACATCAACTGCAGCCACTTCAAAAGAGCGGCTGGGCGAACAGTCGCCCTGTAGTCATTGCAACGAGGTCTTCGTCGGCGTAGCACAAGTAGTACCTTGGAAAAACCACTTAACATACATTGGTCCTCTGTGAGGTGTCCCCACTGGTGGAGCCTGGGCGGTTTAAAGAAATGACACCCCGCGTCTCCTCTCCTCTCCTCCTTCCTCCTCCCCCTCCGTCATGCTCCCATCCCTGCCATTGCCCTCGGCATGTGTCTGTTTCGGCACCCCCCGCATGTCCACTTCGGCATACCCCTCGCACGCTTCGTGGCCCCTAGAGGGCTCCACGGCAGGCCCCAGTGGCAGCGCCCGCGTGCCGTTCCGCCGTCCATTGCGGCACTACCCTCACTCGCTTCGTGGCCTCATAGGGAGAACCACCGAAGGCCCCAGTGGCAGCGCCCACTTCAGTTCAACCCTCCATCTCGGTGCACCCCTCACAAGTTTCGTGGTGTGGCCCCATATGGAGCTCCACCGAAGGCCTCAGTGGCAGCGCCCGCATCAGTTCCACCCCCACTTCCGTGCACCCCTCACACGCCTCGTGGCTCAATAGGAAGCTCCACAGAAGGCCCCAGTGGCAGCGCCCGCATGCGGTTCCACTCCCCAGTTCGGCACACCTCTCACACGCGCTGTGGCCCCATGGGGAGCTCAAACCGAAGGCCTCAATGGCAACGCCCGCATGCAATTCCACCCGCAACTTCGGTGAACACGGATCGTGGACCCAGAATGAGGGATCTCCACCGAAGGCCCCAAAGGCAGCGCCTGCATGCGGTTCCACCCGTCACTTCGGCGAACCCCTCATATGTTTCGTGGTCCCATAAGGAACTCCACCTAAGGCCCCAGTGGCAGCGCCCCCATGCGGTTGCACCCGCCATTTCGGCGAACCTCTCATACGCCTCGTGGCCCCATAGGGTGCTCCACCGAAGGTCCCAGTGACTTCTGTTGCTGGCCCCCCCTCCTTCATTCCACTTTCCTCGAGATGCTCGAAGGCCCTAGTGGCAGCGCCCGCATGGCGGCCCCGCCACATCTCGGCACACCCTTCACACGCTTCATGG
>CAUYUJ010011203.1:110513-113752 GCA_963575745.1 Prorocentrum cordatum
GTAGTAGTAGTAGTAGTAGTAGTAGTAGAAGTAGTAGTAGTAGTAGTAGCAGTAGTACTGACAAATGGTGATACTAGGCCGTAGTATACCTGAGTCGCAGCCGTAAAGGTAGGAAGTAGTAGAAGTACACTGGTAGTGGTAGTAGTAGTAGTAGTAGTAGCAGTAGTAGTAGTAGTAGTACTAGTAGTAAAACTAGTAGCAGCTGTAGAAGAAGTAGGGATATAAGTAGTACTAGTAGTAGTAGTCGTCGTAGTAGTAGTAGCGAAGGTGCTAGTAGTCGTGGCCGTCGCCGTCGTCGCACAATCAATAGAAAAAGTGGTATCAGTAGTACTGCACGACTCCTACTACTACCACTACTACTACTACTACTACTACTACTACTACTACTACTACTATACTACTACTACTACTACTACTACTACTACTACTACTACTACTACTACTACCACTACCACTACCACTACCACTACCACTACCCCTAGCACTACCACTACCAGTGCTAGTAGTGCTCAGTAGTGGGAGTAGTAGTAGTAGTAGTAGTAGTAGTAGTAGTAGTAGTAGTAGTAGTAGTAGTAGTAGTAGTAGCGGTAGAAGTAGCATAATTATTATTATTAGTAGTAGTAGTAGAAGAAATGGTATAAAGTAGTAGTAGTAGTAGTAGTAGTAGTAGTAGTAGTAGTATGGGAAGTCGTAACAGCAGTAGTAGTAGTAGTAGTAGTAGTAGTAGTAATCGTCGTTGAGGTGGTTATAGTAGTGGTAGTAGTTAAACTGAAATTAATCCGAATCAGAATGACAGTAGTAGTGGTAGAAGTGAACATCGTGGTAGTAGTCGTAGTAGTAGAAGTAGTCGTATTAGAAGTAGCACTAGTAGTTGTAGTCATAACACTAGTAATAATAGTCGTCGTCTGGAAGTAGTAACTAGTAGTAGTAGTGGTGGTGGTGGTAGTAGTAGTAGTAGTTGTAGTAGTAGGTAGTAGGTAGTAGGTAGTAGGTAGTAGGTAGTAGGTAGTAGGTAGTAGGTAGTAGGTAGTAGGTAGTAGGTAGTAGGTAGTAGGTAGTAGGTAGTAGGTAGTCGGTAGTAGTAGTAGTAGTAGTAGTAGTAGCAGCAGTAGTGGTTGTAGTAGTAGTAGTAGTAGTAGTAGTAGTAGTAGTAGTAGTAGTAGTAGTAGTAGTAGTAGTAGTAGTAGTAGTCGTCGTGGTGGTAGAAGTGATGGCACCAGGACAAAATAGTCGTAGTAGCGGTGATAGGAACAATGGCGACGACGGAGGCGACGTCTCTAGCGGAGACCTGTGCGGTGGCCGCCGTGGGGGGATACGTATCTTCCAACTATTGTTGGGGTCTCAATCCGTTCTCCATTGTTACCCGGGGGGGGTATCAAAGACCCTTCGGGGTTATCGTTCGCGATAGCGCTCGTGACCAGCCCCGCCCCGCGAAATAGAGCTGGTCACGTCACGATCCGCGTCGGCGCCATCTGGGCAGTGGTCTCAAGCATTCCCTCACATACGGCGCCGGCTCGAATCGTGACGTGACTGGCCCCTCCACCCCTCCCCTGGCCTGGTCACGCCAGTCATCAGGGGCGGCCAAAAAAACGTTATCGAGCATCTGCCGCTGTCGCCCTCTGACCTCGCGTCGTGACAAAAACACGACGGGGGTGTTTTTAAAGATATTTCCGAACCGCCCTCTGATGTTGGGATTTCGTTTTGACGAGACAGCGCCCCGCGTCTCACCTCCCCCCGCCCTCCTGCCCCTCCTCCATCCTCCCGTCCCTGCCTCTGCCCTCCACATGTTCATTTCGGCACGCCAGTCGCACGCTTTCGCCACCGCACTCATGTCGGCACACCCCGCGCACGATTCGTGGTTCCTCGGGAGCTCCCCCGAAAGCCCCAGTGGCTGCGCTCGCATGCCACCTCCGCGCCCATGTCGGCACACCCCTCACACGATCCGTGGCCCCCCAGGGAGCTCCGAAGGCCCCAATGGCTGCGCTCGCATGCCACCTCCGCACAAATGTCGGCACGCCACTTACCCGCTTCGTGGCCCCATAGGGAGCTCCACCGAAGCTCTCCGTGGTGAGTCCGCGTCCGCCCGCCCCATTCCGGCACAACCCTCACACGCTTCGTGGCCAGGTAGGGAGCTCCGCCGACGGCCCCAGTGGCTGTGCTCACATGCCAATGCCGCACACATGTCGGCACACCACCCACACGCTTGGAGCTCCACCAAAAGTCCCAATGGCTGCGTTCGCATGCCACCAGCGCACGCATGTCGGCACACAACTCTGATGATTCATGATCCCATAGGGAGCTCCGCCGAAGGCCCCAGTGGCTGCGCAAAGAGATGCCACCACCGCACCCATGGCGGCACAACATCCACACGCTTCGTGGCCCCTAGGGAGCTCCACCGAGGGTTTCTGTGGTGAATTCGCATGCGTCCGCCCGCCCCGTTTCGGCACACCCCTCACACGCTTCGTGGCCCCACAAGGGGCCCCACCGAATGCCCCAGTGGCTGCGCTCGCATGGCGATACCGCACCCACGTTGGCACAACCCTCACACGTTTCGTGGCCCCATAGGGAGCTCCAATAAAGGTCCCAATGGCTGCGCCCGCATTCCACCACCGCACCAATGGCGGCACACCACTTACCCGTTCCGTGGCCCCATAGGGAGCTCCACCGAGGGCCTCTGTGATGAGTTCGCATGCGTCCGCCCGCTCCAGTTCGGCACACCCTCACACGTTTCGCGGCCACATAAGGGGCTCCACCGAGGGCCTCCATGATGAGAATTCGCATGCACACCCTGGACCCATTTCGACACGCCTCTCTTTCGCGGTCCCATAGGGAGCTCCACAGAAAATCCCAATGGCTCCGTTGGTATGCCACCACCGCGCCCAATCCGGCAAACCCTAAACACAGCTCGTGACCCGAAACGGAACAAAAACTGTACCCACAACGCGGTACCCACAACTGCATGTGGTTGGATCCTTCGCCAAGAGAATTTCGGACTGCGCGGGCACTTACGGAACCCTGGGACTGTTGAATACTCTACTACTACTACTACTACTACTACTACTACTACTACTACACTACTACTACTACTACTACTACTACTACTACTGCTGCTGCTGCTGCTGCTGCTGCTGCTGCTGCTGCTGCTGCTGCTGCTGCTGCTGGCTGCTGGCTGCTGCTGCTGCTGCTGCTCCTACTACTACCACTACCACTACTACTACTACTACTACTACTACTACTAC
>CAUYUJ010011203.1:113852-177051 GCA_963575745.1 Prorocentrum cordatum
TACTAGTACTAGTACTAGTACTAGTACTACTACTACTACTACTACTACTACTACTACTACTACTGCTACTACTACTTCTACTTCTACTACTACTTCTCCTACAACTGCCACTAGTACTATAACTACTACGACGACTAGTGCTAGTACTACTAGTGTTACTACAACTACTGCGCCTCATATTACTACGACTGGTACTGCTGTGGTTGCACGACGACGACTAGTACTGCTACTGCTACTAATTGCTACTTCTTTAATCACGACTTTGCAGCTCGTTCACGCAGACGAGTCCCATTACAACAAACACGCTGGAGATAGCGAGGTGCGCCCTTTAGGAGTGCCCACGAGGCAGGGCCGAAGCAGTACAATAGGATTTCTCTTGTGCGGTTGCAAAGCCACCTTTCTGGTTGTAAGGTGAGCGTACTGGAAAACCCACGCTGGTTGGAAAAATGCCCCATATGGATATAAAGTGGCCCCATAGGGAGCTCCACTAAAGGCCCCAATGGCTGCGCCCGCATTCCACCACCGCACCAATGGCGGCACACCACTTACCCGTTCCGTGGCCCCATAGGGAGCTCCACCGAGGGCCTCTGTGATGAGTTCGCATGCGTCCGCCCGCTCCAGTTCGGCACACCCTCACACGTTTCGCGGCCACATAAGGGGCTCCACCGAGGGCCTCCATGATGAGAATTCGCATGCACACCCTGGACCCATTTCGACACGCCTCTCTTTCGCGGTCCCATAGGGAGCTCCACAGAAAATCCCAATGGCTCCGTTGGTATGCCACCACCGCGCCCAATCCGGCAAACCCTAAACACAGCTCGTGACCCGAAACGGAACAAAAACTGTACCCACAACGCGGTACCCACAACTGCATGTGGTTGGATCCTTCGCCAAGAGAATTTCGGACTGCGCGGGCACTTACGGAACCCTGGGACTGTTGAATACTCTCGACGCGGAGATCCCGACATGGGCACATACTCGACGCGGAGACCCCCCTGCTGTGAGTGTGGCTGCGAGCGTCTGGGCGTGAGAGCTAAACCGAATGGGCGACTGGCACGACGACGATAACCACGGCGGCGGCTACGATCAGAGAAAACGACGACGACGACGATGACGACGACAACTCACGAACAGGCGGTGAGTAAATTCCTTCTTCTCCAGTCCTTCCTCCCACTGGGACACGTCATCCCCAGAGTCTGAGTGCAAAAGGGGGAGTGTCCCCGGCCCTGGCGGCTCCCCATTGGGGCGCCCAAGTGTCACACCTGCTATATCGCGGAGACCGTCGGACCAGCAAAGGAGATGAGTCCGAGGCTTCGAAACAACCAAATCGCCTGAGACATCCCCACAATCTGAGAGCGAATCGTGGAGGTGTCCCGATCCCTGGCGGTTCCCCCTTGGGGTGCCAAAGTGCCACACCTGCTATATCGTGGTAAGCATTGAACCCAAACAAAAGACAGGAGTCCGAGGAGCGCGGATCAGGAAGTGCCCCCACCCCTGGGGGCTCCACCTCGGGGTGCCCCAATGTCACGCCTGCTACATCGCGGTGAGCAGTGGACAACCAAACGAAATGAGCCCGAGGCGCCGAAACCGGCAAACCACCCGAGACATCCCGAAAATCTGAGCGCGCAAAGCATGGACCCCTTGCGGTTCACCCGTGGGGTGCCCAGGTGCCCCGCCTGCTACATCGCGGTGCGCAGGGGACCACCAAGAGGCAGGAGTGCGAGGGTCTGAGTTTTGAGGCCTTAGTGCGAATCCGCAGGAGTATGAGAATGTCACCCGAAGAACCAGCGAAAACGATGGAGGGGGCCTGAGGCTGGAAGCTGACGGATCTTGCGAGAACAACCGGGAGCTGCTAGAGGTGCCCCCCAGGAAAAAGCGCCCCAAGGATCGGGGGCCCTTGGAGAGCAAGTCGCGCCAAAAACTGGGATCGGACAAAGACTGAGTCCGAGGAGTATCGGTTGTATTTATTTGCTCCATGGCATTATTACCGATTCTCCCAGGACCACTCCTGGGGCGCGCTCTGACTAGGATTTCGAGGGGAATCCAGCGGTGGCAACGAGGGCTCCCCAGAACGAGAAGCGGAATCGGTATCTGCTTCTCCTCTGAAGTGGGGCCTGTTCTAGAGGAACAAAAAGACTGAACACAAACTGTTGGAGGTCCGCCGGAACATAAACTGTGTCTGTTACTCCTCTGATGTGTTGGGGTCCTGGGAATGGGCACCGTCACCAACGCAGGTGGTTGTCTGCACCAGGGACAAAGGATCCTTGATTTTGGTGCTGGTGGTGATCTCTCGGCCACACAGGAAGCACGACTGATATCACCATCAGAGTCGAGGCTCCGAACCGTCTTTCTCATAAGATGTTCCGAAGAGTTGCCACTTGCGCGCTCCTCTAGGTGGCGAGATCAGGGTCACGCTCCCTCAGGGCAGCCGCCGATACAGATGTTGGCGGCACCCTCTAGGCCTCCGAACGTTGCCCCCTGGCTTTTGGGTGATAGCTCGGCTCTCCAGCGACCGCTCGGGACAATCCAGGCACCCCAGGGACGCCCTCGGCGAGGCGCATCCGCTGAAGCCACCCCGAGGCTTGCAAACCGCCGAGGACCACCGAAAGCGTCTGAAACCTCGAACCTCGAACATGAAACGTTCCCCCGAGTGCCATTATCCTTTTTAGATAGGTTAGAAACTGTTTTCCGTTCGGCGATACCCTGGCTTATCGGGGGGGGGAATGGGGGGGATGGGATGGCCGATAAACTAACCTTCGCGCTGCGGGCAGCACCGCATATGCCCGCGCACATCAGTGCTGCGGCCAGAAAAAACTGCTAACGATGCTGCGACAGTGCTAAGATTCGTGCTGCGACGAGGCGGGTGCCGTCTGGGAATGCCGAAGGATGTGTCTTGACCTGCTGAACCGGCATGGTGAGGCTACCCAAAGGGGCCAGGGGGGGGGGGCGAGCCTGGTAGCCCAGATTATCGCGGGACCGAGAAAAAAACACTCTCTGATTCGGCCCTTGGGCTCCTCCTGCTCGAAGTCGTCATCGTAGGCGTCCCCCCGCAGCGCCGCCGTGGCGCCGTGGGGCGACGTGGGCGCGGCCCGGCCGGCCGGCGGCGGAGCGGCCTGCCCCGGGGGTGGGGCCGGCCACTGTCCCTCTTTATTTGCGTTACACTGTTTTTGCGTTGCGCTACTTCGAGAGCCATGCTTGTAGCGGTCTTCTTCTTCTTTTTCTCCTCCTCCTCCTCCATCTGGACCTAGTTCTGGAGAGCCTCTCTCCCCCTCCTAGACCTCGTCCTCCTCGTTTTGCTTTTCGCAACATCAGCGACAAGACTGTTGTGCTCCTGTCTGCAAAATTTGTCAGACAGCGATCCATGAAATAGGGCAGACAGTAAAGACGCCTGAGTGCAGACTCCTCCTCCTCCTCCTCCTCCTCCTCGTCCTCATCCTTCTCCTCCTCTCCCATCCCTGCTCCATATCGAGATGTAACTCCCCCCTGTCGCACCCCCAAAAGTGTCCGTAGTAGGCGGGCTGGACGTGTTGCCCGAGATTTCCGCACCATGTGTGATCCTAAAGCTTGCGATCTGCAACAGCTTCAAGGATGGGGGGGCGCTCGGTTTCGAAAAGGCGGATCTCGCCTGAGCGTCGGGCGCATTCGGCCTAGCAGTGTTTAACAGCTTCAGGGGTGGAACGAGGGTCGGTCTAGAGCCGCGCACAGTCGCTTAAAGTTCGCACGAAATTGAAGGATGGATGGCGGATAGTCTCGGACATGCTGCATTCGCCTGAGCGCCGCGCACTCTCGTTTTCTTGAAAGCTCGTCGCGATTTCAAGGGTAGAAGGCGGGTCGTTTTCAACAGGTGAAAATCGCATCTGCACCGCGCGGAATCATCTGAACACACTGCAGCAGATTCAAGGATTGGTGGGGGTGAACTTCCAGGATTGGTGGTCTGGCACGGCTCACGATTCTAGGGACGCAACAATCACGTTGATTCGCGGTGCTGAAGTTCCAGGAGCGGTTTTTCGGGCTCGATTAAAAACTTTCGGGGCGCAACGGTCGTATGTATTCGCGGCGTTTACATGCAAGGACCTGTGTTCGGGCACAGTCGAGGATTACCATACGCTTGTCTATCAGTGGACAACTTCCTGCAATAGAGACATAATACTGGAGGACCATATGACAATGAACTTGGAGGAAGGGTGGATTGCAACATCGTTGATGCGTCTTGGATGTTCAATGGTCCTTATCTTCCTCTTCTTTCTGCCTCCTACCTTTGGACCTCCTGGAATTCAAACTCCCCCTTTTGGACCTCGTCCTCCTTCTCCTCCACATCGTCCAGTAGGAGGAGGAGGAGGAGGAGGAGGACTATGGGTGTGAGATGGAGCATGATTATGAAGTCCAACATCATCCTGTTCCTGCTCCTCCTCTTCCTCCTCCCCATCATCATCATCATCATCATCATCATCATTCCCTCGTTCCCCCCCCCTCCTCCTCCCCCTCCTTCCCCTCCTCCTCCTCCTCCTCCTCCTCCTCCTCCTGCTCCTCCTCCTCCTCCTCCTGCTCCTCCTCGTCCTCCTCCTCCTCCTCCTCGTCCTCCTTCTCCTCCTCCTCCACAATTACTCAATATGAGTACTACTCTCCCTCTTCCCCTGATGACGGTTTGAAGTCCTCGACCCCCCCCCCCCGCGAACTGTTTTTTACACACAGGTTTCCCCAGAGTTGGGTTTTCGCCTGCATTCTTTTCAAAATGCTGCTCTCGCTGAGGCGCCGGCCTCATGTTCGGGCCCCGCTCGTTCCGAATCGTGCTCCCGCTGCAGCGCTGGCCTCATTTCCGTGCTTCCGCTCGTTCCGAATCGTGCTCCCGCTGCAGCGCTGGCCTCATTTCCGCGCTTCCGCTCGTTTCGACTCGTGCTCCCGCTGCAGCGCTGGCGTCATTTCCCGTGCCATGCCACGGCATGCAATGCAATGCTAGGTTGATACTACGCTTTGCGGTGCTCTTCTACGCCATGCCATGCCGTGCTCTACAATGCATCGCGTACCCTTTCGGGATCATTGCCCTGCTCGACATCCGACTGTGCGAGTAGAGAGGGGATCTACGCCATGGTAAGGGATGGGAGGATGGGGTAGGATGTCAGATATGACGCGAGCGCACCTAGCTTGTCTTCCTCCCCCTCCCCCTCCCCCCTCCTCCTCCTCCTCCTCCTCCTCCTCTCTCTCCTCCTACTCCTCCTCCTCCTCCTCCTCCTCCTCCTCCTCCTCCTCCTCCTCCTCCTCCTCCTCCTCCTCCTCCTCCTCCTCCTCCTCCCTCCTCCCTCCTCCCTCCTCGTCCTCCTCCTCCTCGTGCACGTCGTTCTGGGTGTGCGCCCCTCCTGCTCTGGCATCCTGCCAGCACGAGAGGGCGGCGGCGCGCCGAGGAGAGAGGCAGTGCGCAGGGGGCAGGCCTCCTCGGAGGGCGGCGGGGCTCCGGAGACGGCCCGGAAATCTTCGCAGAGGGCCGGAGGCCTTCGGAGCCTTCTGACACGATCGATCCTGGGTCCGCCCTCCTGCTCGACCCTCCCTCCTGCTCGAGCCTCCCTCCGTCCCGACCCAGTCGTTCCTCGATCCTCCCTCCTCCCTCCTCCTCCCTCCTGCTCGATCTGCGACTTCTGAAAGGAGCTGGTGGTCTTGATGCCCCATGGTGCTGCCCGAGGATAGGACCGTTTCGGCGTCGTGGGCCAAAATAAAAACACGGCATTGGAAGCCTGGGCCTCTTGCTGTCACTGTTCCCAGTCATGACACTGCTGCTCCTTCACCTCTTCATCCTCCTCCTCCTCCTCCTCCTCCTCCTCCTCCTCCTCCTCCTCCTCCTCCTCCATCTGCTCCTCCTCTCCTCCCTCCACCTCCTCCTCCGTCTGTGGTGTCGCCGCCGCGATCGACACGACACGAGCACAACGTACCCACCCATCCGCCGACATAATGTTTCAATCCGCGGTCCCAAACTCCCGACCTCGTCACCAGGGGTAGTCGTTCGTCCCGGATCCGTCCGGGGTCCGATGACGGACCCCAGAGGCTGAAATCGAGGAATGACGACCGGATAAAGAAAGACCAAGTCCTCGGAAACAACTGCTGATACAGTTACTCCCCAGACCTCTTCCAGGGTGCGTTCTGACCAGAATATCAGTGCAAACCCAACGGTGGCGACGAGGGTCCCCAGAGAAACACCAAAAAACTAAAAAAAATGCAGATGTAATGGTACCTCTACCTTTTCTTTAGAGGCCCGAAATGGGTACGGATACAAATGGGCACGATGCCCAACAACAGATGTTACCCAAGACCGGCAGCGGCCGCTGTTGGGCAGGCGGCCATTCTGTCTCAAGGGAACCCCGCCCGTGGTGACGCCGACAGCGAGCCGTATTCACAACATGAGCATTATGTTTGTACCCATTCTTATACCCATTATTTGTGCCCAATGTTGTACCCATTATTTGCTTCTTGAGCCCAGGAACGAGTCAATGTTTGTGCCCATTCTTTCCTTACCCATTTCGATCGTCCTCCTCTGACGCGTGGCTCCCGCACCCTGGGGCGAGCGAGGTTCTCGCGAGTCCTCCGCCGCTCCCCGAGGAGGCCCGACGAGGGCCACGTGGTGCCCCCAAAAAACCCAACGATGCGGACCGCAGATCAACCCAGGCGTCACCACACCCGTCGAAGCCACACCCGTCGAAGAAAGGCGAAATGGTGGCAGTATCTTCTCGGCGAGCCAGGGGGGAAGTGAGAAGGGGCGGGTTTTCTCAGAAAGCTCCGGAGTCCACCTGCCTTCCAAGAAGTCTCCCGAGCCTTCCCCGAAGACACCGAGAACTTCTCAGAAGGCCAGAGGGCTTCCGAGAAGCCCCGCCGCCTTCTGAGAAGGCCTTCTCCTTCTCGCTCTCCCCCCTCGACTCGGGGAGACGTAGACTCGGACTCGGGGGACTCGGGTTGGCCTGACGGGGCCAGCATGAAAATGACGAGACCCAATCTGAAACTAGACGCGAGCTCCCGCTGCAAGCATCCCACGAGCCCTGGACCGTCAAAATCGGGGACGCGCTCGTCAACAAGTGTTGGCAAACCCAAATTCTGGCGCACTCGAACCCTGCGTTCCCCCCTCACTCGCCGCCGAGCATCTTGAGCACGGACCGGCCGCCCAGGCATCCCTAATTATAGGCCTACCGCAAAGTGTTCTTAGAACATGAGCCGGATGTGTTGAAACAAACATTATCAGCCAAATGTGCTCTGAAAACATTCCGCGCAAACTACAACATGTCCTTAGAACATTTGGTGGTCGGGTGGTGCTAGACGTACCCCTGGCCCAAGGGGCTCCCAGGATTCTCGGGGTGGCCCAGACGGCCTCCAGAGCACCCCTCACGAGGCCCAGAAGGCCCCAGGGGCTTCAAAATGGAGCGAAAAGCTGGGGGCTCCTTGGGCCAGGGGCACTTCTAGCAACACTCGAGGTGGGCCTCGAGGCGAGCCGGGACGCTTCGCCACTGCACGACCACCGCTGCGTGCTCCTCCCGCGACGTGCGGCTCCCTCCCCGCCCGGCTCCCTCCAGGGGGCGTGGCCCGCGGCGGCCTCGGCGGCGCCCGGCGCCTGGTCCCTCTCGGCCAGCTGCACCAGGGCCTCGGCGCAGCGCCTCTGTCGCGGGCGCGGAAACACGGATTAGCGATCCATGGATCTGGCGCGCGGTCGCCAACTCCATGGATCGGGGGAAGTGCCCGCCCCCCAAGTGCGGCCGGTGCCGCCTCGTTCGGCGGCGGAAATCCGCGATTTGGCATGGAAATGTGTGCGATCGGCGGCGGAATCCGAGCCCCACCTCGCCGACCCACGATGCGGGCATCTCGCTGGGCGGCAGGGGCAGGGTTCGGGATCCGTCGAGCACGTGGCGAAATCCCCACCCTGCCCCCCCCCCGCCTCCCATCGATGCACGAGAATCGATGGTTGGTGTGGGTAGGGTCCGGATGTCGCCACGGACCTCCTCCCCTGAGCCTGCTCCTCTCCTCCTGGAGCACTGTTTCGTAATATTTTCGGTAGGGCCCCTTACGGGCTCGAATCGCTAGGGGATACACAAGTGGGTTTATGGCGCTTCGATGCTTGATCAATGCGAGGGGGCCTGGCCGATCTTCGATTTGAGGCTGGTCCCCGATGTAGCGCGCTCCTCCTCCTCCTCCTCCTCCTCCTCCTCCTCCTCCTCCTCCTCCTCCTCCTCCTCCTCCTCCTCCTATTCCTCCTCCTCCTCCTCCTCCTCCTCCTCCTCCTTTCGCCAGCTCTCTCCGCCTGCTATGACCAGCCTATGTCTGTTGTCCAGTCGTGCTTCGTTGTTCTCATTTGTGGTTGCCAACGTGCAATCTTGCCAACGCGCTTCTTGACGCAATGCTTCAGTCAATCGGTCAGTCAGCGAGGAACTCCAGACCTGTCGACCCCCAACCCGGGGCCAGCGTCTCCTCCCGATAACATTGTACCCTGACAGCCCCGAAGGCCCGACACAAGCATCCTGATGTCAACACTGACAACCCACGGGCCGCTTCCATTTTTGTCCGAGGCGTCCGTGGAAGAAGAACAACTGCATGCACTGCGTATTCGACGATGGACCCAGTGTTACCCACCAGCCCTGGGCCGTCTTCGGCGGGCCGCGGCGGTCTTCTGGCGCTCTCCGGCGGAAATCTGACGGTTTTCGGCGGTTTCCGGCGCGAAACCTTGATAGTTGCTGATCTGATGGGACGCACGGGGACATACTAGGTACCACCATAACAGATAGTATCTATAACAGATAGTATCCCCATCTTGTAGTAGATCGATTCCCAAGCGGTGTGGCCAGAAAGCGCCCGCCACGACGCACACACTACTCAATCTCTCGGTGCGCGCGTCGCCCCTGGGGGGCGACGAACACATATTATCAGTATGTTGGGGCGACGCCGACCTAATGCTTCGCGAATAACTGTCCTAATTATCGTCTCAGTGTGGCCTCGGATGTGGAGGTGGCTAAGCGATGAAGCTGCTCTCCGAGCTTGGCTGCCATCTCCTCTTCTGCACCGGACACTCGATTGCGCCACTGGCATTCATGGCCTAGATCATGAGCCGTTTCCTTGCCAGCGGTCCCCTGACCTTGGTGAGCGGCGTATTCGGGGTCATGGCTGCTAAGATGGGAATGAACTGAGAAGTGCGGAAGTTCGCAATCCTGGGCAGGGTCGTCAGCGCGACATACAGGAGACTGCTCTCGGAGAGTCCCCCACGATAGGCACGTCCGTGCTCCCATGGAAACACTCGTGCCCGCGCTGGAGGACGAGGAGGATGAGGAGGAAAGGAGACAGAAGAGGAGTAGGACGACGAGGACGAGGACGAGGACGAGGACGAGGAGGAGGAGGACAAGAAGTAGGACGACGAGGAGGAGGAGGAGGAGGAGGAGGAGGAGCAGCAGGAGGAGCAGGAGGGCTCCCCCCCCGCAGCGCGGCGCACAGGGCAGGCGCCGTTCCCGCTCGGACAGCCGCCGCTCCACCTCGCCCGTCTCCCGCAGCAGCTCCGCCCTCGAGGGCTCCTCCTCGGTCCACCTGCGTTGGCGGGGCTCAGGGGGGAGGCGAGGAGGGGGGAGATGACGCAGCAGGCGCGTGCGTGCGCCTCCCCGCCTGCGCAAGAAAACAAAGAGGGAGGAGAGAAGAGGGAGAAGGGGGCGGAGGCAGGAGGAGGGGAGGAGGGAGGAGAGACGAGGGAGAAGCGTCTCGGTGTTCTCGCGCAGTGGAGTCGGGCTGGGTGGCGCAAATACCACTCAAGGGAGAGGAAGCAGGCAAGCCCGGGCTAGGCGAAGGTCATCCTTCGGCCCTCGGACTCGAGTCAACATGCCTCGAACCCTGAATCACAGTGCCCCGAGTTCAAAATGCCTCGAGGCCTCGGTTTCCCCAGGAGCTCACGACGCCCCAAGGCCCACCTCTGGTGTCTCGCCCTTACGGGGTCTGGTCCTGGCTGCGCCCCTCGTGTTGTCTTTGCCATTCCCAGACCGACGCCTGGGGGCTGTTTTTGGTGACCTGGACGGGGGTTCCGTCGTGGTCCTTCGGGGCCACTCTCCATGCCGAGTCGACTTCTGACAGCCCCCGGGGGTCGCCGAGCGGCGGCCTCTCGGACGCCGAACATTGCGGAGGGCGAGCGGCGCGCGTCTGCTGCAGCCGCCAAGAAGCCGACAACGAGCACGAGGGCGTGGCGGAAGGAAGGCGGCAAGGTGAGAAGGCGGGGTGCCTTGTAAGAGGGCGCGGGGTTCTTCAAGAAGGCCCGGGGGCTTCTGCGACACTGGCCGCAGGAGGGCAAGATGCCCCGTGACCCTGCCAAGAAGGCCCCTGCCTGCACAGAAGCCCCCAGACTCATTAGAACGCCGCCCCCCTGGCACCACCCCTTGTTGTGCGCGCCGCCGACGGAGGGGGGAGGAGGAGGAGGAGGAGGAGGAGGAGGAGGAGGAGGAGGAGGAGGAGAAGGAGGAGGAGGAGGAGAAGGTAGAGGAGAAGGAGGAGGAGCTGGGGGAGGAGGACAAGGAGGAGAAGGAGATTAGGGAGAGAAAGGATTCGGAGGAGAGAGGAGGCAGTGGAGGATAGGAAGACGAGGACGATGAACGGGTCTAGGTCGTCCTCCTCCTTCCTGAAGCGGCCCAAGGAAACAATAAACACAAATCCAAATATTCCCAACATTTCCCCACACTTTCTGGATGTTCGTCTTCCCCTCCACTTCCCGTGTTTTCCGCATGTTCCTGGGAATCGGCGACTCTTTTTGTCTATGTGTGTGTCCCTTCCTGACCTCGCAGGATCTGCCAGCACACCATCGGGAACTCGGATCAGCGTTGCAGCGGGCATGGAATCGGACCGCGCGGGCACGGCGCAGAAACCGAATTGGACCGCCGCGCCACGAGGCACAACTAAGCCGTGCAGGTATCGGGCGGCATCGGATCGTCGGAACATCGCGGAGCAGGGCGAATGGAGTTAACGGCAATTCGACGTCAATCCCTGGACCCCTCTAGGGGTCCGAACGCACACTTGTTTCCCGAGCTGCGTCCAACTGTAGCGACAAGCGACGTTTACACCGCACGGTTTTGGGACTTGGGTCGTTCTCCGATGACCTCTCGGGCGGCCGAGGCCTCCGAAGTCCCAAGACCGTGTGATGACGGAGCGCACGGTGAGGTCTCCTGGCTCCTGAGTCCGCGTGCCCGCCTGCTCGCCGCCTCCTCCTCCTCCTCCTCCTCCTCCTCCTTCGGCCTCCCCGCGCCCCTCCTCGGCCTCCCCGCGTCTTCGTGACCTCGGCCTACCCCTCCCCGCGTCCTCGCGAGCCCTCCTTCGCCCTCCCCGACTCCTCCTCGGCCCCCCCCCGCCCCTCTGGGCGGAGCGCCCTGCCACGCCCGCCCCGCCGCTCCCGCTCCCGCGCAGGCGGCTGCCTCCAACACCGGCGTCGTCGTCGGCGTCGGCGCCCGCGCTGCTGCGTTCGCGCGCCCGTCGTCGTCGTGTCGCTCGTCGTCCCTCGCCGTCGCCGCTCGTCCTCGTTACCGTCAGCATCGGCGGCCTCGTGCCCCTGCGCGAGAACGCGCGAGGCCAGCTTGGAATCCTCCCGTCCTCCTGCTGCCCTCCTCCCGCTCTCCTCCGCCTGTCCGCCTCTTCCTGCCCCTCTTCACTTTCTTATCGCCTCCTGCCCGGCAGGTCCTCCTCCTCCCCTTCGACAGTCCTCCTCCCCCCGCCCTTCCCCATACTCCCCCTGCCCCACAACACTGATAAAAATCAGTGGCGACTGCCACGACCCAATACTGAGACGATGGGCCGTAGCGAAGATGGCAGGGGTCGGTGAAAACAGGTCCTCGGCAACATTGCTGCGTGAATCTTTCGCGCGGATGGCATTCACGACGACCACAAAGAAACACCTCCAGCTCTATGTCCACCTGGCCGCTCATTTCACCTCCTGTCCCCCGCGGCAGCAAACCTCATCAATGGCGCGGCCACCTGACCCTCAACTCGTAGAGTTCCCGCGAATTCTTCTCCACCTCGCGCGGCACTCGGCAGACTGACAACCCGCGACAGGGATGGAGACCCTGCTAGCACTCACGAGGCAGATCGCTCGACGCCAGGAATGCCCGAGGGCCTTTTGGGCACCCGTGGGTTCTTCGGCGGACCTGTCAAAGAGAGTTGCGTAAGGAGAGGGGGGGGGCGCCACCCGCGTCAACTTCGGCACTCCCCACGAGCTGTGGGCCATGTTAATCGGCGGAGCGCGCAAGGGGAAGTAGGCTTTGGGGCAGCGTTGAGTTCCTTGGGGGGGCGCGGGGCCAGCCAAGGGCCCACCCTTCTTTTGACCAGCAGCTTCCAGGATTGCAGCAGCACGGCCTGAAAGGCCCCCAAGAGGTCTTCAAGAGGCGCCCAAGAGACCCTTCAGATGCCCCAAGGAGCCAAAGAGGCTCACAGCCACCAAAAGGCCCAAAGACGCACAAAAGAAAACCTCCAAGGGGCCTTCAAGAAACATCCCAACCGACTCCGAGAGGTACCCAGGGTGCCCTTACTCTAGCCCACTGAGGCTGCCCAAGGTATCCCAACGATGCCACGATCCCCCTGTAAGAACAGCTCCCCTGGACATCGTGACGGAAGGGCCTGAGGAGATACGCGAAGGGTTGAGAATTGAGGTCACGCAGCGGGGAACTGGACCCCGCCCTCCAAGTTGAAGCCAACGCATAGGAGGTGCGCGGGCGGGAGGGCACCCAGCCAAGAGCCCAATGCGCCCGTCAGCTCCCAAGGGGCCAACCAGCCATGAGCACCCCATGCGCCTCTCGACGAGGCCTGCAGGCCACCGAACTCCGCGATCGGCACCGCACGACTCGCGACGCGCTGCGGCCTCCGCGCCCTCGCGCCACCGTCCCGGGAGGGGGGACGTCCCGGCGGCCACGCCACGGGGTGCCAAGTCAGACCATCCTCGCGCCACAGAGCGCCAACGTGTGCGTGCCAGCCGAAGCCCTCAAGCGCGGCGCGGGCAGCGCAAGGAGGGCCCACACGGGCTGCGCGCCATCGGTGGAGCTGAGCGGGGTGAGCACACACACACACACACACACACACACACACACACGTTTGGCGGTCGCGGCCTCGCGCGTAGCGACGAGGCGGAGAAAGTCAGGTGCAACGGCTGGAGCCCCGCGCGCGCCAAGCTCAGAGGGAGCGGCAGTATATGCCATCCGGGCGTGGATGGCCGGAGAAAAGGGAGGACGAACCGACCACCGACGGGGGAGGTCTTGCGCTGAGAGTGCAGCAACGACACGACAAGCCAGTAACACACACACACACACGCACACACACACACACTGGGCCAACACAGGTGCTGAGGATCATGAGAGAATAGGGCACAAAAAGGACGCACGCGCCCAGCCACGTGCGTGAGCGCGTCCCCAAAATCGCGAGGCCACCATGGTGTCGCGAACGTTTGCGCCGCGCGCTCTCACGAAACCCGTGCGACTCATGTGCGCGTACGTCGTCTCCGCTTTGCTCCCGAGTAGGCCAGAGAAGGTACCTTGGCGGACGCTGGCGGAAGTGAAACGCAAACTGGCGGAAACAAAACTCGGCGCCCCAGGAAGAGTCAACGTTGTTGGTTCCAGGGCTTCCGCACTCTCCCACTTAGAGAGAGGGCAGCGGAAGGCCGCGAGGCGCGAGGCTGGACAACCTTCCTCTTCGACTATCTGCGGAGGCGTCGACAACCTTCCTCCACGACACGCCGTCGCCGACCGCCTTCAAAGAGGCCCCCTGGTTGCCTCGGGCCAGCGCGCGGGCCAGAAAGCAGCCTAAACTGTCCGAGGACCGCGATCATTTCTCCTCCTCCTCTTCCTCCTCCTCCTCCTTCCCCTCTTCCTGCTGTTCCGTCGATGATGGCATGAACATCGCACCAACGCTGCGACCCCATCCCCAGGACCGGGCAATCAAAATAGGATGTGCAGGACCAGAGTAGGCAAAAAAGACCGACAGACCTCCAAGGGTCGGGGCAACTAGGTCCCACGGCACCTTGGGGGGAGTGAGAGGAGAGAGAGGCAAGAGGAGAGAGAGGCAAGAGGAGAGAGAGGCAAGACAGAAGGCCTTCTGGTTATGTCAGGCGTGTCCTCCTACAAACAACTCGTCCCAAGACTATGTTTGACGATCCCTCCTGTAGAGGGACAGGCCCGACTTAACCTTATGGGGAACAAGCGGATAAGGTTAAGGGGGAGCAAGACGGCAAGACGTTGGCGGCGCGTGGGAGCGTCGGCTGCGGGAGGTGCGTTGGCGCGCCATGCCTCCGCGGCTAGCGCACGCCGACACGGGATGGCGCAAGGGCCTCTCCCTTCTCCCACCGGGAAGCCCCAGAAGATGGCTCCCAAGTCTAGCCTCACGTCGGGCACGTCTCCCAACAGGCGGATTTTGGAGGAACAAGTGGCACGCGCGCCCTGGCTCTTGCACAGAAGCGAAGGGGGAGGGGGCGGAGGGGGCGCGCTGGCTGGTGCATGGGGTGATGGAGGGGGCGCTCGGGATGGGGGTGTCGGGGCGGAGGGGGCGCGTTGGCTGGTGGATGGGGGGATGCCGAGGGGACGCTCGGGGTGGGGGGGGGGCGGTGCCGTGCCGAGATGCATGGGTCAGGGCGGAGGGGGCGGTGGCGCGCCCAAACAAAGGGGTCGGGGCGGAGGGGGCGCGATGTCTGAAGGGCGCGGGGGATGCGGAGTGGGCGCGCGCGGAAGGGACGGAGAGGGCGGTGCCGCGACAAAATAAAGGAGCCAGGTCAGAGGGGTGCGCCGCGCCGAAATTCGCCGGCCCAACGGGCCAGAGGCGTGCTAAGATCTCCGGTAACTGGTTAACAATTGTATTGTATTGTACTAGTTCGCGCGCGCGGGGCGGCCCCTGGGGGTCCCCCGGCGAAAAGTACCCCGCCCGCCGCCTGGGAAGGTCCCGCCCGGTTCAACTCAGAGATGGTTTTCCTTCTGGGTGCGGCCTCTCAGGCCGCCCTGAGCGCGCCAAGAGTGCCCCAAGAGGCCCCCAAGATTGCTCAAGAGGCCCCCGAGACGTTCAAAGAGCGCTCCAAGGCGCCGAAGATGACCCCAAGACGGCCCAAGAGACCCCCAAGACAGCCGAAGAGGCCTTCAAGACGCCCCAAGAGCCTTCCAAGAGGCCTCCGAAGAGGGCCCCAAGAGGCCAAAATCGTTGATTTTCATTGGTTTTTCCGATGTTTTTTGCGTTCTGGCTTTTTCGGCTTCCGGACGCTCCAAGACGACCCAAGAGGCGCCCAAGATCGCTCCAAGACGGCCCACGAAGCTCCCAAGACGGCCCCGAAACGGCCCAAGAGGGCCCCCAAGACGGCCCAAGTGCCGCCCAAGACGGACCAAGAGGCCCCAAGACGGGCCCAAGAGGGGCTCAAGAGGGATACAGAGAACTGAAAAATCGAGCCCTCCGCCCCAGAAGCCGCCCAGGAGGTCCCAAAGAGGCCCCAAGAGACCCCCAAGAGGCCCCCAAGACGCCCCAAGAGGCGCCCAAGAGGCCCAAAAGAGGCCCCAAGAACCCCGTGGAACGAACGATTCCCCCGCCACCCCCACAGACGGTCGCCACGAATCGACACGAACCTGTTCCACCAGGGCATCTTCACCACAAAAGGCCGAACGCAACGACTCAACAAAAAAAAAAGCCCCCGCTCCCTGCAGCTCCGCACTGCCGACGACCTCTCATCCAGTCGACCGCGGTGCGCAATACGGGCCGGCGGAATGAGCGAAGCGATTAAATAAATGGGTCGGGGCGGAGGGGCGCGCTGGCTTGTGAGTGGGTGGGTGGGGGGGGGGGGGCGTGACAAAAAGGGTCGGGGCGGAGGGGCGCGCTGGCTGGTGGGTGGGGGGGATGCGGGGGGGGCGCGCGCGGAGGGAGTGGGGGCCGCGCCGAAATAAAGGGGTCGCGGGGCGGAGGGGCGCGCTGGCTGGCAACTAGGGGGATGCGGGGGGGGGGGGGGGGGGGGCGTGCCGAAATATAGGCGTCGGGGCGGAGGGGCGCGCTGGCTGGTGGGCGGGGGGATGCGGAGGGGGTGTTCCGTTCCCAAATAAATGGGTCGGGCCGGAGGGGTGTTCCGCGCCGAGGGGCGCGCTGGCTGGCGGGCGGCGGCGGGGCGCGGAGGGGGCGTGCCGTGCCGAACTAAAACCTCTGGGCAAAGAGGTGTGCCGTGCCGAAATAAACGGTGTCGGGGCGGAGGGCGCGCTGGCTGGTGGGCGGGGGGAATGCGGATGGGGTGTGCAATGCCGAAATACACTCGTCGGGGCGGAGGGGTGTGCCGTGCCGAAATAAATGGGTCGGGGCGGAGGGGCGCGCTGGCTGGTGGGTGGGGCGGGGGGGATGCGGAAGGGGCGCGGAGGGGGTGCGCCGTGCCGAAATAAAGGGATCTGGGCGGAGGCGGAGGGGCGCGCTGGCGGGTGGAATGCGCGGGTGATGGAGTGGGTGCCGTGCCGATAAAATGGCCGGAGCTCTAGACACCCTGCGCAAGAGAAAAATTAGACATTGCAGAAGCAAATACACAACAATAAACAAAACTAGGAAACAAATCGCCCCCAGGCTATATTTCTACTATGTTTGGATATTCCTCCTGTAGAGGCACGCGCATAAGTCGAACCATGGTACCCTCGCCCGCCGAGGCCAAGCGAAGGCACCCAGGGCCGTTCTGGGGGCCGCGCGTGGATTCCAACCAGGCAATGGGAGGTTTGCCCCATCAAGTGGCGGCGGTCGCATGTTGTCTGACCCTCGCCCCCCCATCAATCCACCCACCGCTCCACGATGATTCGGCATTGAGCGCGGTAGAATGGTGACTGGGCTGAGAAATAAACTGGCATAGGCTGCGAGCTGGAACACGGAAGGGCAGCGGCTGTAGCTGCGAGCAGCGTGCACAGGTGCAACGGTTGTTGTTGCACGCCAGGCGTTCACGATGAGGCACCTAGCGCGCAGCGCTGAGTTAGCGACGCCGCTTGCCGCGGCTTCCCCAGCAATCGCCAGGGCAACCAGCGGCGGTCGTGCCTCTACTCCACCGACAGCCCATGCCCACGCCCGCCAATGTTGAGAGCCACAGGCCGACATATAGAATTGGACGTAGCGAGCTGCAGGCGGGGTAACGACTGGCCCACGGCGCGGTGAAACCTGCCCGCAACGATTGCGGTTGCCAGAGGAACGCAGCATGGCGAGACTAGGGCGCGAGCGGATTGCAGGCGAGCAGCGGCGGGCGCAGCTGAAAGCTGAACGCACACGGGCAACGAAATATGTTTGAGGATGCTCGCGCAAGATCTGAAGCACCTGGGTTGGGGCCGCCGCTTACCGCGGTTGCCCTGGCGCCAGCCATCACCGGGGCAGCCAGCGGTCGAGGTGCCCCTCCTCCTATGACGCCCTCCACCCAGCCGCCCGACGCCCCCCGCGGGCGCAAGGAGGAAAAAAGGTTTGAAGTGTGTTGCAGTGAGGGGGAGGTGGAGCCAGAAGGGGACGATGGTTGGTTGAGAGCCTCCTCGCGGCCTCCGGGATAGTTGGCTCTTCGCGCCGTCGCCACCGAGGCCCGCGCGCGCGCTGGCGATGACGGGCACCCACCGAAGAGGCGCATGAGAGCGCTCAACCCAGTGGCCTCTTGGAAATAGGTTGGCCCCACCCACCCCAGCATCCTCACAATGCGTGGGCATTTGACTCGCTGTGCGCGAGAATGCCGCGGCGGGCTTGGGAGCCCTGCACTGACCGCGGACCCACTCGCATAGCGCGGCCTTGTCGTGGTTGCATGTGGCCGGCGGGCGAGAAAGCCGCGGCGGGCTTTGAAGCCCTGTGCGACCGCGGACCCACTGCAAAGCATAGCGACCTCTGCGACGCAGCAGGAATCGCCGTGTGGCGATGATATCTGCGGCACGTCGGACTAATCTCGCACAGACGAGAAAACGCGGCGGGAGTTGGACCATGGTCATGTCGACGGTGCACCCGACGCAACACGCTAGCTGGGAGTGGGGAGTGCAATGTCTTATCGCAGAATGAAAGAGACTGCGATGCAGTGGGCAAGTAGGCAAGGTAGTGCAGATGCTCCTGCTGCTGTCGTAGACAGTGAAAATGGCTGTTGGAAGAATGATAGAGAGGAGGTCGGGTGCAATGTTGGGGACAGCTGGTGCACTCGGTGGTGGTGGCCGCCTGTGAGGAAAATTGGTGGAGGTCATTCGCATTGGAGCATAAACGGCAGGGAGAGCGACGCGCTGACAGGCCTCTGTGCGGCAGGTCCTGTCTTGGCATGCGGGTCGCGTTCGCCTCTTAGCCCGTGGTTTGGGGGGTAGGCGACACAAATGCGCCTCTCATTAGGTTGGCCCGTGCCACGGGCCATCGTGTCTGGATTGTGCAGAGAGCCGGATTTGGTGTCGATCACGCTGTCGGTGGGATCGCGTTGGGGTTGTCCGCTTGCGTAGCAAGTGATTCGTGTCTGTAGCGGACGCATGCTTGGCTGGTACACTGGTGTCATACAAATATTATGGCCCTGGCTGGGTTTGCACTCGTGATCATTGCCGTCGTTGCCAGCGCTGGCGTCCGGTCGCATGATCGGGTAGCACGTGTCCAAGATGTAGGCGATGATGATCTGATTCGTAGGCTTCCTTGGCTTAGGCAACCCAGGGAACTGCACTGTAGGGCGCGTCGTAGGTGCTGTGGATACACTGTGCTGTTGTAGTAGGTAACGCAGGTCCTGGGATCTCATGCGCTTGTCAACCGATCGTGCTCGTCCTTGTGCTAAATAGTGATGGCGAGTAGTTATCGCTGATTTTATCACCTGCTTCGAAAAAAAGGGTCGGGGGTCGGACGCCTGGCGTCGTTGACGTGCCCTGGCTGGGTGCAGGCTGGCTCCTGCTGGTGGTCTTGCGGCGGGCCTTGCGCGAACGCCTTCGGAGCTGTTGACGGGCCAGGTTCCTGCACATGGCTCGGTGTGCGGGTCGAAGGCTGGCCAGCGCGGGGGCTGTGCCCCGGGACAGGTGGTGGGTCGGCTTGGTCGGGTCTCTAGTGGTCGGGGGGTGGGTCAATCTGTAGCGCCTGGTCGAGGTGTTGGAGCAAAGTGTTCGCGTGCTCGAACATGTCGCAGGCGGCCGCCGTTTGGAATGTTGTCGCTGCGAATGCTGCGGGTACTCCGGTGTCGGCGCAGTCCGCGATCTCGTCACAACGGGGTACGCGCGCGGGATTTCCATGTCCTGGTTGATGCCGCTGGTCGGGTAGGCCATCAAGCCACTCATCTGGTGGATGACGTACCTCGAACTTGGCCCTACAGGATGTTGGGGTCGGTCAGGTCAGGCAAACTGACATGTATGATTCTGAGTCATGCGAGCGTTATTATTAAAGATCGGGATCTTGGTATCGCATTGAGTACTGCTTGTCGTTACACTTGTCGTTTCGACTTGACGGCTGATTGCGTGGTGCTGGATGTCTGCTGCTGTTGTCCCGCTTCGTACTCCGATGGGTGTTCTCCAACAGAGAATGTGCTCCTACGCATGCAGTAGCCATGCCGCCGCTGGTGGCTGGTTGGGATGCCTCCTCTCGGGGTGTGGGTTAGATGGGCGCGTGGAAGTGTCGTGCTTGGGAGCGGCTTGGACTCTGTGTGCCTGCCCATCCAGCGCGGGGGAAGTCGGCTTGGGGGTCGCTTGGGTCGGAGGCCCACCTCTCGGGGCGTCTTCTTTGACGCCGATTCTAGCGGTCGTCTGTGGGCCCAGCTGTTGGTCATCAGCAGGCTTTGTTTTCATGTCGGGGCACGATGGGGCGGCGGTCACCGAGGTCGGTGAAAGGTGGCGCGCCGCACTGCGGCAGGGGCGACTGCCTGGCCCATCTTGGAATCGGAGGCCGTTGGGAGGGGGGGGTGCCTTCCCTCGCTTGGGTCGTGGCACGTCGGTGGCTTCGGGGTTGGGTTTGGGATTTGTCGTCGCACCGTCCAGGGAGAAAGTAGCAAGCGTGTGGTGTGATCGATGGATGCGATCGCAGCGGGAGTTGCTGGTATATACTGGTGGCGGGGCATCTGAACGCGTCATCGGCGCGAGCTGGTCGAGAGTCTAGAGCAGATTGGCTCTGGTCGTCGCTCACATGGGGTCCCAACTGATAGGTTCGGTGGATCGCGCCGGATCGCCAATGCATCGCATCGGCAATGCATCCGCGGCGTAGGCGATGCATCGGCGCCGTCGGCGTGGAGAAAATCGAGCTCCACATCGAGCCGCATCGCAGGGGCATCGCCGATTCGGCGCAGTCCAGCGACCCCATCTACTCCAACCCCGTTTGGAGGCCTGGGTATGAGATGTGACATGTGACGCGGTTTGAGGACGGGCCCCAGGAGGACGGGCCCCAGGACACGAGGACGAGGAGGAGAGGAGGAGGAGGAGGAGGAGGAGGAGGAGGAGGAGGAGGAGGAGGAGGAGGCGAGGACGAGGACGAGGAGGAGGAGGAGGAGGACAGGAAGACGAGCGAGGGGGAGCCCCCAGGAGGCAAGGCAGGAAATGACGAAACGTCTCCAGCGTAACTCTTTCCAGCCTCCGGCGGCGGCCGCCCTCGCCGTCCTCGCCGTCCGTCTTCGATCTCGCCGAGCTCCTAAGCCCTTGCCGCTTCCTCGCCCTCGCCGCCCTCCTCGCCGCCCTCCTCGCCCTCGCCCTGCTCGCCTTCGCCGTCTCTAGATAAGGCCCGTGCGAAGCCTTGCCCCCTCCCCCTGCCCTCCTCTGCGCGTGGCCGACTTCCCCTGGCCGACCGCCGAGAGAGCGCGCCTCCGCCCGCGCGCCCTCCAGGCTCCGCCGCAACCTCAGGGCCAGGGCGCCCTGGCCAGCGGCCGCCGGCTCGCCGCCGCCGCCGCTGGCGTCGCCGCCGCCGTCCGTCGTTGCCCTCGTCCTCGTCATCTCGTCCTCGTCCTCCTCCTCATCCTCGCCCTCATCTCTCTCTCTCTCTCTCTCTTGGCCACGGTGTTGCTGCTCCTCCTCCTCCTCCTCCTCCTCCTCCTCCTCCTCCTCCTCCTCCTCCGCCTCCTCCTCCTCCTCCTCCTCCTCCTCCTCCTCCTAACACCCCTCTTGGTTGCGCTTAGACCCATCACGCGTTGACCCGTTCATACTGAGGCTGCGCCTTCACATGCGTTGAACAGCCACCCTCAAATGCTTTGAAATCCATTGGTATCCTCCTCCTCCTTGCGCTCTCCCTCTCTCTCTCTCTCTCTCTCTCTCTCTCTCTCTCTCCCGGCCATGGTGCTCCTCCTCCTCCTCCTCCTCCTCCTCCTCCTCCTCCTTCTCCTCGTCACCGTCGTCGCCGCCGTCCTCGGCGTCGTGGGCGTTGCCATCGCGCCATCACCCTCCCTGTTTCTATCTCCCCGTCGCTGTTGTCCTCGCTGCTGCCGCCGTTCCCCTCGCAATCACCGCCGGCGCCGCTCTTCCACCTACGTCCTCGTCGCCATCCTCGTCGCCGCCGTCGTCGTACCCAGACCTCTGCCGACGCAGGATTTTTTCACGGCGCGGGCCCTGGAACTCTCTAGGCCCCATCCCTGGGATCGGTACGGCTTCGATGCGGGCTGGGGAGTCCAGAAAACCGCCTCCGAGCACCAGAACCAAATATCCGATGCTCCGAAAAAATTGGGGTGGCCAATGTTGAACTATGTTCTGCCTCGTGCCCCGGGACCGTCAAAAACAAGTGAGGATACAAAAACCGGGCCCTACGGAAGTGGTCCAGACCCTAAGGAAGCGGTCCAGACCGCTGGGCGTCCATGCACCGAACAAAAGTTGGAGCGTCGGACGCCTGGGAAAGGACGGAGATCGGGTGCTCAGAGGTGGGACCCAGGGGCACGGGGGCCCCGAGGACGAGAACCTCAAAAGATCGAGTCGGCTCAACCTATGATGCACTTCCCTGTTCCCAGGGCCCCATCCCTCAGGAACCCTCCTTTGAACCACCGACGAGCAAAACACTCTTTCAGCGTCCCACCTTCCGCGGGGGGACGTAGCAGTCAGCCTCCCGTCCGGAAAAAAGCGATCTGGGATCCGAGGCCTGGCCCCCCCTGCCGATGTGAGCGAGGAGGGGAGGAGGGGAGGAGGGGTCCAGGGCTCTGGACCACCAATATGCTACGAGGCTCGTCTGCAGGACCACGACAGCGTGGAGCGTGCTGGCCACACACACCAGGTATTCTCCAGGCAGCCCCAGGCGGCCACTCCAGCCGCCTGGCGGACAGCTCCCCGGAACCTCCCAGAACGGGGGGGCTGGCGGCGTCGGCTGCGGCAGACCCCCCCGCCCCACCCCTGGGGACGAGCCGCCTGCCGACGGCTGGACGTCCCGCGGGATCGCCTCCTCCTCCTCCTCCTCCGCCTCCTCCGCCTCCTCCGCCTCCGCCTCCGCCTCCGCCTCCTCCTCCTCCTCCTCCTCCTCCTCTTCCTCCTGCTCGTCTTCCTCTTCCTCCTCCTCCTCCTCCTCCTCCTCCTCCTCCTCCTCCTCCTCCTCCTCCTCCTCCGCCTCCGCCTCCTCCTCCTCCTCCTCCTCCTCCTCCTCCTTCTCCTCCGCCTCCGCATCCGCCTCCGCCTCCGCCTCCGCCTCCTCCTCCTCCTCCTCCTCCCCTCCTCCTCCTCCTCCTCCTCCTCCTCCTCCTCCTCCGCCTCGTCCTCCGCCTCCGCCGCCTCCACCTCTTCCTCCGCCTCCGCCTCCGCCTCCGCCTCCACCTCCTCCTCCTCCTCCTCCGCCTCCTCCTCCTCCACCTCCTCCTCCTCCTCCTCCTCCTCCTCCTCCTCCTCCTCCTCCTCCTCCTCCTCCTCCTCCTCCTCCTCCTCCTCCTCCTCCTCTTCCTCCTCCTCCTCCTCCTCCTCCCCTCCTCCTCCTCCTCCTCCTCCTCCTCCTCCTCCTCCTCCTCCTCCTCCTCCTCCTCTTCCTCCTCCCTCTCCGGGAAAGAGAGCGTGCCAGAGGGAGACAGAAGGACGGATAAGGATGACGCGGATGACGGGAATCACAGGGCAGCTCGCACTTGAGCTCCACCGCTAGCCCAAACGGCGAGCACAGATCGGGCGCAGCCCCGTGGAAATTGCGAGGGCAAACTTGTGTGGGCCCCGTCGGCTTGCTACGGCTCCCAATTTAGCCTCGGCGTCATCGTCGCCATCCTCCCCCATTCTCCTCCTACTCCTCCGAAGCCGTGCCCGCCTCCGCGGAGGCCAGTCTGATCACACTCGTGCCATCACACCGTATGTTGCTATAGGTTGCGCCATAGGTGGCGCCATGGGATGCGCCATTCGTGGGATGGCGTCATCCATGGGTTGCGCCGTTGGTTGCGACATCCATGGGTCCGCCATGGGTTGCGCGATCCAAGGGTTGCGCAATAGGCTGCCCCATGCACAAGTTGCGCCAAAGGATGCGCCCATGGTTGGCTCCATCCATACTGGTCGCGTCCTCGGCGGCCGTACATAATCCAACCTTCTACTACTTGCGTCATAGGCTGCGCCCTCGGCGGACGATCACATCGCACTGCTACTGGTTACGCCCTCCGCCGAAAATATAACGGCCTGCAACGATTGGTTGCGCCATAAAAGCGTCCGTGTTGGACGAACGTATAACGGCCTTCTACCAGGTGCGACCAGCCAGTCAGTGCACTTCCAGGAAAACATGTTCGGGCTACACCCGAAATAACGATGATGGGGAGGCAGAAACGGACTCGGGGCTGATCGCGATCGGGTCAGGGAGATGGATTTGCAGAAAAGATAGCCGGGCGAACTGCATAATGTGGCCCAACGCGTTATAGACGCACCCAACCTACCCCTTCTGATACCTACGTGTAGAGCTACCTAACAAGTTCGACGTGCTGTTTGAATACAGGTAAGCAGTGCTAACAACTTTGGACTTTGCCCCGCTTGGCATAAGTGTAAGCCAGACGCAAAAACACCGCAATGCGACTCACACAGCGAGGAGCAATCCGCCTGACCATTTACGCTAAATATGGCAACATAAGAACCTCACATTGTAATAAGTTGAAGGGGCTCAGCTACACACAGGCTGCCAATGCCCCAATCCCGAAGACCTCGAAACAGCGTCCCATATCGAAAGAGAACGCAAGGATGTCCTGCCACCACCCCTCCCTGGAAACCAGAGGGACCCGAGGGATAATAAGGAAGGAACAGGGGGACTTTCCAGAGGACTTGCCGAAACCGACTCAGTCGGAGGGAAGGAAAACGAGGAAGGAGGAGGGAGGAAGAAGGAGGAGGAAGGATCGATCCCCAAACGATCCCCTGTGACCGCAGTGGGACCCAACATCGAGCCTCGATCCTCTTCCCCAGGAGCCCCCAACGGGTACACACTCACATGAATCACGGATCCACGGATCGGGGAAAACTACCCGCCCCCCCGAGACGTGCAGCCGGTGCCGCCTGATCTGGCGTCGGAGCGCGCAGATCTCGCGTGGAAGCGGGGCGCCCCACTAATCCGCGCGCCCTGATCCGTGTTGCACTTCCACGCAAGGGGGGGCTGGCCGAGGGGGAGGGGGGGTTCACATCCAGCTGAGAGGAGTCGGCGCGACGTCGCCGACAGATCGGCGGCGGTGCCTATGATGGCGAAACCGCCGCTCTCCTCTCCGCCAGAGGGCGTCTCTGGCGCTCGGAGGCCCAGACCCCCGACGGCATGATCTTTCGGCAGCGTCGGCCCGCACAGGTCCGGACCTCACTCCTCGGGGCCCGCTCTCAATCCCGAGCTGCTTGCCGACGGTCCCTGGGCCCAGCGGGCCCCCCGAGGCCGGAAACAGCAGAGAACCGCTTGCCATGACTTCGTCGGGGCACGAGCTCTGCGAGAGGAAGCATCCACATCTGCGCTGCCTCCGCCCGCCCGCGGGCAGGGGGGGGGGCACGCCAAAGAACTATGTGCACAGACGCCCTCCGAAGAACTTTGCATGTAGCCTCAGGGAGGTGACGGTGTAGAAAGGCGCTGGCTCCCACAGCCGCTGGCTCTCACTGGCGATTCATACGCCGCCGCCCTCCCCGGAGGCCCAGAAACAAACCATCGGAGGTGTCTGTGTCGGCGGTGGACAAACCTCCCTTTAGTAAACCACCCTTTAACGAAAACGGCCTGGGACCAAAATCGACGGGCCGCGACGCCCTCTCGCGAACCGAAAATGGCCAATTCACTAATCGACGTGTCAGGGTAGGAGGTCTATCAATCTCCGGCTGTGTATACCTTTTTTGCGGCGGGGGCGGGGCCTGCGCCTCCATCTCGGCGCGGATCCTGTGCAGACGGTCGCGCAGCGCCTCCCACCACGCGGCAGCACGCTCCCCGGGCCCCGCCCCCCCCGAGGGAAGGGCCCCTGGGGCTCGGCGTTGCGGGACGACGATATGGCGGGGGGCCTGAGGGGAGGATCGCGTCACGAAATATCCGAGGACATGTTTTTTTTGATCTCAGCACCTGTTATCGGGAGCCACTGGTTGAAAACAGAGAGATTCTCGAATGTCTGGTTCCAGTGGCCTCGGCGAGGTCTTTGTGGAGGAGCCGGTGGGGGAGGGTGGTATTCTGGGCGTTTCTGGGCTTTGGGCCAGGGCCTCTCGTCAACACGACCAGTGTCCTCTCGAAGTGATGGTTAGGGCGCGCTCGAGGATGGGCCAGGAGAGGGGGAGTATCACGTAAAAACGCCTCGGGAGACACTGAAAACACGGCGGAAGGTTATCGCCAATGTTCTGCTCTCCAGGGCCCCCGAAGACCCAAAAACTAACCAGGATGAAAAGCATGTCCACGGGATGAGGATCAGAAATTGGGAAGCCACGCTGCGAAAAAAACACGACGTTGGATGTCTGGGGAGACTTGGACCCGTAGAGGCCTCCTGGATGAGATCCGAGTAGACTTGGTCGGAAGATTGCACCGCATTGCCGAATTATCGGCGATGCACCGGCGCCGTTGGCGATGCAGCGGCGACGTCGGCGTGGAGAAGATACGGCTCCCACATCGAGCCGCATCGGTGATGAATTGGCGATGCATCGGCAATGCGACTCGATCCTCCGATCCCATCGACTCTTTGGAGTCCCAAAACGGTGCGGTGACAGACCGTGCAGTGACCTCGAAATCCCTCAAGACCTCACCGCACGGTCCGTCAACGCACGGTCTCCCTGTCGCCCGAGACATCCTCGGAGAGGGACTCGAGTAAAAAAAACCGTGCGGTGACCCCGAATCCTCACAGACTCACCACACGGTGTGGTCATCACCCCGTTTGGGGGCCCCCGAGACTCCGGCCCGACCCCGTCTGGGAGGCCCAAAACCCCGGGATCCCGGTGTCGCATGTTTCGTGTCACCACGCATGCTCGCCCAGGCCCTGAGGGGGCCCCTCGCGGATCGGCCCGACCCGAAGAATTCTCCCAGTCGTGAAGAAACACAACCTTTTGTGGACTCATGTGTGCGCCCCTGGATCTCAGGGAGGGAGGGCCCCACTGCCAGCTGGCAAGAGGGGGGAGGAGGTCAGAAAAATCTCAACACCTCGAGGGCCTCAAAAGTGCTGCCACGAGAACCCAGAGAAGCCCAAAAGCAGAGCCGCGATCCGCCAACCACCCCCGACGAAATCCCAAGAAGCTGAAACCCCAAGATTCCCCGGAAATCGTTACGCAAACTCCGTTTTTCACTCTTACTGCCGCCCCAAGGGGTCGGCGGTGCGGCGTCAGCCAATGAATCTCAACACCTCGAGAGCGGGGGGAAGGAGGAGAGAGGGGCGCCCATCCATCCGGCACCTCGATCTAGGCGGCCTGTCTGGCCTCACGTTTGGCCTGTGGGTCGAGGGAGGGGGGGGGGGGCCTGGCAGGGGGTGAGGGGCAACGCGGGGGGGGGGGAGGGGGGCAAAAAACACGTCCAACAAAACCTCGCGGGGCGAGGAGGCACTGCCGTACCCCCTCGCGTCGTGTCAGCAGAATCGGAGCCCACCAGGGGGGGGGGACCCCGATGGGGGGGGGGGGGAGTTGGATCCGCTGGTGCATCGAGCTTCCGAAAAAAAAAATGCCCCCCGCGCGCCCCGATTGTCGATGCCTCTCGGCCTCTGGCGGCGGCCGGAGACCTCGTCTTGCATCGCTTTTCCGCGGTTCGATGCGCCAGCGGACCGAACTCCCCCCTTCCCTCGGCACCCCCCCCCTTTGCGAGGTCCCGACAGGAAGAAGCACGACGGCGGGCCAGGGCCGCTGTCGGCCTCAGGGGGCCCTTGCCACGGTCTGGGGCCGCCCACAGACACCCTCTCGGGACGAAGGCTGGTCGACGGGACGGGGTCCGGACCTCCGATGGTGAAGGAATCACGACGTCGGAGGTAAGGTTAGGTCGGGCGTGTCCCCCTACAGGCGGATTTTGGACGAACAATAAAAAATACCCAACAACAGGCTAGAAAAATATATGACTATTTTTGAATGTTCCCCCTGTAGAGGAACAGGCCCGACTTAGAGGTAAGGGGAGACAGAGAGAGGGAAGAGATTCGAGGGGGGGCACACCGCCCAGTCGAGGGAGGTGTCAGTCGAGAGACCCGTGCCATCTTTCCCCCCCCCTCCTCATCCTCCTCCTCCTCCTCCTCCTCCTCCTCCTCCACCTCCTCCTCCTCCTCCTCCTCGAGCGGCAGCGGGAGTCCTCGCCACCCCCTCGGGGAGCAGCGACAGAAGAGTGGGAGGGAGGAGGGGCAGGAGGAGGAGGGAGGGAGGAGGGACTCTCTCGCTCTCACCCAGTCAGCTCACCGTACTAAAGTCAGAGCATGTTCGTAAACCTGGGGGGGGGGCGAAGATTTGCGCTCTCGCCCTCCTCTTCGCATTCCAATGAGAGCACCATGCGCTCAAAATGGATGGCACCAGACTGTACGGGAGCCTGGCCGACAGCCCACTGGGAGGAGCAGGAGGAGGGAAGGGATGGAGGAGGAGGAGGAGGAGGAGGAGGAGGAGGAGACAACACTGGGAGAGGCCTTGGGCGCGATCAAGACCCTAGTGCCTGCGCGCACAGGGAAGGTGGGGCTTCATTGCTCTCAGAATTGTGGGGGGCATGTTTGTTTCTCCGTTTGCCACGTTTGGCCCTTGAGTCGTTCAAGCGGTGTGAAAAATTGCACCCAGAAAGATGGGACGCACAGAGACATACTAATTCTAGACGTCCTCCTTGGAGGCGCGCGCCCGACCCTAACATATAGTGTACCCATCTTGTAGCATGTAGTTTCCCGAGCGGCGTGGCCAGAAAACGCCCACCACGACGCATGTACTATGAGATTTCTCGGTGCGCGCGTCGCTCCTGGGGTGGGGGGGGCGACGCACATATAGTAGAAGTAAGTTGGCGCGACGCTGAAAAGAGGACGTCATGCATGCGCCACTGTGGCATCCAAAAACCTGCTCAAAACAAAAACAAATTCTCGAAACGGGCAGGTGGGCCACGGTCCGACCCTGGACCTGCCAACCTAAGAAAGAACTGCGCCGAAGCTGAACGTCAACGGTCAAAACGGAGAGATCAACGCCCTCAACGGTCGCTGTTTACCAGCAGAGAAGAAGCCGAAGAGGATGGGGGCGCGCGAGCGGGGTGGCCTCCTGAAAACGTGGGGGGGGGGCTTCTGAGAAAAAAGGGGCGTTCTTGGAAGGGCCCCGAGTCTTCCCCTCGCCTTCTCAGGAGGCCGGCCCCCTCGCCCCACGCCCGCCGTGGCGCGCGGCCAAGAGTGTCAAGCCAGATTGCCAGACTACCGAACCAAGCTTGAGCTTGGGCGACCCCAAGATCACCGGCAGGGGCCAGATGAAGCCAGACGGGGCCACGTCGGGCTGGAGTTGTGCCCAAGAGGTGCGACACTTGGCACGGGGGAAAGGTTTCGTGCCACCCAGCATCGCCGACGGATCTATGTTATGTGTATTATATATAACCATATACATATATGTGTGCTTACCTTCAAGCTAGTATGTATGAGTGTATGCAAATTGTAAAGGTGCTGTGTGTTTGGGAAGGGGGGGCAACATCTGTCTTCATCGTCCTCCTGTCGCTCGGACACGCGCTTTTTGTGTGCGACTTTTCTCTCCGCGGGGCTTCTCAAGAGAACCACCGCACTCCCCACAGCCCCGAAGAGCGGCCTGCATGGGTCCGAGTGGAGTGAGCGGATCCCCAAAAAGAGCTCAAGCAAAAAAGCGCCACCGTGCGTTCAGCACGAAGCGGAGTGCCCCGCTCATGCAGTACTGAGGGGTGGATAGAAGGGTTGTAAGGTTGCGAAGGGCCCAGGCCGCACAAATTCATAAATTCCTCGGCGCTGCCGGGAGCTTCCGGGGTGACCCATGTCAGCATATGGGGCGGCCCCCTCTCGCGCAGGAGGGCCCCAAAACAGCAGAGGAAGCACCGCGAGGCCGCCCACGCAGTCCAAGAGGGCCCAAACTCGCCGAAAGAGCGCCCGAGGCCGCCCAAGATGGCCTCCAGACGGCCCAACACGCTTCCAAGATGCCACAAGAGGCTTTCAAGAGCACTCGCAAGAATACTCCCAATGGGCCCGAGATGCATCAACCCTTGGATGTCCAATAAGTTGGTCAACGGTTTTCAATTTCTGCCCTCTCGGCTTCCCAATGCTCCAAGACGGTTTTTGTTTTCAAGGCCGCCAAAAGGGCGCCGAGACGGCACCGGAGGCCTCCAAGACGGCCCAAGAGGCCCTCAAGAGAACCCCAAGGACGCCCCAAGAGGGCTGCCAGAGAGGGAACGCGAAAAGCCGACATTTCGAGCTCGCCGCCCCAAGAGGCACCCGGGAGGCCACAAGACGCTCCCAAGAGGCCCCCAGGAAGCCTAAAGAGGCTCTCAAGAAGCTCCCACGAGGCCCCCAGGAGGCCTCAACACTGCCCTAGAGAAGCACATCCGAAGGAAGCCCGAGAAGCATCCACGAGGCCGCTGGCCCACAACTCAGGCACGGGGGCGGGATGGATCGAACGCCATGAGACCTGCTTGGCACGGGGGCGGAACGCGCTCGCACTGTGAGGCGTCGAGATCGCTTGTTCAGTGCTTCGGAACCCTCTTATACACACACACACACATACATGCACACACACACACACACACACGCGCCCACCGGCCCGGAAGCCGCCCCTGCGCGGGAGGCGCGGCGGAGCCTCGGCTCCGGCCCTCAGATGTACGTTAACACGGCGTCGATCCACCTCTTTCTCAGTCTGCGTGACCGTCTCGTCAGCCAAAGAGGTTCCCATATGACTGCACGGTGAGCCCAGCTGTCTACCGCTTCTTGCATATTTCTGTACCGTTGTGTTGCTGCAGACCTGTGGCTTTCAATCAAGTCACGAACGCCGAGTCGCCTGCATCTTTCCTCGACCTCGCGAGCGGCTCCCTGACACCACTCTGCCCATGGTTCCAGAACAGGAGCACGATCAAATGCCGACTCATATGATGACACTGATTCTGGTGATGACGTGGAACTAGGTGGAACACGCGCGGCCGCCGGCCGGCGACGACTACCGTAGATCACGCCCAGCATCTTCCGCTGCTTCCGGCACAACTTGTCAGTCAGCTCCTGCGACAGCACCCGCGTTGCACTGCCGTGCAAGAGAACGTTGGACACCGCGGCGTCAAAAAGCTTCAAACGAACATCCAGAGAATACGTATTATTGACCAGTGCTGCACGCTGTGCCATAAAACTCTCCCATGCCATGATGATCCGGCGATCAACTTCAACGTCGCGTGGTCGATCATAGCATAACTGCCTTCCCAAGTACTTCGTTTTCTCCTCGCACGACAGAGTCTGAATGTTCATGTCTCCGACTTGCGCGTGCGATGTTCTTGGGCGCCCTGTGCCTTTGGTTGCGTTCGTCAAGCTGTTCGTCAAGTCTGGGTGGAGTATCAATCCACGTTTTTGGGCTGCATCCTGTAGATCACTTAACATGACATTCAGTTGACGTAAAGACGCCCCAATGAGCAAAGCGTCATCTGCGAAGCGTAGATTGGCAAGCTGCTGGCGCTTGCTGCAACCCATTCTCAACCCCCAAGACTTCTTCTCCCAAGCAGGCTTGACCTCGGCAAAGATATATTCCAGGACTGCGTTAAATAGCAAGCTGCTGAGCGGGTCGCCTTGCTTGGTGCCGCGCAGGACGTCGAACCCCTTGCCCATGCGGTCGGTGCGTACTCTTCCCGATTGTCCAGAATGCAAACTCTTCAGCAATTGAACGCATCCGTCTGTGATGCCCTGTCGTTCCAGAGCCTCCCATGCGCATGTGCGCTTGACCGAATCGAATGCTTTCTGAAAGCCGGTTACAGATATCCATGCACACCGCTGCCATTCATGGCACTTCTCCTGCAACGTTGCGACCGCGAACAAATGGTGCGCCGTACCCACATTTGGACGAAGCCTGCTTGATCAACTCCTTGGCGCGTGTCCAGAACAGGAAACAAGTGAGAGTGCAGTAGTTTGGCAAATAGCGCATTCAATAATGGTATGACCGTGATGGGCCTGTAATTGCGAACAAGTGCTGCGTCTCCAGACTTATGCAAGACAGAAGCTTTGGATTCCTTCCAGCTGCTTGGTGGAACGCCAGTTGCCGAGATGATGTCGTTGAACAACTTCAATATCAAAAGCTCAAAATGTTCGCCGCCATGCTTGATCATTTCGGCAATGACCCCCCTTTGGTCCTTACATTTCCCACGCTTCAGTTTTTTATATGCGCTCGGAGCTTCGCTAAGGTAAACTCGGGAATTGGGCTCTTGACGCTGTCCTCCTGGTCAGCTGGCTCTTGATAATCATCTTCGCGATAGAGCTGCGCGTAAAAGTCGGCAAACACATCTGCAATCGATTTCCTGTCAGTGATCGTGTTCCCGTCGTCGTCAACCACGTGGAAAATCAAGCTGTTCCTCTTGATATATTTTACCTTCGGGATTTGGCGTGAGCTTCGAAACGATTCCAAGATGTCGGTAATTCGTTTTGTCGAACTGGCTCTTCGCATTGTGCGGACCTCTCTGGAAATTTGCTTGCTCAATGTCTTCCTCTCGCCACAAGAATTCGTCGTTGCCTTTCTCTGTTCCAAAAGACGTTGCAGATCGGTATCTCCACGGTCTCTGGGCCGAGGGTCGCCATGAGTTCCTTGAGCCCTGCCGGCGGCATCCACCATTAGTCGCACAGTGCATCCGCGCTCTCTGGGGTAGTCCACTCGCCACAAACTTCTCGCACTTTGACAACATATGTAGAGATATCAACACACGACCAATCAACAGCCGGCTTCTGCGATTTCTTGTCTTGACGCGCCCGGTGGCCGATGCGCAGAAACAGATAAACAGGTGCGCGGTCACTCACCATATTGAGAAACTGGGTTGTTCCAGAATCTGTCAAGCTTCCCAAACATTTTGAATATAGCAAGATGTAATATATCTGTCGCTGGTTCCCATGCCCTCCGTGGTGCGTGACTTTGAAAATCGGCCTTTTCGAAAAGAACGCGTTCGCAATATTCAGTCGCTCCGTGCCCGCCCATGTTTTCAACCATTGCTCTCTTGCGCTGGCCTGTCGTAGCCCGTGAGGTCCGAGAGCGCGTCGTGCATCGCCTTCTTCTCTGCTGCCCACTTATGCATTGAAATCCCCAGCAAGAACAAATCGGAGTCGTTTGGTGCTGGCCTCCTTACGCGTTTTGGACAGCATGTCGTACAAATGCTGCACGTGGGAGTCTGCATCGCCAGAATGCGGAAAATAAGCGGGCGCAAAACGAACACGAAAATAAACAGAAACTATATCTGCGAAGCACGCTCTCTCCGAAAGCCGTGTAAAATTGCGAATGCAGTTCGCCCGCCGCTTATTCACCAGAAGTGCGACCAGTGCCGCCCCAGCCACATCCAAGAAACACATGACCACCATCCACCGTAAATAATTCCGTTGTCTCTCTTCTCCAAGTTTCGCTCACACTCATCAGGTCCCACATCGCCCCGTCAAGTTCGTCCAGGGGCTCAGCGATCCGATCATCAGAAATCAAACTTCGAACATTGATATGTAAAATGCGTAATTCTTCATGCCGAGAATTAGGTAATTCCTCCATCGGCGGCAACTTCGAGCCTTCCGGCAACGAGTGTTTCAGCGCTGATATAGGGAAATCGCCATCTACGTGTTGGAGTGCTCCACGCCCTCCCCCCTTGAAAGAAGCCGTCCTTGAACTGGTACTGGTTCCCCCTGCGCACGTGTCCCGGCCGTGCGCTCCATCATGTGGTCACTCGCTTTCCTCGCTCTCCGTGGCCGGCTCCGGGTTCACCTTCGCCAACCACTTCCTCATCGAGTCCTCCACTACCTTCTCCACTGCCTTTCCTGTCGCTGTTGTGTGCCACTCCCCCTCATCGTCGTACCAAGCTACCTTCCTCTCCTTACCCTGCCCATCCCTCATTACGACAATGTTTTTTTGGCCAGGTGGTTTTCATTGTTGTATATTTGCAACTGTCGTGCTCAGCAAGATGGTGCTTCATGTGCCCCAGCGTTTTCACACGTGCTCGCTCCTCACGCGTCAGGTTGTGTTCGAAGAATACCTTCCCAAACATCGCATTGCTGTCAACATCCCGGAGCGTTTTGTAGAAGGTGATCTTCTCCGGCACGGAGTTGAAGGTAATCAATGCGAATGTGGTTGGATCTTTCGGTGCTGTTACCTTAGCGCTGGTATCTTCGCCGAGCAAGGTCTTCAACTTACCCTCGATGTCAGCGATGATATTCGACGCCTCCACGTGAACGGCAAAGCCTAAGGCAACTACCTGTCTCGTACGCTCCTCCTCCTGCTGTGTGTCATTGACGTGTCCTGTAATTGTCCCACTTCCCCCCCACATGCTCCTTCACGATATCTCTCACTATATTTGGTAAGTCGGCCTTCTTAACAGTGCTGTCCCTGATGATGTTCATCTCCCCCTTGACTTTATTCACTGTTTCTTCTGCTATGCTCGCGGCGTACTTGGCCTGCTGCGCCATGTCGTTCGCCTATTTCACCTCCTTCCTCGTGTTTTTCACGTCGTTCTTCATTTGCTTCATCATGCTCATCATCGTCTTCATCATCTCCTTCTCGCTCATGTCCTCATCCCCTCCCTCCATATCTTCATCCACAACTTCCTTCTCTTCTTCTTCCGCCTTGAATTTCTTGTCTTTCGGACTCGAACCGGTGCCCTGATCCGCCTTCCTTCCGGACTTGTCATTGGGCGCCATCTGGAACGAGAGATGCACAGTTGTAAGTATGTCAGGGCCGCTCACGCCCTCTCGCCTGAGTATAACTGAGCCAGCTACTCTTGAGTTTCGGAGCCCTCTTGGTGTCGAAAATTCGTTACGTCATACAAAAAACTAACAACCAACCTTGCGAAAATCAACGTATATGGCCTGTCTGGGCTTTCTTGTGGAACCTTTTGAGGCTCCTTGGGGCCGTCTTGGGGCCCTCTTGGGTCGTGCTGGGGTGCTCTTCGGCCGTCTTGGGGAGCTTGGACGGTCTTGGCCCCCCTCGGGGCCCTCTGGGGCCCTCATAAGGATCTTTTGTGGCCCTCTTGGGGCTCTCTTGGGACCCTTTTCGCTTTTCGGGTCCTGAGGGGGCCTCTCTTGGGCCGTCTTGGGGCCTCTCTTGGGCCGTCTTGGAGCCCTCTTGAGCCGTGTTGGGGCCGTCTTGGGGGCCGTCTTGAGCCGACTTGGGGCGATCCTGGGGGCCTCTTGGGCCGTCGCGAACGCCGTGAAGACCAAAGAGGCAGATCAAAGTGAGGGGGCCGAATGGTCATTCACTGTCCCTGGGTGCGTGGCTGCACTGCAGTGGCATTCCGCGGTGCGGATTGTCGTTTTGTTTCTTGTCGTCGAATTCTGGGCGGGACGTCCCCCGATGCAGCGCCAGTCGCCGTGGCCCTTGCCACCACCGCCGACAAGCGGGCCAGCCTCAGGAGCCCACTTCACGAGATGGACGGTGACTCGGACCGCGAGGTGAAGGATCTACTCGCGAACCCTCTCGCGCAGCCAGACTTCTCCGGGTCCATCCTGACCTGTTCTTCGAGGCGGATCCAGCCGTGGCGGCGAGAGGAAGCCCCCAGGAGGCCCCAAAAAGGGCCAAAAGCGCCAGTGAGGGCCGCCCCGTTGCCAAGACGGGTCCCCCCTGCCATTGCCCCTGACCTCCCCCCCGCTGACCAGCCAGGCCAGTCCACGACAAGCCTGCCCCCCCTGACGTTGCCCCTGCGCACGGTGTGCCCCTGGAGGCCTCCCAGGTGGGGTCCGAGCAGGTGGGGTCGGAGGAGCGCGCATCCCTGTGCTCCAGCGCCGTAGGCGATGCATCGGCGACGTCGGCGTGGAGACGATCGGGCTCCGCATCGAGCCGCATCGCCGTTGCATCTACGATGCGGTGCGATCCTCCGACCCCATGTGCTCGGTCCCCGTCTGGGGGGCCTAAAGCCCCCCCCCGCCTGAGAGTAGCTCGACGCCGCGGCCTGCCGCTCCTCCTAGAAGCAGCGCTGGCACTCTCTCTCTCTCTCTCTCTCTCTCTCTCTTTCCCTCTTCTCAGGGGGCAGGGCTGGCGGTCGTGCCCAACGCGATGTTCCCTTTCCCGTCCCACGTCCTCTTCCATTCCTTGTCCTGGAAAATCGATGTCCCCTGACAGTTTCACATATTGAGGGCTGGTCGTTTTCAAAATGTGGCTCTCGCCTTAGCGCCGCGTACATTCGGTTTAAACATTTGCACGGGTTTCACGAGTTGAGGGCGGGTTGTTTTCGAAATGTGGCTCTCACCTTAGCGCCGCGCACATCCAATTTAAAGAAATTGCGAGGGTTGCACGGATTGAGGGCAGTTCCTTTTCAAAATGTGGCTCTCGCCTTAGAGCCGCGCAGTTTTAAACATTTGCAAAAATCAAGGATTGAGGACAGTTCCTTTGCAAAATGTGGCTCTCGCCTAAGAGCCGCGCAGATTCGTTCATAAAACTTGAAAGGGCTTCACAGATTCCCACGATCAACGAACCAGAAATGGTGTTGGAAGGATTCAGGATTATGCTGGTGCAGCAATTATGTTGATTCGCGGTGTTGAAATCCCAAGCATGGCGTTCTGGGACGATTCCGCATTGTCAAGACGCAGTAGTCAGGTTGATCCGAGGCGTTGAAATCCCGAGAACCTTGTTTCAGCATACTTCAGGGTCTTCAAGGGAGTCTTCCAACGAAGCAATTCCTTCAATGGAAATGAACCGTTGTTAGGGGCTTATGAAGAGGGTGCTGGGAGGGAGGGTTAATTCCAACATCGTTGATGACTCTTTGGTTTACACGGGTCCTCCTCATCCTCCTCCTCCTCCTCCTCCTGATCCTCCTCCTCCTCCTCCCTCTCCCCCCTCCCTCCGCCTCATCCTCCCTCCCTCCCTTGTGTTCTGAATCCGTGAACCCAGCACCAAATCCGATGTAGGTCTGGTGTCCACCGGGGCCAAGCGTATCGGCCAGAAGTCCCTGGTACAGCACGACTGGGAAGATGCGCCCTTCGGGAGGGTTTGTTCCCAAGCACCAGTCGGGGACGCGCAAACATGGATTAGCGGTCCATGGATCTGGCGCGCGGTCGCCAAATCCATGGATCGGGGGAGGTGCCCTCCCCAAACCGCGGCAGGTGGCGCCTCGTCTGGCGGCGGCAATCGGCGATGTCCTATGGAAACAGGACCCGTCGCTAGTCCACGCCCCCTTGATCCATGTCTGCGATCGCCGGAACCAGGAAGGGAGCGACAGCCCACTTTGGTGCCGGCGACAGGGCGCACTCTCCCCCCCCCGCTCTCAATCCCTCCGCCTCCCCCACCCTCCCCACCGTTGCGCGATCTGGGCCCAAACAACAGGCGGCGACGAGGCGGCGACCAGGCGGCGACGGCGACTGCATAGCCGCCAGACCGGCACGCAAGCCCAGACGACACGAGGCGGCGACGAGGCGGCGACGACGACGACATAGCCACCAGACCGGCACGCCGGCCCAGACGACTGGCGGCGACAAGGCGGCGACGGGGCGGCGACGGCGACGACGAAATAGCCGCCAGACCAGCACGCAGGCCCAGTTCCTTAGAAAACATATGAGGTCCCCCAAGTGCTCGCACTGTTTTGGAAATTGTTGTTATTCTAAGATTACGTACGCGTTCGGGAGACATTGCCTTTTCCATGGCGCCGCTTTCCACATCGGATCGCATCCGGGTGAAGACGTCGAATTCGCGTCGATCCATGCCACACCCAAGGCGAATCCGCGTCGAACCCGCGCCAGATACAAGAAATAAGCTCGAATTACAAGACGTGTTCCCGTCTCGGGAAACTGCTACTCCGGGTCACATTAACCTTAAGTCGGGCCTGTCCCCCTACAGGCCTTGTCCGAAAAATGCACTGAAATACTGCGAAATGGTCAAAACATCGTCCCAAGACTATGTTTTACTATGTTGAGTATACCTCTTGTAGAAGGACAGACCCGACTTAACACCGACCCGCGTCTGGCATGTGGTGCCATGAGACCTGGCCAGCCGCGTAGAACGGCTCCAAAGCCAGGCCACCGGAGGGGCGGCCAGGGCGAGGTTCGACTGGGGGATCGACTACAGAATTGGTTTACCGCAAAATTGATTTCCACGTCGACTCTTCAACAAAACTACGTCAACCGTTCGTAGATATGCGAACATTCTACGAATTGCTCGCAAATCGATGATGTAGTCGATCCCCTACTCGAGAGGTGGAGGGCTGGGGCAGGTAGCCAGGAGGAAATCAACCGACGTCCACCATATTGGCTTTCGGGGCGTCACGTAGGCCTCGGGCGGCTGTGCAGGACGGCTCTAGCATCCGCGGAGCGCTCTCGAAGAAGCGCGGCCTATGGACCCCCCCCCAGACCTCCGATGTCTTAGTGTGCTTGATGCGTGGTCCAGGGAGCCTTGGACCACTTCCCGGGGACCAGTTTTTCGTCCCAGATCGTCATTGCACGGTCGGGCCTGGCGGGGGTCCTCAGACGCCGAAAACGACGAAACCTCCCGTCTTGTTTTTTTCAACGCGTTAGAGGTCTGTGTCCGAATCCTGGGAACTTTCGAAACTGTAGAAGACCTCATAAGTCGGCGGCGAGCGAGACGGTAAATGAGAGGGGACGGGCCCTCTCAGAAGGCTCGGAAGCATCCCTTGCCTTCTGAATTTTTGTCCAAGCTTCCCCCGATGACACCGAAAACTTCTCATAAGGCGGGAGCGGTTCTGAAAAGCCTCACTGCTCAGGGGCGCGCAAACATGGATTAGCGATCCATGGATGTGGCGCGCGATCGCCCAATCCATGAATCGGAGGATGTGCCCTCCTTAAAACGCGGCCAGTGCCGCCTCGCGCGTCGGCGGAAGTCTGCAATCTCCCCTGGACACGCGACCCGGTGCCGATCCGCGCCCCCCTAGGATCCACGTGTGCGATCGCCCGAGCTGCCTTCCGAGGAGGCCCTCTCCTCCTCGCTGCCCCCCCCCGCTCGCCGCCGACCGAGGCCTCCGACCCTCGGACCCCGCCTCCCCGGCTCCTCCGGTGCCCGGCCGCCGTCCGCAACCCGGCGCGCCTCGCCTGTGGCCGCACCCGTGCGCGCGCAGCCCTCCTCTCGGACTCGGCATGCTCTGCCAGGCCGAGCCCCCCCCCCCGGGGAGCCGCAACGACTTCAGGATGGGAGAATGTCCAACACGCTGCTTGCCTCAATGGCGGAACGCCCGCGCGCCATCGACTGGCCGCGCGCCGCCTGTCCCTGCCATTGAATCGCGCCAGGCGCGCCGCGGAGGCGCGACCAACGCGGAACTAGAGGCCTCCCAGATGGGGTCGGAGCAGACGGGGTCGGAGGATCGCGCCGCACTGGCGATGCATCGCCGATGCACCGGCGCCGTCGGCGATGCGTCGGCGACGCCAGCGTGGAGGAAATCGGGCTGCACATCGAGCGGCAGCGCCGATGCATCGGCGACGCGGCGCGGTTCTCCGATCCCGTCGACTCGGGCACTCGGGCCCAGGGGCCAGGAGGCATGGGGCCCCCAGAGCACTCGAGAGCCCCCCGACACGATCCCAAACATCAAAACCGCCTGGAGCCTCTATCCTGGAATGGAATGGAATGCCCAAAAGGGGAAGTGCATGGCACTAAGGTCTGAACAGATCAGAGTTACTAGCCAGTCTGTCTGGCTTCCTTGGATCTACTACGTTCCAGTAGGGCCGCCATTCTAAGCTCGTAAATGGGTACTTCCCTGGAGGCAAATCCGAGAGGCACCACTGTCGAGTCAGGGGTAGACTCCGAGGGAGCCGGCACCACCGAGGGGGCGACGAGGAGAAGCCTCGATCCTCAGGCGCAGGTGGTGCCCCCCCCTCCACGGTGACCCCCCCCTGGCGCTGCCCAACTCCTGGGCGGCCGGCACGCCGGCATCGCCGGGGGGGCCCATGGCGCCCCGCGCGGGAGAAGGCCGCCGGGAGGCGCGGGGCCCGCGGCGAGGAAGCCAGGGCTGCGTAGCTCCCGGGATGTTTTTGTTGTTCACGCCCGCCTCTTCGTAGATCTACAGTCAACCCGTATAGTGAGGACGCGCGATCAGGATGCAAGGCCCTCGGAAGCCCATTTCGAAGTTTTCGAGCGGAGCGCGACTAACGAAAGTGGCCAAGGATGCACCGAGGAGGCAAGGAGGCAACGGTACCCTTGGGAAGGTCGCCCGTCCTTACAATGCGGGTTAAGTGTACCGAACGTGTCAATGTAAACCCGGGTCGGTCCGGCTCCGCAGGATCCTGCGCGCCAACCTAAGTCAAAGCAGCCCCAGCTGTGCAGGATCTTGCAAGATTCAGCGCTCTGGCTGACCCCCCTTTACATTGACACCCGCCTGAAGGCTCCCGACCTCTCCGCCAACAATCAGTCCGAGACAAGAAAACAGCCTCTGGGAAATGAGAGGGGACCTCGGGGGCCACACATTGCACAACCACACGTCGTCGGATGTCATGGCCTTCTGCTGGCGCAACAGCGAGGGATGCCTGCCCAGGCCTTTCAGCGCATCGAGCAGAACACAATGTGGAGGTCCTTCCGGGTTTTTTGCAGCCTCTGGGGGGCCCCTCCGAGCCCCTGGGCCGCCAGGGAACGGCTGTGGTAGAAGAGCCGACTCTGGTGAAAGCGTCGAGATTTTCTGGTGACCCTGTGTTGACCAAATGCAAACATAGGGTCTGTGAGTCTGAGGATTCGAAGTGAATCACGCGGGATGTGCTTCGTCATTTTCGGCGTCAAGAGGCCGCGTCTGTGCCCTGGGTCAACGAAACAAACAAAAAAAAACAAAAAAAAACAAAACAAAAAAAACAACAAAAAAAAAAAAAAAAAAAAAAAAACTGCCCGCGATGCGAATGTCCAGAAGGGGGGTCGAGATGTGCGGAAGCTGGCAACTCGAGAGATGATGGTCGTCGGGGATCGAGCTAGATCGGCACTGCCACTGCAGGAAGGTGCCCGACGCAAGCTGCAAAACTGAGGGGGAATCTGCACGGGAGCTCAGCACGCAAGCCGAGATCCCATTTCTCTCTGTCAAGAATGCAGCTTCCAGGTGCCAAGCAAGACAAATCACCAAGCGGGACCCAGAACCTCGCAATAGCGGCAGATGACAAACACCCATATTCGAATTAAAGCAAGCCTTCTGTGGTCACAGCTTGGAGTTGAATCTGCGGCTCAAGGCCTGGAGGAAAGCGACAGGTGGGGAACACCTGAGGTCAGCGCAGGAGAAAAAGCGTTAGTTCAAAGTATATACGTCAGCATTGCTCACAGGACAGCATGTGGGATACTTCATCCAGGTCGGATGACCTTCGCTCCTCATCGCTTTCTCGCGGTCAAAATGAAGTCCCACACTATTACTTGCAGCGTTACGCGACAGAATGTGTATCCCCGGATTGGGGGCCGCCGTTATCAAACGTATTCCGAGGGCCAAACTTCCTAGGGACTCCCGCAGGGAGGACGCTGTCAGCGGAGAGGCTCAAGCTGGGGACCCCGGGATCAGAACAAGATGGCGAGCACGGGGCGAATTCGGAAACAAACTCTGCGGGGAGCCGCAACAAAAAAGTATGTAGGTGAGGGCCGTCTCGAACTGTAACTATACCACTGGAAGAGAATCAAATGAGACTACGGCTGATCTCCCGCCCGGCCAAATCCGCTCAAATTCGGTCCCCAGATCCATCCCGGGATCCATCGTGACCCATTTTTCGAAGCGGATCCAGCCAGAACGACGAGAAGCCTCCAGGATGCCCAAAAGAACGAAAAGCCCCAGGGAGGGCCACTGTTGTCTCGAATGGTCTTTCGCCGATACCAGTAGCAAACATAGTCTCCAGCTCTTCCAATCGACATGTCTAGCTGCATGCGAGCGGACCGCAGATTCGTCCATGGCGTAGCACTGGGTACCTGGCTCCGTGCAGCACCTCGTGGTGCCGCAGTTGTCGCCGGGAGCCTGGCGTTCGAACTGTCACGGTTCAATAAAAAACATTATGGTGCAATATGTGGCACGCGGGTCGCAATCAGTGCAAACCATCCGCCGCCGCGCTTGGGAAGGGCTGTGCGTATGTGTGGTGTGTGGTGTGTGCGCGTGCGCGTGCATGTACCATGTATGTGTGCGCCTGTGCTGGTGTGCGCGCGTCAGTGTTTGTTTGTGTGTTGCGTTTTGTTTATGAGTGCGCTTGCGTGTTTCAAATCATGCTTCTTTCGTGTGTTGTTTATCTTGCGGTGTCATCCGCCACCGTGCCTCGAGCATGCAAATGAATGCCTCGAGGCTCATGCAGCCCTGTAGGGCTGAGGGGTGGAGGGTGTACAACAGAAGGGATGCAAGGTTCTGAACGGCCTGGGCCCCCAATCTGCAAGCAATTTCTGGGGATATATTCCCAGGAACTTGCGGAAACTTCTCGGAACTTCCTAGAAATTCCCAAACTTTCCAGGAGCTCTTGGGAACTGCTCGGCCAAACCTCATACGACCTCCCAGGTTCTCGAATGTCTTAAGAACCGCTTCGTATGGCTACAGAGATCCCTGGAGCTACCAAAAACAGCTTCAAAATGGCCCATTGTGGCCCCAGGACGGCCCAAGAGGCCCACAAGACGCCCCAAGCGGGCCCCCCAAGAGAGCCCCCAGAAGCATAAATCGCCACATTCCGTCGAGAAAACACGCATTGTCACTATATTCACCTCGTGGGCTTTCGCGGCAACATAGAAGGCCCACATGGCACCCAACCCCCCAATAGGTGGGCCCTTCTTCGCCCAGCGAATCCCCCAAAAAGGCTCCAACACGGCCACAGGGGGGCCCACGAGGGCCCAAGAGGACCCCAACACGGCCCAAGGAACCCCAAGACGGCGCTAAGAGAGGCCCCGGAGGGAAGAACACGAACAGACATGTCGAGCCGACGGGCTCACGAAACCCCAGGAGGCCCCAAGAAGCCCCACGAGGCCCTTACACGAGGCCCCCAAACAAAAACCCAAGTGGCCCCAATACACCCCCAAATGCGCCCCGGAAAGCTGCAAAACGGCACCCACGAAGCCTCCAAACGGCTCTTGAGAAAAGGCTCCTCGCGACATCCCAACGAACATCTTAAAGGCATATTACCCACATCCCTAGCACGGCGGTGGGCCACGGGCCAGTACATAGCAAGGGCTCCCGAGAAATCGGGCCCAACACGCGTGCAATGTTTCGACGGGGGCCGTGCGATGCTCGACCTTCCATTCAAAAGTATGGACGAGCACTTTATCCTGGGTAAAAGGCTGGCGACCCCCAACTGGAGAATCCCCACGACCGCGGCCGATTTCATTCGCACGCGCTGGCACCTGATGAAAAGATCGTTATGACCGGGGACGTTCAGGCAACCTGAAAACCAGCGCGACGTTAACGACCTCGAGACGCGGTGCTGCGTCCCAGCGACCCAGTACTGCGTCGCCGACTGCGCCGTCGGCGACTGAAACCATGCGAGCTTTGCGCGACGAGGCTCTAGCAATCATCCGCCCTCGACAAGACGATGGCACGCTCACATATGCGCCGTCCCCGTGGCCGCCCTCCGCGGCGGAGGACAGCGCCCCAAAACCCGGGAGGTGGTGAGAACGCGCTCCGCCTGGCGGCCCCGCCCCGCGACGGTTCGTCGCGGCAGGGGGGGCGGCGCCCTGGAGGCCGCAGGGTTTGGTTTAGGGTTTAGGGTCCACTAGCCCAAGCTGGAGGCCTGTTGGACGTATCCCAACCACCGATGACCCACGACATACTGATCTCAAAAACGACGACGACGATACCGATGACGAAGACGACGACGTTGATCTCAAAACGACGACGACGACGACGACGACGACGACAACGACGACGACGACGACGACGACAGTCGCGCAAAGTCTTCTGGGAAGCCGCTGCAACGGCGATGCGGCACGCGCGCGCGACGGCGCGATTGGAAGAACGACGTACATTTTCTCGAGTCCCTATGCGTCGCAGGGACGCCGCCCAGCGGCGGTGAGATCGCATGGAATGGCTGCGCAACGAGCGCGGGATAGCTCGTTGCCTCGAGGGGACGGATCCCCAGTTCGCATCCTTAGCACTGCGGCGCGGTGCGCAAAGGCCGATACAAGGGCGATGCGGCGCGCGCACGCGAAGCCACGGATATGCGTGAGAGGTGCGCCCCGCCATTTGCAAAAGCTCTCAGAACACCATTCCCGGCACTCGGAAGACAAGGATCTGCGTTAGACGTGTGCCAAAATGGGGGGGCGCATAAAGGGGTGTAGAAGGGCTGCTCTCAGAGCGCCATTCCTGGCACCCCGGGGCCACGGATCTGCATGAGGGGCGCGCCCTGGGACTTGCAGAGGCTCTGAGAACACCAGTCCCGGCACTCCGAAGGCAGAATCGGCGTGAGGGGTGCGCCAAAATGGGGACGCGCATAAGGGGCGCCGTAAGGGCGCTTCAAGGCATTCCACGATTTAAATATTTAAAGGCTCTTACTTCTTAGAGTCCACGAGCCCAAACTGGAAGCCTGTTGGACGTGTCCCACCCACCCATGACCCAAGACATATTGATCTCAGAACGACGACGACGATACCAGTGACGAGGACGACGATGTTGATCTCAAAACGACGACGACGACGACGACGACGACGACGACGACGACGACGACAGTCGCGCAAAGTCTTCTGGGAAGCCGCTGCAACGGCGATGCGGCACGCGCGCGCGACGACGCGATTTGAAAAACAACGTATATTTACGCGAGTCCCTGTGCGTCGCAGGGACGCCGCCCAGCGGCGGTGAGATCGCATGGAGTGGCTGCGCAACGAGCGTGGGATAGCTCGTTGCCTCGAGGAGACGGATCCGCAGTTCGTATCCTTAGCACTGCGGCGCGGTGCGCGAAGGCCGATACAAGGGCGATGCGACGCGCGCACGCGAAGCGACAACAAAAAGGAGTAGATCCCCGCAGCAACTTACCGACGCCGTGGCGATGCATAACCCAGCTCGATGCGAGGCGCGCGGAATAGTTCGTTGCTTGGATCGTTGTTTCCACGAGAGAGGTTCCCCCGTTTGGCCCTTCCAGTTCGCCCCAGTGCCCGCGAAGCGGAGGGAAACGACGCCACCCACACGCCACCACCAGGATGCCTTCCTGGCCCCTGTGCCCAGCGCGCGCGCTGGGCGGGGCTGGGAGAGCGCCAGGGGGGGCGGGCGGGGGCGTTGTCCCCACACCGCGTCGCTGGCGCTGGGCCGAGCCCTCCACCGCGTCACGGCGGACTCGTAGCGATGCATTGAGAGCCGGCTTGCGCCGCCCACCACCGCCGCCCACCGCGGCGCCCCCGGAAAAACGCCGGCGAGACGCAGCTGCGCCTTCCTCCGGGAACTTCTCGACGAGAGGCTCCCGGGGGAGGGGGGCTTCTGGGCGGCCGTGGTCGCCCCGCCGCGCTGGCTCCGTGGCGCTCGAGCGCGCCGCGGAGTGGCCGCGCGACGGGGCGGCCATAGCCGCTCGGAAACCCCAGGGGGCCATGTTCAGCCTCCACGGAGCGGCGCCTGGGGAAGGGCACGGGGGCGACTCTCAACCCGAAAGGGTCGAGGTCGCGCCCGCACCTGTCGCTAAGGACAGTAACGACGCCATGCCTGGCATTCCGAGGCCACGAAGGTCTGAGAGGGGCGCGCCGTGTGATTCGCAAGCCGCCCCAAAAACGCCCTTTTTGACACTCCGAAGCCACGAATATGTGTGGGGGGTGCGCCTTGGGACTTGCAGACCCTCCCATAACGCCATTCCTGACAGTCCGAGGCCACGAATCTGCGTGAGGGGTGCACCCTGGGTTTTGCAGATCCTCCCAGAACGCCATTCCTGGAGCTCCGAGGGCCAGAATGAGGCCTGCGTTTTGCAAAAGCTTTCGGAACACCATTCCTGGCACTCCGAGGGCAAGGATCTGCGTGAGGGGTGCGCCGAAATGGGAGGCGGCATTAGGGGGCGCATAAGGAGCACGGTGGGAGTTCTGGGAATCAATATTTATAGGCTCCTAGTTCTTAGGGTTTAAGGTTTAGACGGGAGGACTCCCGAAGCCCCCCGGTGCCGAGAGCCTTCGACCTCGGCTCAGGCCGTCCAGCGGGGAGGGGGGAACTTGGCGCGACCCACAAGGAAAGCAGCACGGCCCACCAACTTCTGACTGATGCTGTTTACTAGTGGGTGTGATCCACGGAGCCACTGGAGGCCGGAGTGACAAGGCAGAGGGGTGTTTTACTGAAGCGCGTTTCTTTGACGTCGATGGAATAGTTCTGGTAGAGGCGCACTCCTGCTCGACGGTGCAGTAATTCTGCGCCTCCCCCATGTCCCCCATCCTCTCTCCCGTTCCGTCCTCCCTCCTCCGCCCTTCTCCTCTTCCTCCTCCCCCTCTTCGTCTTACTCCTCAAGCGCCAGCCCGGACCGCCTCCCGCGGCGGGAGCCCGCGAGCCAGCGCCAGGTTGCCGTCCCGCCGCTGCCCGCTCTCTCTCTCTCTCTCGCTCTCTCTCGCTCTCTCTCTCTCTCTCTCTCACGCACCCTCTTGCCTCTCTCCCTGCCTCCTCCTCCTCCTCCTCCTCTCACCCTCCTTTCCTCCCTTCAGGGGTCCTCAGCGCCGCACGGCTGCGGAGCGCCGCTCTCGGAGCGACCGGGCGCCTTCGCGCGCAGTGTCGCGCCTGCTGCGCTGCTTTGACGCGCTCGACCGTCGCGGCTGTCAGCCGTCCCGTGTTGGCGCCGCCTTCCCTATATAAGCAGCTGCGTGGCGGCGCCAGCCTCGGCAATGTTGTGAAGGAGTTTTTAGAGCTGTTCGGCAAAGTGGTGCCGGCCATCCTGATGCGGCCGCTCGGCCGCCGCGCGCGGGCAAAGAGGAGCAAGGCGCTCGTGGTGAAGCCCCTGCGGATCGCCTCGGTCCTGCCCATGCTCATGGTGATCGGGCCCATCGTCGATCCGCTCCTTGTCCTCCAGCTGCTGCTGGTGGGTGTCATGTTGCCCAGCACCCAGCTGCCACTGAGGAGTGCATTGGAGCAGGTCGCTGCACTCCTGCCGATGCCGTGAAGCACATCATGCTGCCCATCGGGCACGCTTCTCTACTGAGGGCGCTGCGGATGTTCGTGACGATCCTTCTCATGAAACTAGCGTTGATCAGGACTCCCGACCTCCTTCTCATGCATGCGTTAGTGCTCAGCGGTTTGGCACTACCACTGAGACTGTGCTATGCTGTGTGTCCTCCGGATTGAACGGCTCGGGAGGTTTGCTTCCCATGGCTAGTGCATCCTGTGCTTGATTTGACCCCCTTCTTTTCTGGACCTGGGTCCTAGGACCCAGGCCAATCCATGTTCCATGTTGCATGCTCCTCTTCCCCCTCTCCTCCCCCCTCCCCGTTGTCTTCCCGATCCTTCCTTCTCCCTACCCCTTGCCTCGATCGTGGGCCAGAGGCCGAGTTTCTCTTGGGATGCCTTTCGGGGCCTCCTGGAAATTATTCTGAAGTGTGTATGGGCCTCTGTTGGGCCTCCTAGGGGCGTCTTGGGGCATGTGGGGGGTTTCTGGCGGTCTAGCGAGTCATCTTGGGGTGGAAGGCTCGAGATGCTTTGCGCTCCTCCCCTTAGTCCTCTCTGGGGCCGTCTTGGGGGCCTCCTGGGCCGTTTTGCGTTCCTCTTGGGCCGTCTGAGGGCCGTCTTCGGGGCCTCTTGGGGCGAGCGCTGTTCAAACAAAAACAAGCGAATCTGGGGAAAACCCATCTGTTTCCGTCAGGATTGGGACGACGTTCGTTTCTTGGGCCCTTTTGGGGAGGCCCTTCGGGGCGTCTAGGGGGCCTCTCGGGAGGTCTGGAAGCCACCTTGAGCGATCTGGAGCCCTCTTGGACCGTCTCGGGGGTCTGGACCGCTTGGGGAGCGCACTCGGCCCCTCCAAGGGCCCACCATGGGTCCCGGACCGCCAGGGACACCATGGGTACCACAGATCGGCGGCGGGCACAGGGGGGCAAAGCGAGATGAGGTGGGCACTCTCAGAAGGCCCGAGGCCCCCCAAGCCTTCTCAGAAACTAGGACGCAAGCCTCTCGGAAGGCTGGAGGGCTTCTGAGAAGCCCCGCCACCTTCTGAGAAGGCCTTCTAACCTTAAGTCGGGCCTGTCCCTCTACAGGAGGAATATTCAAAAATGGTATAAAAAAATAGTCTGGGGCCTACTCTTTGGTGTTTTTACTATGTTCGAAGATTCTTTGACTACTTCTTCAGTTTCCCTCGAAGATCGGCCTGTGGGGGGACAGGCCCGACCTAACGCTAACCTCTCACTTCCCCCCCCTCGCTCGCCACCTGACGGGGGCGGAAAAGAAGCTTGGGAAACGCAGGCCGCCCCGGGGCCCCGGGGGCCCGGCCGCCGGGCACATGCTGTACCAAGCCTCCAGAGCTCCGCGCGGCTTCGCCGCGCTGGACCTCTCTCCGGAGATGCCGGCGCGGCGGCGCCGGAGGCGCCGCCAGGGGCCGCGCCGATCCAGGAAACCCGCGCGGACCCCACGGGATCCAGGAAACCCATCCAAGGAACGTGTTTCTCTAGAGAAATCCGGACCGGTCAGACTCCAAGAGATCCCGTCCAAGATATGTGTGCATGCCGTCAGCATGCTGAACACTGCCGGCTGCCCCGCTCAGGGGAACGGCGCGGGGTGGGAGGGGATGAGCGCCAAGGGGGGCCGCCAGGGGTGCGGGAGAGGGGGACCGAGCGAAAGCCCCGAGCGGGTCCGCGTGGATCTCCGAGCGACGTCTTCGTGCAGTTGTGGCTTTGGCTCCCACGCTGCACGGCGCGCAGAATGCCACCATCGGCCGCAGTCTCTTCCAGATGCACACCTTCCAAAAGCAACCAGGAGAAGCGTGCAGAAAAATCCGCTGTCCCTCCAGAGTGCGATCCCATAGGCACGAATCCCAGACGAACGAGCACAACGAGACAAGCGCACTGAAAGTCCTAGAACAAATCGAAACGCGATGGGACAAACGCATCCCTTTCCGCATGGGCTACTCTGCTCCCATGAGTCGTCGTCGCTCTCGCCTGCGCCCTGTCCAAGAGAGGAAGAGAAGACTCGGGGGTGTCGCCGAGCACTTGTCGGGGTCCTTCAGCGGCGTACGAGCTCCAAGCTGCGGCGGGGGAATCCACATCCAACAAATAGCGGAGGGAGGCATCTGCGGGCAATTTACATCCATATCCACAGCGTCTCGCACTTGCGGACAGCCTTGCCAATAAACTCGAGACGCAATAGACATTCATTGAAATCTGGCGCATGGCGATGCCAGACTTCATCCATGTCCGCTGAGCCTCTGCATGCTGGACCCCGTTCCGTTCGAGGAATTGGAATTGGATATGAAATTCGGTCCGCAGGATGGGCCGAGAAGATGCGGTGAGAAGCCAGGGAAGTCGAGAACACAAAACGAGTGTGCTCTGATGCTGCAAGGGCAACGACTCCGTGCGGGAACAACGAAACACTCGGGCCGAAACCATCATCGCTAATGTTGAGAGCTAACCTCCGGTCTGTGAAACAGTTCCCTTGAAGCATGGTTCTCTTCTCTTGCCACTCCTGAACTACCACCTCGCAACAAAGGCAACCAGACCAGAGAAGAGATGCCTTGGTGCAGTCCCATCCATTGCTTGGACACTTGGGAAGACACGACGCCCAATTCTCATTTTTCCTATCCGACCGACCCCGCTTCATGGAGGTTCCCACGACCAACGCAATATCTCAGCGTTCCCAGAAATTCAATACGTTTTCACCTGCGAAGTACGTGCGTAGATTAACACTTCCACATGCAGACATGATGAAAAAGGAGACAGAGGGAACGAGAGAAAGAGCGAGAGACAAAGGAGAGTGAGAGAGAGAGAGAAACAACGAGAGAGTGAGAGAGAGAGAGAGCCAGAGAGGGAGAGAGCGAATAGCAACATGTGTATGCATCTACAGAAAGAGAGATACGCATGTAAACACCAAAGAAACACAAACTATAGATTTGCATACGCAGCACATCAAGAGTGGTCAGCGACGCATGGGGCTCCGGACGAATTCCCCCCGAGAGAGAACGACAAACTCATCGGAACGTCAGGAAACTGTGCCGATATTCTTTCTCGGAGAGGCGAAGTCCAGATCCCTTGGCTCCAACTGGACCAGCTCCAGCTGGACTTGGCGCCGCCGAGAAGGTTTCGTAGGCCGCGAGGGAAAGTAGGCCCATGCAGGAGAGGGTGAGAATTTCCAAGACGTCCAGCGTCGCGGTTTTTGCTCACGTGGCTTCCCAGAGGTTGACCTCTGATGGGGGAGCGGCCCGAGGCCTGGCAATTATGAGGGCCCCCATGGCCAAGGCCAAAAACTTGAGAGTTGTTATGAAGGGGCCCACAAACACACACACACACACACAAAACAAAAAAAAGGAGACACAGACAACAGGATTCCCTATGGTTTCACATCTTTTCGGGGTTTCTGTCTTCCCCCCAACTTCACATGTTTTCCCTACCTTCTGGGGAATCGACGATTCATTGTGTCTGTGTGTGTTCTGTCCCATCCTGATGTTAGGCTGTCAGCAGAGAGCTCCCGCCCTGCCTCGCTCCCTGCACACCGCGGCCGCCAGGCCAAAGCTGTGCCTGCGCTCCCTGCAAGTGGAGGCCAGTCCACACGAGACCATTCCGCAAGAGACCCAGGACCCCGAGACCCATGGACGTCCATGGACTTTTTGCGCGGGGACGCCGCGCCTTCCGCGGCAAAAGCATCGAAACCCAAGAAACCCCGTGCACCCTGGAGGCAAGCAGGGTGTTTCTCGGCATGGGCCCCGAGCGCAGGTGTCCGCATCACGTCTTCGACGAATGACGACGACACGCCGCGGCCCCCAGGCCCCAGAAAGGTGCCGGTCCTCCCCGAGGGATCCCGCCTCGCTCTCCTGGGCGGGGATCGTTCGCAGCAGCAGGCTTGTTTCGCGACGCAAAGGGTGTCCAGGTGCGTGGTGTGCCTGAGATCGAGGCTGGCGCGGCGCGTCACCAACCAGCATCGGAGGAGCCAGCACGAGCGGGGCCCGCAGGTTCCGCCTGTTCTCCCAATGCACTTTCGGGGGGAGAGGGGGGGGGAAAGGGAAGGGCAGGGAACGCGCGAAGCACCAGCCAGAAACCACTCGCCGTCAGCCGCCTGCAACGCCAACGGGGGACAAAGACTGCCCCCACTGTAGACTGCAGGGGCACAAACAAAATCACGGACTCGGTGCGCGGGCGATTTTCCGCCACTGCAGAATTTTCTCGCATCAAAACGTAGCTTTTGCTCCCGCAGCGGGGGGGGCAGAAAAGCGGAGAGAGGAGGACGGGCTGAGGGGGGGAGGAGGGGGGGAGGAAGGCAGAGAAGGGCACACCTGCCTAAAGATACGAGTTCCCACAGAACTGTATCATCCTGAACAGGCACGTGCTTGCAACGGCCACGCGGTCCAGACAAGCAAACGCTACCTGTGACAACAATTGCGTGGGCATTTGCCCGAAAACTGGCGCGACAAACTTTAACCGCGAATGACAACACATTCAGAACCTCGCGCTCGGATGCCAGGGAGGAGGAGGTGGAGGAGGAAAAGGAGGAGGGGGAGGACGAGGAGGAGGAGGAGGAGGAGGAGGAGGAGGAGGAAAGGGAGGGAGACGAGAAGGCATTTTGCGAATCGTGGAACGCGCTTGGTGCTGCCGAGTCCGACCGACCCCCCGCTGCCTCGCCCCGCCGTGCCTCGCCCTCCGCCAGGCGGGGGGGGGGGCGGCAGACACACCGCGCGGGCTCGGCAGAGAACTCCGCCGCGGGGGGCGCGGCGCGGCCAGAGGGATGCCCACAGGGTCACGCAGGGTGGCGTGCTCGGCAGAGGGCCGCGGAGGGGCACAGCGCCCCCGGGGCCAGGCAGAGCCGGCGACGCTCGGCAGAGGGGCAGGAGGCACCTCGAGGGGGAGGTCTCCGCACGGGCAGGCAAGGGCGTCTAAAACCTGGCAACGGGGCTGCTGCGCTGGATGGCACCCGTCCCAGAGGGGCAGCGATAGGGGGACCGGGGCAGGGGGGGGGGAACATCGACCAGGAATCGGCGACACATCGCCGACAAATCGGCGAGATGCCCCCGATAGCGAATCGGCACGTGCCTGGGGGGGTGGGCTATCAGGTCCCTAACTCGGGGGCGCGCAAACATGGATTAGATATCCATGGATTTGGCGCGCGGTCGCCAAGTCCATGGATCGGGGGAGGTGCCCTCCCCCAAATGCGGCCGGCGCCGCCTCGCTCGGCGGCCGGAATCCGCGATTTCCCATGGACCCAGGACCCGTCGCTAATCCACGCCCCCTTGATCCGTGTTTGCGATCGCCTGAGATTGGGGGTCGATGCGTCCCCCCATGTCCCATGTGCCCATCCCCCCCCCTATCGTTAGGTCGTGCGTGCCCTCCTACAAGCGGATTTTGGATGAAAATTGAAGAACAAGCAGAAAATGCTTAAACATAGCGAACAGAGATAAACAAATCGCCCACACACTATGATTTGCTTTACAATAATCCTCCTGACTGACTGAACCCTATCGTTGCCTGGCTGAACCCTACCGTTGCCCCGCTGGCCCTGCAACGGCCAGCGGCTGCCGCTGGCCGCCCGAAGGCGCCTCGTGCGCTGGCTGGCGGCTCTGGGTCTGTGCACCGGTGGGCCGCCGCGGAAGCTCCCAGGGGAACAAGTGGAGGGAGGAGGAGGAGCACCGCCCGAATGAGAGGAGGGCGGTCAAGAGCAAGAGCCGAACGAGAAGAAACGAGGTCCCGTCCCACGCGGCACGCACGGTGGGCCGTCCTGGGTGCAAATGGAGGGAGGAGGAGGAGGAGGAGGAGGAGGAGGAGGAGGAGGAGGAGGAGGAGGAGAGTTAGGAGAACTCCTTGGGGCTGGCCAACCCTTGCGCTGGCGTGCACTTCTGGGTTCCTTACGGCAGGCCCCCGCACAGCGGCGGGCAGTTAGCTTCAACCACAGGGTCAGGCAGCCGTGGAAGAACATTGAGGGCCACGCCTGACCAAAGCTGCGCCCGCGGCCGCCGAGAAGCCGTGTCCGCGAGTGCATGAGCTGGCTGGGTGAGCTGGGTGAGGAGCTGGGCGAGGGAGGCCCCCGATCTCCTTCTCTCTCTGTTTTTGTTGTTTCTCTCTCTCTCTCTCTCTCTCTCTCTATATATATATATATATATATATCGCTCTCTCTTTCTCTTCTCTGTTCCTCCTTGTGTTCGGTGCCAATCCCCCCACCAACTCTCCACGGGCTCGACTTCTGGAGAGATAGGCGGTGACACTCCGCAAGGATCCTCGAATAGCACTGGTAGCCTGGAGGCGAACAACACACTCCAACACACATCTACAGACACGAGCAACCCGTGCATGATGTCATACCATGACACATGGGTTCATGCTCAGAACGGTCTCGTAATGGCAAGTGTGGCATGCCTCCCTTCTTGTAGATCCATGCCGAATACACTACATCAGTAGAAGAACAAACAGCATAGGCATAGGGTGACCACACGCCTTCGGAGGTCCGCACGGATTCCTTGGACTGGTGTTGGAGACATCTTACCAGAGCGCGGAGAGAGCCAAGGGCGGCGCCAGAGGCGCCGCCAGGGGAGACCACCGCCGACCCCAGATGTCTACGCGGACCTCCGACAGTGTATGGTCATGGCTGGTCTTATTCGACGCACGCGCCCTTTTCTACACTGCCCTCCTCCCGCGCTAGAATCGTGGTGCCCTAGACATTAGGACGCAAAATTCACTGGCCCAGCGGGCCAGAGGCGTGCTAAGAGGTCTGGTAATACATGTAAGACATTAATTCTTACACGCAAGGCCGCCCCTGGGGGTCCCCGGACTAGAAATAACCCTGCAAAGTGGGCTCAATGATGCCGGAACTCCCTGGGGCCGATTTCCAAACCCGAAGCCCCCAAAACGGTCCAAGAGGGCCCCGAACCGCTGAACGATCGGTCCCAAAAGGGCCCCGAGATGCAAAGATCAAGTGTCCGTGGATTCTCCAATGTTTTTGGGGTCTCCACTTTTCGAGCTTACGACGCGCCAAAACGTCCCAAAAGGCCCCAAGATCGCCCCAAGACGGCCCCAAGAGGCGCCCAAGACGGCTCAAGAGGGCCCCAAGACGGCCCTGAGAGGTGCCCGAGAGGGGGAACACGAACCGAAAATCCTAGCCTTCCGCCCCAAGAGGCACCCAGGAGGCCCCAAGAGGCCGGAAGAGGCCTCGAAGAGGCTCCCACGAGGCCCCAAGAGGGGCCCCGAGGACCCAAAAGATATGCAAAAAGGTCTCAAAACAGCCCTCAGGCCTTAGACATCTGCCTCGAGGAGGCCCACGATAGGCCTCGACGATATCCCGACGAGCATCCGAGAAGCCTCAGGCCCCCCACCCAGGCACGGTGGCGGGATGGGCAGAAAAAAACATCGTCGTCGTCAGTCCCCAAAAAATTGAAGATCAAAGGGAAATGGCAATTCAGCAGACGGGGAGCCCCTTCCCTTTATCCCTTCCCTGCGGGGGAGGGGCGGCGGGGGGGGGAGGATCCCAGGTCAAAGTACTGCCCCCCGCACTCGGGTTCCGGCGGGTCCGGGGGGGGGGTGCCAGCGGGGCCCGGGGCCAGGGGGATGTCCCGCCTTCAAGGTCGGCGGCACCGGCCACAAGGCCTTTGCAATAAGGTACGAGAGTGGGTCTTCTGGCCACGGCGAGCCTCGGCCACGAATGGGCTCTCCCAGTTAGATAGCGGCCAGACAGAAAGAGCCCTTCCAGACTAGTGGCCCTGAGTTCAGTGTCGGGCCTGTATCTGGAGAGCTCGCCTCGGTCATCTTGTTAACGTTAGGCGGACTTCACCAGCAGGGTTGTAGCGTTGCCCCGCTCCTCCCCCTCCTTCTCCTCCTCCCAACAAATGATCATCCTCCTCCTTTTCCGACCATGCCCTCCGCGGGTCTCCCCGAAGTCATCGGAGGTCTCGGGGTGCACCTGAGGGCCTCCGAAGCATCTCGAAGACCCCTGAGGCCCGCAAGCAGGGACTAGGACGCCTGAAAAGCCTGGGGCATGCTACATCCTCGTACTCATCCTGCATCTTGCTTTTTCCTCCTTTTCCTCCTTCCCCCCATCTTTTTCCCCTTCCCCCTCCTCCCCGTCTTTCTCCACCTATTCATCCTCCCTCACCATCCTCGAGGTCCACTATCTCCGAGCGTGGCGTGTGTGTGTGTGTGACCATGTGTTTGTGTGCGCGTGTGCATGTGTATAAGTGCGTGCGTGGGGTGGATCGGTGCATGGGTGCGTGGGTGCGTGCGTGCCTGAGCGTACGTGGGTGGGCGGGTGTGCGCGTGTTTGTGCGTGCGTGCGTGCGTGCACGTGTATATGTTTGTGTGTGCACTTCCGTTTGCGAGTTCGTGTGCGGGCGCGGGTGTCTGTGTGCGGGTGCGTGTGTGCGCTTGCGTTTGCGAGTTCGTGCGCGCGTGCGTTTAGGTGTGCGTGTGTCGAGCCATCGAGGGCGCGCGTCCAACCATATGGGAGCAACTGACCGCGGCCTGAGCTTGCGGAACAAATTCGGGCCGCTTCGGGACCTTTGGGCAGAACCAGACAGCACCAGAGCAGGCAATCCCAACAAAGATCACCGAAAAATAATCGAGATTATTTTGAGCCCCCAGCACGCTCTGCTGTCGCAGAAGCGCCCAGGGGCCATCCCGGGGGGCCTCCCCGGGGGGGGTCCATGGGGAATGGCACTTCCCCCATAAACCCACGCTGGCATCGCACGGGTAACCAGCACGCAGACCCCAAGGGCCCTCAGAGGGGACCCTCAGGGACCCTCAGCACCAGGCATCGCACGGATAACCTGGCCCAAGGGCGATCCAGGGAAACGTTCCCCATCTTTCCTGTCGTTTACCAGGGACGGCGCCCTGGCACGACAGTGCAAGCCCATCACTGCCCATCACACCGTCAACCGAAGAGTGCGTCTCAGAACGATGGGGCGTCCAGCCGTCCACCGAGGACTGCGACTCGGCACGACCGGGCATCCGCCCAGCATCGTACGGATAACTGGCGGAAGCTCGGGCAATCGAGGCAGGATTCAGCAACGTCCCCGCGGCCGTCGGGAGGCACCACGCCGCACGTCTGCCTTCGAATGACCAGGCTCAGCCGTCCCGCAACGTCTGCCCTCCAAGGGCCGGGCTCAGCCATCGCAGCCACCTCTGGCCGCCTACACGCTTGCCGCCTCGTCGCCGCCGATGGCGTTCCTTGAGGCGCGCCGCGCGCTGGCGCCAGACGGCTGCCTTCAGTTCCACGAGCTGCGTCTCGAGGTCGACGAAAGCACCCGCGGCAACGTGCTCTCTGAGCACCGCTAGCCTCTGCCACTGCGCAGTCATGGCTGCGTCGCCGTGCTCGTCCACCGCTTCTTCGTCCGCTTCGTCCTCCTCTTCTTCCTCCTCCTCCTCCTCCTCCTCCTCCTCCTCCTCCTCCTCTTCCTCCTCCTCCTCCTCCTCCTCCTCCTCCTCCTCCTCCTCCTCCTCCTCCTCCTCCTCGTTCTCCCCGACGCCACCGAGGAAGGAGGCCGGATGGGGCTCGGACTCCTCGCCTTCCAGCTCGCCGTGCTGGTCGTCTGGCGGTGCGGGCTGGGTAGCGGGATCTGCGCCGCGCTGGGCGTCGGCTTGGGCGCCGGCTGCGGCGCCGACCTCCGCGCAGCCGCCGTCGCCGCCGCCTCTGCCGATCACCTCCGCCTCGGGCACCCACCAGCGCGCACCTGGCTCGAGGGGACGAGGTGCGCCTGCCCGGGGAGGCGGCTCGCTGCGCGCAGGGCGGATCCGTGCCATCGCCACCTCCTGCCAGGCCACGGGCGCCGCCTCGATCGCCGTCTGAACCGTGGGCACATGCCGATGCCTCGAAGGCCACCGCCACGGCTGCCTGAGCCTCCGCGACGGCCTGGGACGTCTCGGCACCTCCGCTGCACGACCGCTGGGGCGCCGTTCCCGCTGGCCTGCGCGCCGTGTCTCCCTCTGAACTCGATTGAGCTCGCGTTGCGGCATCGCGCGCACCGCCGCCGCAGGCAGCGCAGAGTGGTGGCACAGCACACGCTGCGCCTCCCCACCTCCATGGCAGTCACGCCCGTCTCGCGGATGTCCGCGTCGAGAACAGGCGCGACGAGCGCCAAGCGCTCCACGAGCTCGGTCGCCGCGACCTTCGGCTCGGGAGTGCAGCTCGCGGCCGCCGCCCCTGCGGCCTCCGCCGCGCCGCAATCGGGCACCGAGGCTGCGCGGGCGGCCGCCAGGGCCGCAGCCTCGCCCGCAGCAACCGCGTGGCGCAGGTCGGCGTACAAGCCCTCCACGCGCGTCCCGATCTCGAGGACGCGCTGCAACGCCCCCGCCAGGCGCCCAGTGCGTGTGCGCGTGCGCGTGCGCGTGCGCGTGCGCGTGCGCGTGCGCGTGCGCGTGCGCGTGCGCGTGCGCGTGCGCGTGCGCGTGCGCGTGTGTGGGTGTGTGGGTGTGTGGGTGTGTGGGTGTGTGGGTGTGTGGGTGTGTGGGTGTGTGGGTGTGTGGGTGTGTGGGTGTGTGGGTGTGTGGGTGTGTGGGTGTGTGGGTGTGTGTGTGGGTGTGGTGTGTGGGTGTGTGGGTGTGTGTGGGTGTGTGGGTGTGGGTGTGTGTGTGTGGGTGTGTGGGTGTGTGGGTGTGTGGGTGTGTGTGTGGGTGTGTGGGTGTGTGGGTGTGTGGTGTGTGTGTGGTGTGTGTGGTGTGTGTGTGTGGGTGTGTGGGTGTGTGTGGGTGTGTGTGGGTGTGTTGTGGGTGGTGTGTGGTGGGTGTGGGTGGGTGTGGGTGGGTGGGTGGGTGTGGGTGGGTGTGGTGGGTGTGGGTGGGTGTGGGTGGGTGGTGGTGGGTGTGGGTGGGTGTGGGTGGGTGTGGGTGGGGTGGGTGTGGGTGGGTGTGGGTGGGTGTGGGTGGGTGTGGGTGGGTGTGGGTGTGTGTGTGGGTGTGTGTGGGTGTGTGTGGGTGTGTGTGGGTGTGTGTGGGTGTGTGTGGGTGTGTGTGGGTGTCTGTGTGTGTGCGTGCGTGCGTGCGTGCGTGCGTGCGTGCGTGCGTGCGTGCGTGCGTGCGTGCGTGTGTGTGTGTGTTTGCGTATGCGTATGTGTATGTTATTTGTATGTGCATGTGCATGCGCATGTGCAGATATGTGCAATTGCATGTGTCTGTGTATGTGTATGCGCATGTGCATGTGCATGTGCATGCGCATGCGCATGATTTGATGTATTGTATGTGTATGTGTACGTGTGTGTGAAAATGTGTATGTGCATGTGTCTGTGTCTGTGCTTGCGTGCGTTCGAGTGTGCGTGCGTGCGTGCGCGCGCTCGTGAGTGCGTGAATGCGTGTATGTGGTGTGTGAGCGTGTATGCGTGTGTGTGCGCGTGTGTGTGTGCGTGTGTGAATGTGTGTGAATGTGTGTGAATGTATGTGGATGTGTGAATGTGTGTATGGTATGCTGTATGTGTGTTGTATTTGTGCGTGTGCGTGTGCGTGTGTATTTGTGTGTGTGTGTCTGTGTCTGTGCCTGTGCCTGTCTGTGTCTGTGTCTGTGTCTGTGTCTGTGTGTGTCTGTGTGTCTGTGTCTGTGTCTGTGCCTGTGTGTGCGTCTGCGTGTGCGTGTGTGCGCGTGTGCGTGCGTGTTTCGCAGCGGTGTCCACACCAATCGGTTGGTCTGGCAGCTTTACAGGATTGTTTCTCCCTGTTTAACATCACTCGGATGATTCGGGCGCACCAATTGCGCTTCAAACTACCCGCGTCGAGCTCATGTTCCTCGGGTGCTTTGGCCGCTGCACCTTGGCTTTACTACGCCTCTCGTTGTTCACCACATTTCTGCATGGCCGTGACTGGCAATCGGCACCTCAACCTGTCGACCGCGCCTGAGGTCCCTCTGCAGCGCAAACTCAGAAGTGTGTGCGTGTGCGTGTGCGTGTGCGTGCGCGTGCGCGTGTAACTGTAAGTGTAAGTGTAAATGTAAGTGTCAATGTAAGTGTAAGTGCGTGTGAGTATGCGTGTGCGTGTGTGCGTGTGCGTGTGCGTGGAGAGCAAGGCCTTTCTTGACAAGTGTAACTATGCCGGGAATTGAGACCCAAAGTCTTAGCCTGCAAATGATACTTAATGTAACATTGTCAGTGCCAGGTGCGACGAAGATGGGGGCCAAGAAGAGGTGGCTAGCGCATCATGGCCTGAAGGAAGCATGTACGGGACGAGGGCGTGGGGCATGAGCGTTTTGGGAGAAGAAGAAGAAGAAAAACATGGGCCATGAAATCTAGGAGATTGCATGGCCCCGCCCATGAATATCCGAACACCCCGAGCCCCCACCCCGCTCATGCCCTCCCCCCTGACAGCGGTCCCATTCCGTTCCGTCCCCCCCCCAGAACAAAATAAAATTATAAACATGAACTGTCGGAGGACCGCGCGGAGCTTCTTGGATCGGCGCAGGACCGCCCTTGGAGGCGCACGAAACGCACCAGGGCCGGCGTCGGAGCCGACGCCAGGGGGGCTACAGTGCCGATCCGAGAAATCAGGCTGGGACACATAATGTTTCTGTGTTCCTTTGTCGGATTCCACTCCACTCCCCAAAAATCCCGTTTCCGTTGCCATTCATGTTCAACGCATTTCCATTATTTGTGATAACGCCCGTGACGTGACCGGTTTTGCTTTCTCCTCTCGCCTCCCTCTTCCTCCGCCTCCCCCCTCCTCCTCTCGTCGTCTTCGCCATCCTCATTGCATTGCAACCTGCTTCAAAAAAGGACGTCACACAAGGACAGGAAAAGGGAGAGAATTGGCAGGAAGGAGGGGGCGAGGAAGGCGGGGCCAAGCCGAAACGAACTGTCTGATTACAAGTTTGCCATATAACTATCGGTTCGTAACTACACATCTGCTGCGTTTCACCACCATCGCTGCGTTTCACCATCACGCTCCCACGGGACATTTGTCCTGCGTGCTTCTTTCCAAGAATCTGTATACACAAGACGTGGCCGGCTTGGGCGAGAGCGGGATACGTGGCCGCATGTCTTTTCAGGGCTCGGCCTTCGTGTGGCTACGTACGCCAGACCTCCGCACGTTCCATCCCATTCCACTCAGCATGTTCCAGTCCAATCCGTCCAGTGTTCTTGGCTCGGCCCGCTGCGCCTGGGGAAGCCAAGCAACACCGATACCACTACTCCCCGGACCTGTCCTGGGGTGCGCTGAGGACCAGAATTTCGAGGCGAATCGAGCACAAAAAAAGGCCAAGAATTTCGGGGCATCCTGGGAGGCCCAAGCGGGTGCAAACGAGGCATGGGTAGCGGTATGGGCACCCTTCTCTCCACCAAGCTTCGGCGTCTGGACCACCTTCTGTTCCCCCTCGGCGCGAGGCGCGGCAGCCTTCGCTGGCGCAGCACTGCGCCGAGGAGCAGTCCGCCCCCTTGACCGCGCACCCGTCAACCAACGCCGGCTCTGCGGGCTGGGGCGCGTCGGGGGGCGTCCTGAAGCCCACCGCCTCCTGTCGCGGGGGATCGGCGCACGCAAAGAGCTAGATTGAGAGGCGGGGGGGAGTGGAGTAAAGAGGAAACTTCGACATAGCATCGGCGATATCGCCGATCAATCGGCGATAGGGCCCCGGTAGCGATTCTGCACGTTCCTGGGCAGGGTGGGGCTATCAGACCCCTATCGGCGGGTAGTGGGCGACTGGGGGTCGAACCGTCCCCCCCTGTGCCCATGCCCCCCTTATCGCTACCCCTGATGAGTCGAAACCCAAAACCGTAGCTAGATCTGGCATAAGCATCAGCGCTCGGATTTCCGCGCGGATGTTGTTGGATCGGTGCCAAGGCACCCCCCCAAGCGGCGCCTCCTGCGTCGGCCCTGGCGCGCCAGGGAGGGGGTCCAGCGCCGATCCAAGAAATCCGAAGTACGCGCGGAGCTCCGAACATGCATGTGTATGTTATTTTCTTTCGGCGGGAAGGGTACCGGGAAGGCCACCGCCGCTTGGCGCGGGCAAGAATCAGCACAATTGCAGAACCAGATCTGCAATGAGTCAATCCGCGCGGATGTTTACCCAAGATCGACCTCTGGGGCCCGCTATCGGGCCCCAGAGGAGCAACGTGGGGCCCAGCAATAATGGATCTGGGACGGAAGCGCACACCTGGGGGAGGGGTCTGGACCTTTGGAGATGATACGCATTTGGGCCGCAATCAACATGCTCGACCACGATCCAGAAAAGAGCAGAAGCTTCTCTGGAATATGGCCTTGCTATCCCAATAGAAATTTACCTCGCTAGCTCCGGCGAACGAAATGTAGTCCCTCGATTAATGCGGGGCTCCGCGCAGCAACCTCGACGCATATTCGGGTGCACAGCGCGGGCCTTCGATTGTTTTCTGGCCAGACTTACGACCGCCTCAACACATGTTTGGGGGAGCGCGTGGGGCATCGGTGGTGTTTCTGGAGGGTCTGTTTGGTTTTTTCCCCGAACGACGGGCACTATGAGTCAACGGCGATCTGAATCCGAAAGGCGGTCGGCTTCAAGATTGAGCCGAAGCCCATCGGGCAGGTTTCTTGGACGTCATATCTGGTCAGATTGCTAAAGTTCTTGAGGCACCTCGGGAAAGAGCCGGGGCGGGAGGCGGGGGGAGGGGGAGGATGTGGGCGGCCAGGCGGCCAAAGGGATGAGATGGAGGGAGCACGACGTCAACTCCGAAGGCTTGAGAGATTCCAGCGGGTTCCCCGCGAATTCGCGCCGGAGGACCAGTAAACCCCCAGGCCACAAGACTCCGTGAAAAATCGTTCTAGGGCTTTGCGACTTGTCAGAAACCATCTATCGCACTTTCGAGATTGTTTTGGAATCCGGCGGGGTCATGTGGGTCATTGTGAACGCGGTTCAAGAATTCGATGGGATCCCATAAACCATCGGGGACATTTCGGGCGCGCAACGCGGATTCGAAAGGGGAAACTTGGGATCGCCAGGCACAGATATGTGTGTAGGTGTGCAGGTGAGTAGGTGTGCAAGTGCGTAGGCGCGTGGGTGTGTAGGTGCGTGTATGTGTGTGTGTGTGATTGTGTGTGCGCGTGTGTGCTTGTGTGCGTGCGTTTGTGTGTGTGTGCGTGTGCGTGTGTGCGTGTGTGCGTGTGTGTGCGTGTGTGCGTGTGTTTGTGTGTTTGTGTGTTTACGTGTTTGAGCGTATGTGTGTTTGTGTGCTTGCGTGCTTGTGTGTTTGTGTGTTTGTGTGTTTGTGCGTTTGTGTGTTGACTGTTTGTGCGTTTGTGTGTTTGCGTGTTTGTGTGCGTGTGCGCGCGCGCGTGCGCGCGCGTGCGCGTGTGCGCGCGTTCGTTCGATGCCCGCCCACAGCGGAAACGCCATGTCCTTGCGCCGGCTCATACCAGGCCGCACGCCACGGCAAGCAACGCCGGCTGCAGTGGACGAGGGGGAGTCACGCGGGTGGGGCACGGCCCACTGCGCAGCCACCCAACACCAAACTACACAACCCGCGCGCTGCGCCCCCATCCGCCTGGACCGGCCCCTTCCCGGCACTGGGCACACCGACGCTCACGCGATTTGCGAACAACACGCGCCACACTGGTGGTTGCCGCTGTCGGTTTTGGTGGGCGGACCAGCCCGTTCGGGGTTGCGTGATGGGGCGGCGCCTGCACCGCGCGACTCCACACATAGCCTATGGGAATCCGGGTGGGTGAGAGAGCGTGTTTGATCCACACGCGTGCGCTTGCGTAAAAGGGGAAGAGAGGAGAGGGGCCACGATAAGATTCAGTCTGCCGGCCACGGCCATACCATCACACCTGAGAGGGAGGGAGGGGGAGGAAGGGGAGGAAAAGGGAGGGAGGAGAGGAGGGGGACAGGCCAGAAGGAAGGAACGGGGCGGGGGGGCAGAAGTCCAGGCAGGAGGCGGAGAAAAGAGGAGGGGGAGGGGAGGGAGAGGACGACGAGAACGACTAATCGAGGCCGGGGCCAACGCTCCAGGCACGAAGCCGGTGGCTCCGGATGCCACACCGCAACATATCACAGCGCAGCACAGCACGGTCGCGTGTGTGCGTGTAAATGGCAGCACATCACAGCACAACACAGCACATCACGACACAGCACAACAACGCACAACACATCATCACATCACAGCACATCACAGCACATCACAGCACACGCAGCTTGGCGTGCGTGTGTATGTGTGGATGTGCGTGTGCGTGTGCGCGCGCGTGCGCGTGCACGTGCGCGTGCGCGTGCGCGTGCGAGTGCGCGTGCGCGTGCGCGTGCTTGCGCTTGTGCGCGTGCGGGTGTGGGTGTGGGTGTGGGTGTGCGTGTGCGAGTGCGAGTGCGTGTGCGTGTACGTGTGCGTGTGCGTGTGCGTATGCGTGTGCGTGTGCGTGCGCGTGCGCGTACGGGTGTGCGTGTGCGTGTGCGTGTGCGTGCATGTGCATGTGCATGTGCATGTGCATGTGCATGTGCATGTGCATGTGCATGTGCATGTGCATGTGCATGTGCATGTGCATGTGCATGTGCGTGTGCGTGTGCGTGTGCGTGTGCGTGTGCGTGTGCGTGTGCGTGTGCGTGTGCGTGTGCGTGTGCGTGTGCGTGTGCGTGTGCGTGTGCGTGTGCGTGTGCGTGAGCGTGTGCGTGTGCGTGAGCGTGTGCGTGTGCGTGTGCGTGTGCGTGTGCGTGTGCGTGTGCGTGTGCGTGTGCGTGTGCGTGTGCGTGTGCGTGTGCGTGTGCGAGTGCGTGTGCGTGTGCGTGTGCGTGTGCGTGTGCGTGTGCGTGTGCGTGTGCGTGTGCGTGTGCGTGTGCGTGTGCGTGTGCGTGTGCGTGGGCGTGTGCGTGTGCGTGTGCGTGTGCGTGTGCGTGTGCGTGTGCGTGTGCGTGTGCGTGTGCGTGTGCGTGTGCGTGTGCGTGTGCGGCGTGTGCGTGTGTGGCGTGTGCGTGTGCGTGTGCGTGTGCGAGTGCGTGTGCG
>CAUYUJ010011203.1:177151-187151 GCA_963575745.1 Prorocentrum cordatum
TGCGTGTGTGCGTGTGTGCGTGTGTGCGTGTGTGCGTGTGTGCGTGTGTGCGTGTGTGCGTGTGTGCGTGTGTGCGTGTGTGCGAGTGTGCGTGTGTGCGAGTGTGCGTGTGTGCGTGTGTGCGTGTGTGCGTGTGTGCGTGTGTGCGTGTGTGCGTGTGTGCGTGTGTGCGTGTGTGCGTGTGTGCGTGTGTGCGTGTGTGCGTGTGTGCGTGTGTGCGTGTGTGCGTGTGTGCGTGAGTGCGTGTGTGCGTGTGTGCGTGTGTGCGTGTGTGCGTGTGTGCGTGTGTGCGTGTGTGCGTGTGTGCGTGTGTGCGTAGTGCGTATGTGCGTGAGTGCGTGAGTGCGCGTGCGCGTGCGCGTGCGCGTGTGCGTGCGCGTGCGCGTGCGTGCGCGTGCGTGTGCGTGTGCGTGTGCGTGAGGGTGTGCGTGTGCGTGTGCGTGTGCGTGTGCGTGCGCCTGCGCGTGTGCGTGTGCGCTTGCGTCCGCGTGAGCGTGCGTGTGCGTGTACCTGTGCGTGTGCGTATACGTGTGCGTGTGCGTGCGCGTGCGCGTGCGCGTGCGCATGCGTGTGTTTGTGTTTGTTTGTTTGTGTGTTTGGATGTGTGTGTTGTGTTCTGTGTTGTGTGTTGTGTGGTGTGTGTTGTGTCGTGTGTGTTGTATGTTGTGTGTTGTGTGTTGTGTGTTGTGTGTGCGTGTGTGCGTGTGTGTATGTGTGTGTGTTTGTGCGTATGGGGGGGAAGGGGGGTGCTCGACTTTTGCCTCAACGGTAACCTCATCGTTCACCTCAATTTTGATCTCGGCATTCACCTCGGTTTAAGTCGGGCCTCAAATTTGACCTTGGTATATCCTCGGCGTTCTAGTCGGGCCTCAGTTTCGACATCGGCTTTCGCCTCGGCGCTTTAGTCGGGTTTCAATGCTGACGTCGATTGTGACCTCAATTTCGACCTCGGCATCGGCCCCTGCTTTCGGGTAGCATTAGAAATTGCGTCAATCGGTCGCGTTTGTCTCAAGTGCACCCTCAATTTTGACCCCAATCTTGACTTCGGTATTCGCCTTGGCGTTTTAGTTGGGCCTACATTTTGACCGCGGTATCCAACTCGGCACTTTAGTTGGGTGTTAATGCTTCGACTCGGCGCTTAAGTCGGGCATCCGTTTTGACCTCAGAATCCACCTCGACGTAGTAATCGGGCCTCGATTTTGACCTCGGCAATTGACCTCGGCGACGAAAGCTGACCTCGGCGTTCGCCGACCCGCCCCGACCCGGACCCGCCCCAGCCTTGACTCTGACCAGATCTCTGACTCTGACTCCAGCCCGACCCCGTTGCCCTAGGCCCTGGGCCCTAAGCCCGATGCTAGCTAGCCACAAGCCGCCAGCAACGCGGCGGCCAGGCCCCAAGTGCAAGGCACCAGTCACAAGCCCGAGCCCTACTGGCCCTACACCCAAGGACTAGACTAAGCCGTAGCCTAGGGTTTAAGCTAGGCCCTAGGCCCTAGGCTGGGCCTAGCCCTGGGGCCTGCGGCTTAGGCCCTAGAGTTAGGGCCCAAGGCTACGGCCGAGGACCAAGCCGCCCAGGGCCTACGGCGTAGGGCTGGCGGCCTTGGGCCCAAGGGCGCAGCCGCCTGGGGCCTAACCGCCGAAGCGGCCACCCGCACGACGGCGCATACAAAATGTAGAAATTCTCCTCGGCGCGCGCCAAAATAAATCGAGGCCTTTCGCGCGTGGCGCCGGTCGCTCTGCCAATTATGGGGCTGGCGCCCGCCAGTTCTCGGGATGGTCGCCCGCCAGTTCTCAGGATGGCCGCCCGCCAGTATGTCGCCTTGCCTGTTCTGGGGATCGTCGCCCGCCAATCCTGACTTCTGAGGTCTGTCGCCCGTCAGTCCTCGGGATGGTCGCCCACCACTTCTCGGAGTGGTGCCAATCGAACGATCGAGGCCTCTCACTGGGGAAAGGCAATTCATCGAGGCTTCTGAAGCGAGCACAAGCTTGATCGAGGTATTGCATGTCGCACGCAGGAAAACCCAGGTGTGCCTTGGCGCAAACCAACAACAACCGAAGGACACATCGAGGTTTTCATGGCGCACACCAAAAACAGCCGAGGTCTTTCGTGGGGAACACGAACAAATATCTAGGATTATCCCACGGCGCACGAAATGAACGATCGAGGTCATTCGTGGCACACAAACACACACACACACACACTAATCATCGAAATGGTTCCAACATCACACGCAAAACAACAAGGGCCTCCAACCTCATACGGAAAACGCGTCGAGGACCAAGAGCAAGGTCCTTACTGACGCGATCCTCATGGTGAAACTTAACTTATGATAACGCGGGGAATTGCATGTTGACCTTAAGTCGGACGTGTCCCTCTACAGGAAAAATATTCAAAAATAATCAGAAAATAGTATGGTGACGATTTCCTTGCATTTTGGGAGCATTTGTGGGAGCATTTTCGTCCAAAATCCCCCTGTAGGGGGACATGCCCGACCTAATGTTAGCCCTCAGGCCGTACACGAAAACACACAGATCGGAGCATGTTGCCTGAAGAGCCATACTGGTCGGAGGGCAAAGACGGCATCAATGACACGCTGGCCGGGCGACCCCACCAGGAGGGCGGCGTGCTTCCGACCCAAGCCTGCCTGCTTGCATGGAATTCCCCCCCCGCTCACCCGCCAACCCGCCGCCTCCTCAATGCAGCGCTGGCCCGACAAGGCGTGTGAGCGAATCCCGGCTAGCATGAAGTGCAGACTTCATTCCGGGCCTCGCCACGTCTGCCGCCGCTTCTCGCCGTGCAAGTAGCCTTGACGCAGTCAAGCAGCAAAATGCCTCCAACGCGCCTTTCGTAAAGCAGGGCCCGACCTAAACAATGTTGTTCGTTTTCGTTTTGTTGTCGTTTTCCCTCGTTGTGTCTTCAATCCGCCTGCACGGCGAAACAAAATCAACACGAAAACGGCCCGCGAAATCTCAAAAAACACCGTTTAGGTCCACCCCTGGCTTAAAGAAACACCAGGTTTCTGCAAACAAACCCTACCTGGGAAGCACGGACCTTATTCTTGAGAGACGGCACGCGTGTCGTTGAGATTCTGGATCCATCCCGCCAGGAAAAAACTTCATCCAGGAAGGGCACGCCTGCCGCAAGCATTCGCACGAGGGGAGGGTTGCCCATCCCACCCGCCGGGTGCGATTTGAGATGAACCTCCCCCACTTCACCTGGCTACCTTCAAGGACCGAACGAAACCCAGTCTTTTGGCACCCAAGGGCGGGATGAGAGAGCACTTTCACAATCGCAAGCCCTGCCCGGGTGAGGATCAAAGATGTAGATGTCGCTTGCTAGAGGATCGGTTTTCAAGGATCATAGCTCCAGGTTTTGCACCCTTCTGGTGGACCTGCTTGGGCATCAGAGAAGGGGGGGCGCCCTCGAGGGCATGGCTGGAAACGTCCGCCTCGACATTCTGGCTCGGATCGCACCCGGGGGTCGACTGAGCTGGAGGAAACTGGTGAGGAAGAAGTTCTCAAGGCTCGAGGAGCAGGGCGTCTCGATGTTCCGAAGCCTCCCTGCCTCCGGGGCAGCAGTGCGTGATGAGCGGAGGCGCCCGAGAGGGGCGCTCCCAAAAAGGGGGGTCGCAAATCGTGGCCCGAGGCATGTCCGCGGACGAGGGGGCCACCAGGGGACGCATCAACAGAAAACAAAACATCATGAATACGAATAATGAGATTGAGAATGATAATAGTAATAAGAATAAAACATACGAATAACAATAACAACAACAATAAACATCATACGAATAACAAGAAAAATCGTCGCAACAGTAGCAGTACTAATAAAGATAATAATAATACTGACAAGAAGGGCCATAGCATCTGGGGAGATGCCCTGCCCTTGGCCATGCTATCTTCCTAAACGAATCATCAGCCCCCTGTTTGCCGCCCCCGAGATGAGCGGAGGCAGATAGTTGGCAGTCGTGATGTTCTCCTGGCGCCGAGAGGGGGTGTTGGCGGCGAACGCAAGGGGCTGGGGCGAGGGATGGGTCAAAGGCCACCCGCCTTCAGGGGAGCCTTATTCGAAGACCTGTCTTCAGGGGGGTAAGGTAGGGACCTGCCCAGGAGGGGAAGCATCGACTCCTGGACACGTCGATACATCGCGTCCAGAGCCGGGCCCCGTGTCTGCGATGAATACGCGATTCGGTGTCGATGCATCTAGAGGCTTCCCACATGGGGTACGAGTAGATGGGGTCGACGAATCGCGCCATATCGACAGTGCATAGCCGATACATTGGGGATGCATCGGCGATGCATCGCCGACGTGGGCGACGCATCGGCGCCGTCAGCGTGGAGAAAATCGGGCTCCATATCGGGCCGCACCGGCGAAGCATCGGCGATGCGGTGCGATCCTCCGACCCCACATCATGTGCCAAAAGATCATCGTCGTCATCTGATGCCGCTGCTGCCTCCTCTCCCTCCCTCGAGCCTCCCCATCAAAGGCTCCAGGTTTCGCTCATCTCTGCTGGCAGAAACAGCTCTTCCCCTGAGCCGGTCCCCCCCCCGACGTTGCCCTTGCCCCCCCCCCGAGGCGGGGCCTCGTCCGCCGCGACCGCGGGCGCGGCGACCCCCGCGGCGGCGGCGGCCTCTCGCGCGGCGCCGCACTGCGGCGGCGACGTCGACGGTTACGAGCGCGAGCGGACGGCCACGGCGATGACGACGGCGTCCAAAGCTGGGAGCAAGGAGCAAGGAAAAGCGGCACCAACGCCACCAACGGGTACCATCAGCTGGACCAGCGAATGGGGTCCCCCTGGTGATGTGGGTCACCCCCTCTCGAGACATCCACTATCCTAAGCTCGGGGAGGCATCGTGGACCTCCTCGCTGGAGGCGGCCCCCCTGGTGGTGGTGGTGTGGTGCCGCTTGTCCTTCCCCTACAGGGCCTCCCAAAAGATCAAAGCGTCGCAATTTTCGGCGCCAGCCGTTTTCGGCTGGCTGCGGGAGCCGGGGCTCTCACAGATCGTGCGGCTGGAGTCGACAGGGCTCTGGTCGTGATTTCGACAATGTTGTTACTGGATGTTCAATTACAGTTGACTCTGCTGCCCTGGCCCGCGTCATGTGAGTGGCGGGCGCAAGACAACACCCGTCGCTTGGAGAGCGTCCTGGACAAACTTGGTAAAAATGTGTAATCACCACCTGGTACATGACATGACAGGACAGGACAGACCCGCATGGAGACACCTGCGCGGGTGTAGAGGATGCGCGCCAGCGCCTGCTGTGCAAAAGTATGTCCTGTGCATCGGATGTGCACACGATGAACTACCGATCCATCGAATCCTCACGCTTCAGGGCCGCCGCACACTCTCAGCGTTTTGCAACAAACCTACGCCGCTGCTCGTCGAGCCGGCGGCCCTCTGAGGTCTAAAAGCGGCACCGCCTTGCAAACATAGACACATAGCCCCTCTATAGGTTCACCCCATATCGGTGCGCTTGCTGCGGACGCAAGAACTGGTCAACCGCGCCACGCGCAACAAAACAAATGATGCAAACTCCTCCACGCACGTTGGGTCCCACGCTCGAACGCCGATGCAGGATCTTAGCGCGCAGTGGGGACCCTGGCATGTAAGTGAAAGCCAGCGGATCGACTGCCGAGGTCACCCGAGGTTCCGAGCAGGACGCGGGGCCGTCCGCGCGCAGGACGGCGGCCAGCCACCAGCTCGCCGGCCAGAGGGCGAGGAGGAGGGCGGGAAGGTTCGGTTCGGTCCGGCTTTCCTCGGAAGCAAAGTGCACGACCTCGGCAGCCGGGGGGGTGCGCAACTAATGAGCAGCACAGCCCAGGGCGGGAAGGAGCGAGAAGGAGCGGCAGGAGGGGGGTCACCCCTGGAGGTTGTCCGCCCTGGGCTCGCCGCGCGCCCAGCGCCCTCAGGCCACCTGCCGAGAGCAGCTGGCCAGCAGCTGGCCTCCCGCAGGGGCAGCGCCGCGCACTGGCAGAAGTGCCAGGGCCGAGGCCGCGCCTCCCAACCCTCCCCAGGGCCTCTGCCACCAGCGCCAGCGGCGAGAACACGAGCTGCAGGCCCGCGCCCGCCTCGGGCTGGCTTAGCGCGCGCTCGCGCGCGACCCACGCGGCCGAGAGGCCGACCAGGCCCCCGGCGAGTGCAGAGGGCATCATGACCAGCTCGCAGCGCTCCCTCAGCTGCGGCCTCCGAGCGAGCGCCGCGCGCACGACCGCGCCACCGCCGTGGGCCGCGGCCGCGGGCAGCAGCAGCAGGGCGAACGGCGTCCAGTGCGCTGCTGCGCAGACCAGCAGCGTGACCGCTGTGAGGCGATGGATGGTGCGGAACGGGGCGCACACCCACTGCTGCTTGCGCACCAACGCGCGGAGGGGGTGCAGGGCCCTCAGCACCAGGCTCGCCAGGCCGAGCACGTAGGTCCAGCTCTCGGAGTCGCGCTCGACGTTCAGGTCGGGAGGCAGGCCTCTGGAGTGACGGTTGAGCACCCCCCGTGTATCGCTGCCAACCCAGCGGTTCGCCAGCCGAGCGCTTTGTGGAAACTTTTCACCGCCGGGTCAGACAGGGAAAAGCTCGCTGACGGGGAGCGCCACCAGCGCGAGGTGCCAGCTCAAGGGTTGGCCGCCGCCCAATGCTGCCTTCCAGACGCTCGCACGGTTGAACGGGCTGGTGGCAAAGCCTGCGAGCGGCACCAGGAACCACAGGCAAGAGAGCACCGATCAGGCGCGCAGCAGCAGCATGAGCCACAAAACCTCTGCATTGGCCAGCGGCTGAACGTCCGCGGCCTGCGCCTGCTGCACTGGGCCGGCCGCATCCCCGTCTCCCAGCCCTCCACGGCGGGCTCCAGGGCTCGGCGAGCCGTGGGGCGGCCACACGGGCGGCCGCCGCGAGCAGGGGCAGCAGCGCCCAGGCCAACACGAAGGCCATCCCGCAGGGCGAGAAGCCCGCGAACACGCCTGGCCTGAAGCACCACCCTTCGCCGCGCGCGCCGCTGCAGACCTCTGGGACCCCGATGTTGGTGAGCCCGGCCCAGCCGCCCACGCCACCCACGCCGTCGCCAACGAGAGGCTGGACTGCCAGACGGACGGGCTCGAAGAGGGCGCTCACGAGCAGCATCACCTGCCATGCGCGCACGAGGCCCGCGCCGCTGACGCCCGTTCCTGAGGTGCAGGATACTCTTGGGGACCGAGGTGGCCAAAGCGAGCTGGGCCACCGAAGCCTCAAAACAACAGCCTGAGCCGCTTTGGGCAACTTGACGATGCTGCAACTTTTGTTCGCGACGTCGGACCTCAGGGTTCGCTAACGGAGAAGATGGCGAAAAACACCAGCCCTCTGGGCTGAGTGGTTTAACGAGGTGTTCCCAGATCCCTGCCACAACCCCTCCTTCCCCTGCTCAGGGGAGGGGTTTACCCTTCCCCCTACCCCTACCCCCTCCCCTGGGCCTGGGCTGGGGGGGGGGACGGAGCCGTCAGAGCGCCCAAGATGGCCCCAGATGGCTCTAAGAGAGCCTAAGACAGCCCAAGAAGGCCTCTAAGATGGCTCAAGATACCTCAACATCACTCGAGGTAGTCTCGGACAAGCCTCAAAGACGACACAAGACAGCCCCAAGAGGGATCGAATTGCCACTCCCGCCTCCCAAGGCCTCTCCCAAGAGGCCAAAATCCTTCAAACACCTCACAAACAAGAAAGGTGCCTTGGATTCCCGATGCTTCGCTTCCAGTGGCTTCTTGGGCCTGGAGCGTCCCCAGGCAAGAGTGACCCTCGGTGTGTGCGGGGCGCGGGGAAGCCGAACCCGAGCGCGCAAGCCGCGGCTGCCGCACCGCATTCCGTCATCCAGGAACCCCGGCGCGCCCGCACCAAACGTCCCCCTCGCCCGAGGCCATGACCTTCTATCACGCGCAGCCCACCACGACCGGGCGGTGGCCTCTGGAAGCGCCCCCGGGAAGCGCGCGGCCGCGGCCGGGTCGGCCGGGTCGGCCGGGTCGGCCGGGTCGGCCGGGTCGGCCGCGGAGAGCGCGTCGACGCCGCCGACGGCCGTGGCTGGGCGGGCGACGTCCTCGGAAGAGGGAAAACGGCATCCAAAACTTCCGGAACTCCGCGCGGATTTTGTTGGCTCGGCGGCAGGGTCCCCCCCCAGCGGCGCCGCCTGCGCCGCCCCTGGCGCGGGAGGCGACTACCGCGCTCTTGCGCGCGCAGCCCTTGGACCGGCGCTGGGCCCCCCTCCCTGGCGCGCGGATTGCCAGGGGCGGTGCCGGAGGCGCCGCCGGGGGAGGGCCCAGCGCCGATCCAAGACATCCGCGCGAAGCTCCGACGATGTATGGTCATGCAGCTCTTTTCCTCGAGTCCTCTAGGGCCTGCCCCACCACCTCGTCATGCGGAGTCGTCTAGGGCCCGTGGTTTGGGCCCAAGTGAATGGGGGCGATCAACGGGGTGGAGGGAGGCATCCTTCTGGGCCTGGAGGGCCCCTGTATGGGCCCTGAAGGGCCCCTTGTCGGCAGCCCTCGCTGCGCCCCCATTCATCGCCCCCACGCATCAGGACCCCGAGGGCCCAGGACGTTGAACAAACCTCAGGACCCGATAGCTTCCCGGCGATCCTCTGGCAGCGCTGCCGGGTTGGCTGGGTCTGCCGCGGAAAGCGCGTCGACGGCGCCGGCCGGGTAGGCCGCGGGCAGCGCGGCGACGGCCGCAGTGTCGGCGCCTGCCGGCGGCGAGGGCGCAGCGGCGGGCGCCGCGCCTGCGGAGGCGCAGAAGGCAAAGGCTCCAAGGGATCTGGGCGCTCGCAGGGCTTCTGCTGCTCACCCCTGGGAGCCCGCGCCCAGTGCCCCGCACCCCGAGGTCAGGGCGTCGCAGCTCTTCCACTCCGATGCATCTTCGCCCGATTTCGGCGTGCTCGCCCGGTCTCGGGCCCCGGGACCGTCATGCGTAGATCGATCCAGCTCGAAATATGCGGCAGGAAGATGGGGTCTATAGGGCTTTGGTCGTGGTGTCTCGCGACGTTATTGTCTGTGCAACGTCAGGGCCAGTGCTTTACATCTATCTGGGCGCGTTTCCTTCGATCTGCGCTTTTGTATCTATCTGGGCGTGTTTCCCTCGATGTCTACCACCAGGGCCCGTTACCGTGCCTTGGGGCCATCGAATATGGATCCAGGACTAACTTACCCCCGTGCAGGTTGGGAGGTCGGGGGCTGCGGATTAAAAAGATCAGATCGGAAGATGCCTGGGATGGTTGCTTTTCACCCTGGGAGCTCTCGCCAAGTGCGTGCCCAGGGCTCCTAAGCAACTATGGGGCTGTTCGGCCTTTGGGGGCCCTTGTTGGGCCGCGGGGCCGTCACTTACGCTGATTGTGTATTAACCCCCCCCAACAAAAAAAACGTGCTGAAAGCATCGGTATTTGCGGGGACCCCGTGCGAAATGATATCTGGGTATCGGGCCCCAGGGGCCTTCGCGAATCGATCCAGTTCGAGTACGTGATGTTCCAGGGCGTGATGTTCCACGATGTTGCTCTGTTTTGTTCGCGACGTCAGCTCTCTGGGGAGGGGAAGAGTGAAGAGCGCCCAGAACGAGGATCGAGCAATCCCTGCACCCCTGGCGGCGCCTCTCGCGTCGCCCTTCGCGCTCCACTGAGAGAGGTGGGGAGGGGCTTCCAGCACCGGCCAGGGAAATCCGCGCGGACCTTCAAAAGGTAATGTTTGCCATCGCTTACGCAGTTGCGGATACGAGTGCGGAGGCGATGGGGGGGGCGTCGACAGCTTGCGAGGTTCAAACGCAAGTTCGAAGAAGCCCGCCGCAGGCGCCGATATTTTCTTCTACGGCAATGTGGGCGGGTCGGGTGTCGCGGGTGGGTCGCTCGTGGGTCGCAGAGCGGGTCGAGGGGAGGTCGCGGGGCGGGTGGCGGGTAGGTCGCGGGCGAGTCGCGAGGCGTGTCGGGGTTGGGTCGCGGGGCAGGGCTGGCAATTCGAGGAGACATTTCTCTTTCGGCGATACCCAGGGTCATCCGGTGGGGGGGTGA